>OY744611.1:48427919-48580419 GCA_963556255.1 Allolobophora icterica
GGACACTTCTGTACAGAGCATTCGAGGGAGAAGAGCTGCAGTTTGACTCAGAATATCTCGCAATTACCGTAACTGGTAAAGAGCCGTGATGGGAAGCAAGCAAGTGGGTTTGTTGCTAACGGTGGTGATGTTGGTTCTGGCTTTCGACTGCGGAAACTGTAACACGCAGGAGATCGGGAAAGTGGGGTCCATCCGATCCAACGCTGTGATCGACGTAGAAGATTCTGAGTACGTCCTCCATCGTGACTCCAGATCCGTCCATCGATCTCGAAGGTCGGTGCTCAACTCTGGAGAGATGCAGGAAGCCATCGGCACTCACAATGGAGTACGACGATTGGAAGGAGCTTCCGACATGGAGCTAATGGTAAGTCCAACTGTTCGGCCGAAAATATAATACCTCAATAATGTGCACTTTCTGTGGCTGCACAGAAATTGCGCAGGAGAGGGTAATACAAGAAAGCTGGGAAATACCATGCAAGAGTCCCAGTTGTATTCGGATGTTCATTCATTCTTCGTTTGGTAATTTATATAGCGCCTCTTCGGGAAGCCTCTACTCAGAGGCGATGTGAAGGCCAGGAGGAGTTTTTGCGTTGCGGATGCTTATTATGGTCTGAGTAGAGAACCCGAAGGATTCACATTAAGCACCGTATCTCAAAAGTGTCAAGTTTATTGCTTCGAGACCCTGTGGTGGGCCATTTCTCGTAACTGTACACAGTATGAGAATTGCAGAAAAAAGACTGGAAGAGGTTAGACTTTGATTCATGTGGAGTTGGGGTTTGCAGCGAAGACTTAGCAGTGGGGTCCTAAGAAAGACTAGATGGTTGAACTCCCCCAAGCCTCCGACAATTCTCACCCTGGCTGTACAGCGCTCGTGAATGAGCTAGTGCCCTGCTACTGGCTTTCAAGTGGTGCTTTAGAAATTTATAGATTACGATTACACGCAGCACAAACAGTCTATAGTTTAGTATCTAGCTCAACTGTACAGCGTGAGATGTTTTTATCCAGAGAGACCATGCGGGATGTGGTAATAGCAATTGTGTTGTTGTTCTATATGTTGTTGTTCTGTTTCTTGTTGTTCTGTCTGTTGTTGTTCTATCTGTTGTTGTTCTGTCTGTTGTTGTTCTGTCTGTTGTTCTGTCTGTTCTTGTTCTGTCTGTTCTTGTTCTGTCTGTTCTTGTTCTGTTTGTTGTTTTGACTGTTGTTGCTTTGACTGTTGTTTCTCTGTCTGTTGTGACTGTTCCGTCTGTTGTTGCTGTGGCTGCTATTGTTGCTGATGTGCAGATTGTTGCCGTGGCTGTTGTTCTTTCTCTTGGTGTTCGTACACTATATCCTTTGTTTCGTAGACCTGGAGCAACGACCTTGCGATTATGGCCGATGACTGGGCCCAGAACTGCATAAATGACCACCCACCAGATCTACGAGAGAAAAAAGTGGGACAGAATATATACCTCACCAGCTCGACATCGTTCATCAACATCACCGCTGCAATTATGGCTTGGTACAATGAGAAGCCATACTTCAACTACAACACTCTGGAATGCGATCCGAATGTAAAGTCTGGGTGTGGCCACTATACGCAGGTGAGCGAATCAGTATCAGACTGAAGTCGTCAAGTACATAATTTTATTATATCCTTAGCTTCGAGATCAAACTGTCATGGCCTTTGCCTTGGTGTGACATCGGTAAAAGGTAGATGCAAAGGTAACACAATCGTTCAAGACGCCTCTGTAGGAACAGCTCATATTCACGGGGTCGAGATTTCGTTTATGGCTGAAGCGATTGATGGTCACACGTCTCTGTATCACCAACCACCAGTAAGGTACTGCAGATGGGCGGTGGTGTCACCATGTGACGCGGAAGCCAACGCCGGTCGTTGCCCCACACTATCGACGCAGCATGGTCCACAGAATCAGATTATGATGCTATCTCTCAACTGCGAATGGGAATCCATTGATTGGCTACACCTGGGTGCATGGGTCAGCCACTAGTAACGACTCTGGTGTTCTATGCACTGGTTTTCTTACTGAATTAGCCTAAAGTCTTAATTAAACTTATGGAGGCTCATCAGAGGCGCTCTCGACTTAACGACGGAAGTCGAGGACCAAGCAAAACGGCTTACGGTGTAGAAGCAAAGAAAGATCATGTGCTATTTTTGTTGGTTTCTAGGTCGCCTGGGCAACTAGTGGAGAGGTTGGTTGTGCTTATTGGAATTGTACGCACGTGTTCAACTCCTCGGATATTACAAGTGGACTGCTCCTCGTCTGCAACTACCGTTCACCGTATGATCGTCTTTGATCACAACCTGATTACAACACGTTACATCTAATATCCAATCACTATATGATCGTATGTTATCATAACATGATCATCTTTGCTGATTAACAGCCCATTTTTATCATTAGACCTACCTAAAATCATTGATCGGCACTTGATTACTTCGGATCATATGCAATTATCCATGCCATCCTTGTTTATAAGCAGATCTATGATCTTAGATAGTAACCAGATCATGTAACGTGTTGTTTTGGCAGTGGTAACGTAAAAGACCAGAAGCCATTTAAGATTGGAACTGCGTGTAGCAGATGCTCCAATGGATCCTGGTGGTGCAACGAAGGACTTTGTGATCGTAAGTGATAATAATTTTCATGTGCAGTCATTCCAAAGTGTATTCCTGAAGGTCTGTCTAATTCTATCTCACGTCGTTCAAAATCGGCATCCCCTAAGTCCGTGCTGTCCAACATACGGCCTGTGGGCCGATTTTAAATGGCCCGACCGAGTTCGCTAAATTTTTGCACTTTGTGTACAAAACGAAGAAAAAGACAAAATCACTGGTCTACTTGCGTAGCTAGTCGTTCGTGACTTGGCTTATCATTTGACAATGTGAACCCGAAATTTAAACTTGTTTGAAAGGTGTTAAAATATTGACGATTGTTGGAAGCCCTTCCTTCTGTGAATTTCTTGACTGATAAACATCTAGAAAATCTAAGGAGGGCAGCAGTTACTGAATACCAACCGCAAATAAAAACAATTGCAAGCATCATTTAAAAATCAGCAATACGTAACTATTTTCTGCAGTGAACAGTGAACACTGTCAACAAGTCAACGCAAAATTATTGATTAACACTACGTGGTTTTAGCATTAACAGCCTGTGTTTTCAAATTCATACACTACCCAAAGCACGCCTCTAACTGTATGCTAGAACAGTACACATTGCATAGTTTGAAGGTGAAATTGTCATTGACGCTCTGCATTATTACAGTTCACTTAATCTCTGTTATTCTGAAAATGTTTGTCGCAAAAAGTTGGAAAAACTTTTTTAGTTTAGTTAACTAATTTCCAAAATCAGTTGTCAACTTTAGTTAAACTATTTTTTAGTTGGAAAATAGTTTTTGTTTAACTTAAATAAACAGTTTAGTGCCCATCACTGGTGATAGCAAATAACTCTATCTTATCTAGTGCGACACGGTGGTCAATTCAGTAACTGCTTCCCCCGGAATAACTCACCTGCTTTCTACCGACACCTTAAGTGCTATCTATCTAGCCGTGGCTGGTCTGGGAGCGCCTCTGTGTAGGTCTCTTGAAGAGGCGCTTATAATTTTCCAGAATGAATGAATGAATGAATGAACACGCTTGGTCACGGATCATGCGGTTGCGGGTTCGACCCTCTTACTCCCTGTAACGACCCAGAGCAAGTTGTTTGCCCACACGTGTCTCTGTCGCCATGGGGTATAAGTTGGTAACGGCGTAAACTGAGGGGTAAACGGCAAGTCCTGCGATGCGCTGGTCTCGTGTCCAGAACCTTGGGATTCTTCCACTGCGGCTCATGGGCCGAGGAAAGGATATGAACGCCTCTCATTCGTTCCACATGGGCTATGGTCCATAAGAGAGGTTTTCTTTATTTTCTGTAAGAAAACAATAAATTAACAAAGAATCTATTCTGAAGAAGCTGTGTAACTACACGAAGGGCATTAGGCCGACTACTGAGTAGTTCGTTTAGTCTCTGGTGTTAACTGGCAGGCTTGGACTGGCCCACCGGGACACCGGGAAATTCCCGGTGGGCCGGTGGCCCAGGCTTGGACTGGAGCAGCCGCCCAAAAAAAGAAAATAAAATGATTAAAATATTGTGATATTTTAATTCTAATTCTTAATTCTAGTGTTAAAAATCAAGAAATATTGACAGTACATGGTTGTTACCAAGAAACTTGCACTGCCTCGTGAAACGTGCGGCTACGTGCCATTGTTCATTTTAACTTACCGTTGATTATAGCGCATGGATGGATATAAACAGAAGTTATCGATTTCTTGGAGGCCTACATATACATGCTACAACATGCTTTCATGATATTTCTGAATGACATAACTTTAACAATAATGTCCGGTACAGAGCGAAAACTCAGCTGGATTCTTTGACAAGTTTTGAATTTACGTTGAAGCGCAATTGATTTTGAAAGTGTTTGAACACACAACTCCGTTATATCAATAGGCTTATTTGCAAATAAACAGCATCCTATGAGTCTATAATATCAGATGGTTTAAGATACTATCAATGAATTGAGCCAAATACATCGAACTTTTGATCTCATTTTTGAAGCAGCCACACATTTGTCAGAACTTGCTAACAGTGAACTAGATAAAAGAAATCTCGACATTAATGTTGAGACTGCTTTGAAATAGAAAAAATCTGAACAAATAAAGAAATTGCCAGGAGAACCTGCTACGGACCAGTCAAATGAAAATACGAAAGATAAATGTCGAGTAAATGTTCACAACAATGGTAACGGATCAAGTAATTAGTAATGTGAAATAGATATTCTCTGAGCACGGTAATCTGTATGCTGAAATGTCTTGTTTAGATCCAAGCAATTTTGCAGAAATTTCGATAAGAATTCCCATTGATGGACTGAGTTGCCCAGAAAATTTGATTGCAGTGTAACAAAAGAGCAGCTGCAAATGGAATTAAGTTTTTTTCTTATTGGACTTTGCAAGAAAATGGGAACGTTTCGAAACTATAAACTAGCCTATAATTTTCTATTTGACACGGTCTCAGGAAACGCCATGCAATTTGAATTTAGGCCTGTAGAAAGTGAAACAGTCCCAACAGCAGTAAACAGCAACAGGAACAGAAATAAATTCAAACCTGTATTCAAAAATGTATTGGTTGCTTTTACCACGTTCTCCTTAAGTTCAATTTGCGTAGTCTAACTTATTCAAATTTGTTTTTTGCTTACAAATTCGTTTTGACATTATCTTCATCACAAGTTGATTGTGGGAGTTCATTTTCGAAACTGAAATACATTTCGAACAGATTAAGAAATTTGCTAGGTCAGTGAAGTTTAAAGTATTTCATGCTTATGGCTTGTGAAAAGGACCTTCTTCTCAGAATTAATGATGAAATCGTTGATGTTTTGGCGTCAACTTGTGATACGAAGAAAAAACTGCTATACTAAGTGTTTGTGTGAAGTTGTTTCTACTAAGTCTATCAAGATGTTAATTTCAAAAACTAAACTGTGCACTACATAATGTGACAGTTGGTTCCAAACATAATTACGAATTTACGACAAATCACAAATTAAAACTCATACGTGTTAATTTCTTAATCTTTAAACATTCATTTAACAATATTATGCCATTTGGCCCATTAATAACTAGAAATGTCCTCCATTTTATGTTAAATGTTACAAAAGGCATTGGCCCAGGACCCTTATCCTGAACGGTTTCGTGCCTTCGGCGCTCGATAATGTGGGCCGCCCATGACCAAATTTCCCGGGCCGCTTTTGCAACCCAGTCCGACCCTGTTAACTGGTTGTAAGACACGTGCGCTACGTGGGTCAAGCGAACATGACTGTCACAATAGTCATAAAGAAACTGTCACTATCACAAGGTACTACATTGCATTCAATACATCGCTGTGCAAGGATGGATGAAGAACCAAAAGAACTACAAGATACGTGGTCCCCCATATCCGCCAATGAACTCATTTTTGCGATTTTGATCGGACTGCCAAAGGCGTTGGCGCGCCATCGACTACTCCCTTGCGCTTTACAATAAGGGCGCTCTAGAAGAAATAAGATTAAGTAGCCTATATTGTTGGGCAATCTTTTCTGTCGACGATTCCAGACTCTGTAACTACTTTGGAAAAACAGAACTCGAAACCAACACACCGCAATTCCAACACAACAATTTTGATAGCAGTTCTCCAGAAAATAACAGTTATGATTAATTTTAATCAAGTCTTTTCAAACTTTGGTGATACGCATTTCACTATTTTTTATAGAGGCCTAGCTTTCCGTCAGTATAAGCTGATCTAACATAAATAGTTATATAGCGCCGCTATAAACTTATTACTGTAATGCTGGTGGTAATTACAAATTTATATAGCGCCACTTCAAGAGAGACTCATCAGAGGCACTTCCGACCTAACACAACGAAGCCACGATGGAACAGAATGGCATCAGTGATGTTCGCTTCCGGTGGCAGAAATAAAATATCGTAAAAAATCGTAATCCCTGGGATAAACGAGGTCAAATGACTAATAACAAAAAGCTATTAACGTCTGCACTGACACAGTAGGCCTACTCTTAGACTTAGAATGTACACTCACGTGAGCAGTGCTTGTTACAACTGCGTCTCCGGATCCACAAGTGCTGCTGGGATACAGAAGCCTTTAAGTCAGAGGTTCCCAACCTTTTCTATGCCCTGCACCCCTGGGAAATGTTTGATTAATGTTTGCACCCTCTACAAAAGTAATATCACGTTTGAAGATGAATAAGTCAAATTTCTATTTTCTGAACGACAGATTGAATATAGTGGTATTTCAGGGCTGCGACAAAAGGGAAAGTATGTTACTACTGTACTGTATGTAAGTAGAAATTATTAACATATAGTTTCTACATATACACAGTATGATAGTAACATACTTTCCCTCTTTGTCGCACCCCCCGAAATGCCATCTCGCACCCCCTGGGGGTGCAGGCACCCCAGGTTGGGAACCCCTGCTTTAAGTGCAGATTTCACAGGAAGAAAATAGTCTACGTACGTTTGTGACATTTAAATTACAGGTGTATACCATCACATTATAATGTATTCCACTAATAATGTATTCCGTTTTAATAATAATTATTATAGCAGTCTGCTAATTTATAATAGTTTAATAATATTCATTAGTATAATAAGACATAATAGTTTAATCATTTATAACACTCTAATGATGTATAATAATGGATACTAATGGATAATTAGGCCTAGTTACAATTACAGATAATAGGCCTAATGGATAATAATCACCACCTATAAAATTATAATAGTGCAATATTGGACTTGTGTTATAGGAAGCTGCACAACCACCGGGCCGACATGCGGTAAATCAATATTTTACATATTTTAATCACTGTATTTAAGCCCAGACAATCATTCTGACTACTACTGAAACTTAGGCAAGAAAGACAAAACAACGTACCCAAATAGAAATTATACACGGATAATTCTGTTAACACTGATTGAACGTTTGAAGCCATGAGCTGGAGGATGTGTATATCTCTGAGTAGATATCAGGTATCTTGAAGAGGCGCTATATCAAGTCCTTAGAATGAATGAATGAATGAATGAATTTCGTAAATACAATTTTATATTGTCGTTAGAAGTGTAGCCCTACTACTGCTATGAGCAGCAGCATGGCAGAGCCGCGCCGGAGCTCCAAGAGACTAAACTGGACATCTTCAATGGCCACAAATGGGCAGAGATCGCTAAGTATTTGAGGACTCGACACAGCCTGTAGAAGACGAGCTCTGGATGGAGACGACTGGCAACGTTGTGTGGAAACGGCAACCAGAGAGGGGCGCCACACTGTCGCCACAGATTATGATGATGATGATGATGATAATGATGATGATGATGATAATGATGATGATGATAATGGACATGAATTTTATGTATGCACCTAAAGTAATAGTCAGGTGAAGGAACTCTGAATAGATCTACTGTGATTGGGCATTGTACATCGGTTGGCTGTGTTCTGCGTGTGTGAGGGAGCTCACCAATGGCGACCCTTCTGGTTACCTGAGTATTACTTGGTAACTGACGGGCTTAGCCTTTCTGATTTTAACGATAAAGTTTAGTGTTCTTTGGCTTGCATGGAGAGCGCTTTTGATTAGTTTCTCACGAATCAGCGCTATATAAATGTTCAGTTGTTGTTATTACATCCATGAGATTAGATAAGCCTAGAGTTATTTAATTTTCAGGATGTGCGCCCGTCTGTCTCAACTTCGCATCCGTAGACACCGCCAAATGTTCCTGCTCCTGTGCGCCTGGATGGTATGGATCGGACTGCAGTCGTATGTATAATATGTTGTGACGTGTTGTCTAGTTACGATTCTGCTCTATGTACGGAATGCACAATCAGGATTCTATAATTATTATAAACTAGCTGGTTTACCCGGCGTTGCCCGGGGTTATAAGTTTCAATCCCTGTAGCGAATAAGC
This sequence comes from Allolobophora icterica, assembly GCA_963556255.1. NCBI lineage: Eukaryota > Metazoa > Annelida > Clitellata > Crassiclitellata > Lumbricidae > Allolobophora > Allolobophora icterica. The sequence goes on from OY744611.1 coordinate 48,436,399, forward strand.
AACAAATTTAGGTATAAGTTTAAATCCGTGTAGCGAATAAGGAATAAATTTAGGCGACCTGTGGGGAGACTGCTTCGCAGTCTTGTGTACGCCTTCTGGCGTTCAGCGGAGACTGCTTCGCAGTCTTGTATACGCCTTCTGGCGTCTACCGACCTCTGCCGTGGACTGACTGCTTCGCAGTCGCCCTCTGAATAAGGAAAAAGTTTAGGTATAAGTTTCAATCCGTGTAGCGAATAAGAAAGAAATTTAGGCGACCTGTGGGGAGACTGCTTCGCAGTCTTGTGTACGCCTTCCAGCAGAGAACATTCACTAGCGTAGACAGAGTAGTAGGCCTACAAACGAAACCAGCAACTGTTTGCAGAAGAATTCCATTGCCGAAGTTCTTAACTTATACCAAATGTCATCCATTAAGGAGACGAAGATCTATGAGATCGAAGTGTCAAGTGTCATCCACTAAGGGAGACGAAACGCTACGGTCAACTCTACTATGCTCAACTCTACACAGTCGACGAGCACAAACAAATTGTCCAAAGTCAACCTCATACGGTCGATCAAAACCAAAAGAGCTCAACTAATCGAGTAGGCGTCCGTATAGAAGCCACTCCTACGTAGAAACCTAGCAAGCACGACGCCCATCCTACATAGAGAAACCTCATGGCACGTGACTGAACGTAACACTGTATTTATGTAGCGCTTCTTTCGTCGGTCACACTCGTCTAGCAGCATTCACGGCTCTACACATTGAAAACGCTATAATCGAATTAATCTATTGCACAGCTGCGTATATATAGACCCCTATACCGTGTATACTGTATACGAGCGAAAATGGTTCGCCATAGTACGCGCATAGGCAATGTTAGCACTGATATCCCACATATCACAGCGCCATCTATAAAAATGTGTTGTACATGTCGTTGTCTTCAGTTGAGTGCAAGAACTATGACTCGAGATGCGATCCACCGATAGGAGTGCCCGGCTTGCTCCCTGATTCCTGCAACCAAAACGATGACACAGGCACATATGCACGCGAGCATTGCCCCAAAATGTGCAAAAAATGTCAAGGTAAGCTAACGAACAAAAAGATGTTTTGCCCTTTCCTGCGCGGATTTCTGTGGACGCCCATGGCTTAAAGAAAAAACTGTCTGATTTTTTATAAGTATGCGCTTGTTTTAAAATTTGGCAATTATTTCAGAAATCAATCATTTTCTACTCTTAACTTAATCATTCTATATCCCTAAATGGACCTGGCTTGGAATCTCAAAATGACTATGTTAGAAGCAAATCATGTAACAATTTGTTAACAGGTATTTCTAGACTAATTTGCAAATCATGTAACAATTTGCCAATAGGTGTTTCTAGACTAATTCGACCCTGCTGAAACAATACAGTACTGAAAGAGACTTTCGGTTTAGTCTAGGCTTTGAATTTTAGAAAGGCTCTACAAATGACTGCTAGAAACAAATCATGTAACAATACGCATGTCAGTAATGTAGCCTACGTTTCAGCAGAGTCAAATTAGTCTAGAAAGATGTCATATTAGCAAATTGTTACATGATTTGCTTCTAGCAGTCATTGCTACAGCCTTTTTAAATTCCAAGTCTGGACTAAACCGAAAACCTGTGTCAGTACTGGCTTACGCGAGTCAGGTAGTTATCTTCATTATTCGGATGCATGATCAATTGATTATTTATATTTTTACAGCTGCTGGCGACAACAACAACAACAACAACTATTCTACTTCGACGAAGCCATCGCTACTGAATATGCTGTCGGTCTTGTTGTCTTGGCTAGTTCTGTACAGCCTCCGCAGCATTTAAGGCATGCGCACACAATTGCGCAGCACTCCAGACACTGCTCGAAAGGTCATCGCAGATCAACTGGTCCTTCAGAACTTTCATATGAATGGCACACGTTCTGTTAGAGGTTTAGCTTTGACATACGGGAAATCTTTTGCACAAATTGGAAATCAGCCGAACTCATTCTGCTACCTTTATTATTAGCTTGTTCGCTTAATCGTTGGATTTTGTATCCGGATGTTTATATAAAGCACTCTAAAGGTCAATTATAGGCGCGATATAAATATCCAACATCCAGATACGTTCTATATAATGCATTTAGAAACGTTCGTTTACTAACACATCGGGGAGCTTTTGTGATAGGATTTTTCTGTGAGGTTCGCAAATGCCAGGAAATATTATTAATTATGTACATTTAGGCCTATGTAAAATAATCGATTCGGTGGATAAATTTTTCTCATTCGTAATGTAGTCAATTTGGGAATGCTCAGATTGGTTGTGTTCTGTTGGGTTATACTTTTGCAAGGTTACTCAAGAGGTATATGGAAAGACCGTCTCTCATTCTCTGTCGTCTTTTGCTACCAATTTGTCGATCTGTCTGTCTGTCTATTTGTGTGTCTGTCTGTTACTGTATGTCATATCTCTGTCTGTCGTCTGTCTTTTTCTCTTTATTATAACGGTGATCGATTATCTATCAGATTGAGTATAATTATATCTGTCGGATTGAGTAGCGTCTGTGGCTGTATAAGTATTTCATGTTTCTAGATTTCTTACTGTTGCCGAACCTAATTTCAGTTTTTCAACATCAATCTTAGAAAACAGAACTTGAAATGGTAAAAGAGAAATACAGGATTTCATCTTGAATTTCTTGTTTAACTGTTATATCAATTCAAACAACGCGATCTGGGTCAAATTTACTCAGTACAAAACCAATGCTGTGCATAGGCTAGGCCTCGTGTAGTTTATACCCTCCTCAATTCCTATAATTTATTTACATACTAAACAGTACAACGTTGTGGTTTTTGGTGACGGAGTCTGGTAGGTACAACACACACACACACACACACACACACACACACACACACACACACACACACACACACACACACACACACACACACACACACACACACACACACACACACACACACACACACACACACACACACACACACACACACACACACACACACACACACACTTATATTCAGATGCACGAAAATGTAGCTAATATGTATTATTGTTATGAATAGATTGAAAAAAGCACACGCCCAACATGCCTGTCACTTTAGGCCTTTATGGAGTTTGGATTGCGGAAAGAAACGACTCTGTTCTGTCAAAATCGTTGAATTTGGTTTCGGCCGACGCCTCACACTTCTGTCATCAACCACAACGGGTCCCGTTTCATAAAACTTGCTCAGCCGCGACATCAGCGCTCAGACATACAAAGACAGGAGCGTTGCTTTTGTTATATATAACTACAAGACCTTGGTGTCGAAGGCTTCATGCTGCGTAGTTGAGTTTCCGTGTTAAAGTTTGCGGACACTTCCGTACTAAGCTCTGGAGGGATTCGGGCTGTAGTTGGACTCAGAACATCTCGTAGTCACGGGATTAATAGAAAGCCGTGATGGGAAGCACGGAAGTGGGTTTCTTGCTAACGGTGGTGATGTTGTTTCTGGCTTTCGACTGCGGAAACTGCAACACCCAGGAGATCGAGAAGGTGGTGTCCCTCCGATCCAACGCCGTAACTCGCGTAGAAGATTCTGAGTCCGTCCTCCATCGTGATTCCAGATCCGTCCATCGATTTCGAAGATCGGTGACTAACGCGAGCGAGACAAAGGAAGCCCTCGACTCCCACAACAGGTTAAGACGATTGGCGGGAGCATCCGATGAGGAGATAATGGTAAGTCCAATTGTTCGGGCGAAAATATAACACAATACAATACAATAGTCATTGGCGCTAACAGAAATTTGCCCGGCAGAGGGCCAAGCGAGAGAGCTGGGAAATGTCGTTTGGGCCAAATTATATTCGGAAGTGAGTGATCGGAGGGGTTAGTACCCCAAATGCGAGAGAGTAGGAATATAATGCAACACAATACATTACAACCGAAATTTGATTTTAACCCATAGTAGAATAGTTCAGAGGATGACTTCGAAGCCGGGTAATAACTCGACAACTACGCGATTAGACCTATCCAATCAATGCTGTTGTGCAGTGGCGTCACGAGGGGGTTGCGGGGGTGCGGACCGCACCGGGTGACACCCTCAGAGGGGGGTGACACCCAACATGAGAAAATGATGAAATTTTTGGAAGATGAGGAATTCCTAAAAAGGTTATCACTTTTTTTGGGAAATGAATTCCTAAAAAAAGGTCATCACTTTTTTGGGAGACGAATTCCCAAAAAAGGTCATCACTTTTTTTAGGGTGACACCATGACTTACCGCACCGGGTGACACCAGTCCTAGTGACGCCACTGCTGTTGTGGCTGTTCTGGCAGCTGCTGTAGTGGGTCTAGCTGTACTACTTTTATTCTGACTCTTGTTTTCTAGTTCCTGTTGCTTTTTGGTGCTAATGCACCATATTCTGTGTTCCGCAGACCTGGAACAACGACCTTGCGAACATGGCTGCTGGTTGGGCGGAAAACTGCAACTTTTACCACGGCCAACCGTCCGCTCCGCCTACCCTGCAATACACAACCCTGGGACAGAATCTGTACACCATCGGTGGGGTATCGTCCTTCGACATCACCAATGCAATCCAGCAATGGTACGACGAGAAGAAATACTTCAACTACCACACTCTGGTATGCGATCCGAATGCACCGTATGGGTGTGGCCACTATACGCAGGTGAGCGAATTAGTGGAGGAGTGTATCAGACTAAAGTCGTCAAGTACATATTATGTCGTTAGCTTCGAGTTTGAATTGTCGTGGCCTTAGCCTTGATGTGACATCGGTAAATGGTAAATGTAAAGGTAACATAAATGTTTAGACACCTCAGTTGAAACTTCTCAAATTCGCGAGGTCGAAAAGTGTCCTTCGGCTGAGGCACTCGCCTTTGGAAATGGGCGAAGATATCGAATAGTACATAATATTACATATGCTATGCCACATTCCAATGAGCGTCGTCAAATGCAAACTATGATGTGACTATAACTTTATTTTCATCTGGGCTTCCTCTTTCCTACACATGAGCCCAAACGTAGAGCATAATGATTCCCATAACACGCCAATATTGTAATATTCTCACCATAATATGACGTTATTCCTAAGGACGTTGCTGAGGTAAGCGACTGAAACCTAAATTATGTGTTACACACGTAGCAGTTTTTAATCTAGTTCCCCTCTTCTGGGAGGGGAGACAAGGTTTCTGGGGGGACCAACGAATTTACACAAGATTTTTTCAAATTTCACCCATCTTGAAAAAGTTCCAGACTTTTTCAAATTTATCTCCATAAAAAAGTTGATGACCATTTTTTATTACTCTCTCAAACAGCTTATGACCTATTTCCCGGTTATTATTCACCTCTCGGGGAGGGGGACATGTATCCGGGGGATTTTCCTCCCCTAGAGGTCTCTACATTATAATATTGCTGGCCTCTGGGGGAAACATCAATCCTGGGGACATCCCCCAAAGGTGTCTATGTTAAACACTGCACACGAAAAGACGAGAATAGGCCCCACCTTTTTATATCGAAGATGATAATAAAAAATCTCGATACTCACGACGGTCACGCAAAGCAGATTTTCATGCGTACACAGTAATACATGCACCCATAGACAAAGAACGAAAAATTTTGTCTTTGAAAAGAAAAGAAAATTGTCCAACTGTCAAACTCTGTTTGGGCTTTATTATAGTGTTGCCTCCCTTAGTTAAGTATGCGACCAATCCTGAACCTTCATTGTGGCCACGGTCGCTATGCGGGCATAGAAAGTATAGAGCGGCCATTTTATGTCAAAACTAAAAGGCCAGTGATGTGAGTGTTCATGTAGATCTGGTTTGGAGTCAAACCAACCGGAGAAGTTGTCTGGATTCCAATCGCCGCAGTATTTCCTTCTATTCTTCTACTCAAGCGAAAATGCATCAGGTTGGACTGGCTGCACGAGTTCCGGTTCACTGATTTAGAGCAAAGGTTACGAGAAATTTGCAGATGTGGTTCCGGGCGGCACTACCGTTAGAGATGGGATGGTCAGAAATTTATTTGTAACAGGCTACCAGAAAAGATTATATCTAAATGGAGTTTGAGCACATGCAAATACAGACTGGACAGTTGGATGGTCAGATGTAGGCACGAAGAGCTCAAAGCTTATACCTAGCTATTACCTGTAACTGCCACTGATGCGATTTTACAATTACGGGGAGAAAAACAAAGCAATGACCGGAAGCCTTTACAGATGTTGATTCCAGTGAAACAGGGACAATGTGTTCCGCAGCGTTTAGGCTGGACAGACTCCCAAGGCTATTCTCAGCAGTGATGGGCACTAAACTATTTTTTTTAGTTAAACTAAAACTATTTTCCAACTAAAAAATGTAGTTAACTAAAGTTGGCAACTAATTTTGGAAATTAGTTAACTAAACTAAAAAAAGTAGTTAAACTTTTTCCAACTTTTTTCCAACTTTTTACGACAAACATTTTCACAATAACAGATTTTACGTGAGCTGTAATAATGCAGAGCGTCAATGGCAATTTCACCTTCAAACTATGCAATGTGTACTGTTACTAGCATATAGTAACAGGCTTACTGTAAGTAGTGTATGAATTTGAAAGCACAGGTTGTTATTGCTAAAACCATGCAGTGTTTATCAATAAGTTTCGCGTTGAGTTGTTGATAGTGTTCAATGTTCATTGCGGAAAATAATTGCGTATTGCTGATTTTTTAGTTAAACTTTTTAGTTAGCAACTGAATTTTTTTAAAGTTAAACTATGGTTTTAACTAAACTATTTTTTTATAGTTAAACTTTATCCTTAACTGAAATTTTTAGTTAAACTAAAAGTTAGCAACTTTTTAGTTAACTATTGCCCATCACTGATTCTCAATCGCATAATTTCATAATTAATTACATGCATGACATTAGCGTGGCCACGAGGGCAACTCCCCCAACACTGCTGAGGTCATGGGATTCGCGCAAATCCGGTGAGTTTTTGGGGTTTGACATTTTCTTCCATTAGCCTTGAGCCATTCTCCAAGCGCAGTTACTGCAGTAGACTCTTGCGCAGACTGGAGCGTCATTCAGATCATCGAGCAGTTGTGGCTACTCTTTCGACCAGGTGCGAGGCTAACACGACTCGTGCCAGGGTGCCTAGGAAAGACCCCGTTGTTTGGAATGTCCACGAGAAAGATTTAAGAGAGCGCTTTGGTGTCAAGAGTCTCAAAGGTCATCTTTAGAAATGCCAAAGACGGAATGGATTAATTATTGAGACAACGCAGGATCTTGTGTTGTAGAAAGCTGCACAGCCACTGGACCGATATATTTGCGCTAAAGCCATTGTTTTCATCACTGCCCTAATAGACTACAATTCGTTGCTCAGCCCATGAGTTTCCGATGATGAGCAACAGGAGATGAGCACAGGGCAACTCAGCAGAGTCGAGACTGACGACTCAGAAATTAACCTGGGAAAGCGTTCGACACAGAAGTCGGTGATGTTGTCCGGGCTCTGAAGAATGACGAGGCACCGAGAGCATCATACCAGACTAGTAAATGGAGGGAAGATGGGTCCCCTACATTCGTAACGGATCGACGCCACCGGAAGCCTTGGATTGATGTTGTTTTGTCTTTTGTTTCTAGGTTGTCTGGGCAAGCAGTCGAGAGCTTGGCTGTGGTTATAAGTTGTGTGATTCGTTGCGTAATACGACAGGCGAAATTTTGAAAAATGCATATTTGCTCGTTTGCAACTACGGTCCACCGTAAGATTATCTTTGATCATGATCAGAAATAGTTTCTTCATTGGCTTATCATTTTTTATCGTAGTATAATCACATCTAAGTCTAATTATTAACAGATCATGTTTCATCGTAACCTCACAATTTGATAATAACCTCATCATCTCCGATCATAAACGTGAGCCATATTTGATCATATCCAGATGATATTTGATAGTGACCATATCGCATTCATCTTAGATGATAATTAGATCGTGTAACGTGGTTGCTTTCGCGGGGTAACGTACAGGGACAGAAGCCATTTCAGATTGGAACTGGGTGTAGCAGATGCGCCAGTGGATCCTGGTGGTGCAACGAAGGACTTTGTGATCGTAAGTGACAATAATCTTCGCCTGTATACATGTTATGAAATGTATTCTTGAAAGAGGCTTTACTAATTCTACCTCACATCGTCCAATGGCTGATCCTTCCATCACCTGAAATTAGACAGACACAAAGCTGTGAAAGCACCTTGAAAGGGTTTGGGTCCGCTATTTCGGGGGTCCGTTATTCTGGGGTCCGCTATTCCTGACTCCGCCATGCTAGTTCTGAGCTCCACTTATAATGAGCAATGCACGCGTTGTACCTGCAAACATTAGAGGTGGTTTTGTACTATTACACGACGACTATCGTCCGCCTGACTAGTTCTGGACTCCAGAATGGGAATGGGAATGCTCAGATTTTAGCATAAATTCGCCATAAAGTTTGCGGTTCGACCGATGATGGAGAGAGAGTAAGAAATGGACTGCCTCCACCTACTAGGTAACTAGGGGAATAGAAGACGCCCCTGAACACTTAAGCTACCAAACTACCTATTCGTCACCACAACAATGTCACTTGTGCTCCATGTTCCAGGAATATCGGCCTTATAATTATAATTTACATCTTGCTCGCACCGAAAACTTATCCGGAATAGCGGACCCGCGGAATAGCGGACCCAGGAATAGCGGGCCGGTACCCTTGACACTATGGCCACATAAGATCACATTGGACCAAAATTCCCATAGGGGTCCCATGAAATGTTTGCGAGCAGGCTTGAAGGATAAGAAAGAAGAGCAATTTTTTTATGTTCAACAGCAGGGCCATCAAGCAACCTTATTTATCTTAAAAACATTCAATAAACTATTTGTACTTCTACTTTGAAGAAGTTGTATTAAACTGAATATCGGTAGTTTCTCTTCATAAGACAAGCAGCCTTTCCACTCACTCGACATTTTGTACGATCGAATCGGACTCAGCTGCGCTGTTATTGTGCAGCACATGTTAACTGGTGATCAGAGATGGGCCATATCTGGTCAACATTCGGTTTTACCAATTTATTCTTATTACCAAAGGAGTTTCACCAACTAACTCTCATAATAAATGATAATAGTCTCATTACCAAATGTTCAACTTCACAATATTCCACGGTAAGCTCAGCACACCACTTTTATGTGCGATGATGGATAAAAAAAGAACCAGAAGGCCTGTGACATGCATCATCCCTGTAACAGTAATGTCATCTTTAGGATTTGTTGGCTTTTTTCCTTTGACTTGTAACCAGACTTGCCCTGGATTTTGTCATTTTGATGAGCACACAGATTTTGCTTAGCAGCGATCACTGATTTTTCAGCATTATTACAGTGGCGCAATAGAGATTCTTAGATTAGATTATTATTTAGATTACGAATGGATTATCAGACTGAATTACGACAAGAGTCTGTTCACGGTTCAGTGTTCTCAAGATCTGTGCAATAGCGAGTTGACGGCTGCAAGCTGAATTTCCGAAGTATCCACACGTTTTGTTAGCGGTTCTCCGGAAAATTACGCTGCTGAACAATTTTTAACTAAAACCAATTATTTGAAAGATTGAAGTCATTGTTTATTTCACTATGCATGACTTCCAGTCTACGTAAACTAAGCTAACGACTTCTATAGCGCCGTCATCATAATGCCCACGACGTCAGTTGATGGTCGTTTCAACTGAAAGCGTAATCTGATATCGTAATCCGTTGGAGACTCAAGATCGAATACCTGATACAAGGCACTCTTGTGATCAGTGTTATTTTAGTTCCAGCATTAATTTCTATTCCAGTTCTTATTCTATTCCACTGCTATCATTTTAGTTCTAGTTCTAGTTCTTCTAAAGAAATAAATTTTATTCTTATTCTAGTTCTAGTTCCTCTTAAGAAATAAATTTTATTCTTATTCTAGTTCCACTTCCTCTTTATAAATAATTTTAGTTCCAGTTCTAGTTCCACAAAAAAATTATTTATAGTTCCACTTCCAAATCCACTTACAGTTCTCACAGTTCTAACATAACGGTTAATGTCTGTCGGACAATGTGAATGTGACTGTTAACAAAACAGTTTATAGGCAGACACACTAAAAAGTTAACAGTCAATTATTTTACTGTTGAATTTCAAAAACACCCACATCTCAAGGGATTTGCTCAGTCGATTTCTGCGACCTGTAGACATCCATCCTGCAACAGAAAAGATTCTACGAATGCCTCTGATGCGGGAGCTGAAACTAAATCCTCAGCTATAACAGCGAGCCGTAGGTAAACTGAATGTCTACTCTGCCAGAAGTCAAAGAGACTAGGAACAGCGACATGTTCTTCGATTTCCTGAAAGTATTTAGAAAGTTCTGCTGGAATGCTGTAAGGAGCATGTTTGATGGGGGAGCCTGAGTGCCTCACTCTTGTTGCCAGATGTTTGAATCAAAGAGCGTATATTATTAATAGATTATAGAATATACGGAGAAGCTTCATTATAGCGCCGCACCGTCACGTCAATCAAGAGGCGTCATCATTCCGCATAGTTATTAGTTAACGTTAGAATTATTGGTTGGGCAGCTTAAAAATTAATTTATATTCTATTCCGTTCTCGTCTTAAAAATTAATTTTTATTCTATTCCGTTCTCGTTCTAGAAAAATATTGAAATTTTTATTCCTATTCTATTCTCGTTCCACAATTATTTTTCGTTCCAGTTTTCGTTCCGTGGAACTAATATTAAATAATTATTATTCCTATTCTATTCTCTGGAACGAAAATAACACTGCTTGTGATGTACATTCACACAAGTAATGCCTTTACAAATTGTATTGTATTGTATATAGAAATTTATAGAGCGCCTCTCGCAGAATAACTATTCAGAGGCGCTCTCGGCACGGAAGCCGTGAGTAGGTATATTTAGACTATTCTGGGACAACCACGCAATAACCACGTGACGTCACGACCATCGTATGAGTCATCAGGTGATTACGTTGGTTAGGAATTTCCTATAGTATCTAGTAATCTAGTTTTACGAAAGGGCTTAAAGGCATGAATGTCCATAATAAAATGGATACTCGAACTGATTTCAAGAAATCACCTAAAGGAATAAATGTCCTTAATAAAATGGACTAGTCGACGAAGACCGTCAAAGAACTACAAAATATCGCTCGAGAGAGAGGTATGGTTGGTTATTCGAGACTGCGAAAAGCGGAACTCGTAGCATTAATGTCGCCGAGGTCTGCGAGCAACCCGCTAGACGCTCCAGTTCCAGACATTAAGGTTCCAACGCTTACTCCGGGTAAGTATACGCCTCCGTCTAATACTTGGAAATCTCGTTTCAGCCAAAACGTTTTGACTGAAATGGGGAATAAGGTGAGGTCTAAAATTAATTCTTTTTCAGATTGGTTGATTAGTTACGTGCCTCCTCAAATAGAAAAGACCGTCAACGATAAATTGGAATCGTTGAAGTCGAGGGTTTCGAGTATTTTCAGTAAAAATAATAAAAACAAGTTCGAAATCCGAGAGACCGCGAAAGCTATTAAGGGTTTTACTAAGCGATACACGATCGATGGATTCGGTGGAATCGACGCCACGTCTTTTCTTAATGCCGTAAGACCTCAGGTAGTCAGTCTGTTAGCGAAAAATCGTGGGGTAAAAGTTCAATTCAATCTTAATTGCGTAATGAAGAAAGTAGATATTAAATCTGGGGAAGAAGTCGAAGCCGAACCTAATTTTAAATCAAAGACCGATATCATTTTAGACGCAACCGACGTGTGTGAAATATATAGCAACGCAGTGGATAAAATTAAGGAGAGCATGGCAAGTTTTCAGATGAGAGGTAGTAATTGGAGGTTTAAAACCGTTATGAAGTTGGATATCGATACAGTGGTATATAAGCCATTGAAAGGCAGTTCTTATATTCCGCTTCCCGAGTATTTAGCCAATAAAAAGGCTATTATTAACCTGAAAAACAACGACGATGAATGTTTCAAGTGGTGCGTTACTAGAGCGCTGAACCTGATAGATGACCACCCAGAAAGAATCACTAGAGATCTAAAAGAACAATCTAAGAAACTCGATTGGAGTGGTATTGAATTCCCAGTCGCTGCTGATGCTAACGTAATAAATAAGTTTCAGCGTCATAATAACGTTAGCGTTAACGTATTCGGCTATGAAAAGGATGTATATCCATTATATATATCGAGGCACGAAAGCGATATCTGTGTAGATCTACTGCTTATTTCCGACGGAGAAAAGAAGCATTATTGCTGGATCAAGGACTTTAATAGAATGATGGCGGCACGAACAGAAAAATCTGTAAATTCGATGCACTATTGTAAAAGATGTTTGCAGGGATATAGAGAGCTAGGTTCGCTTCATAAACACACCGAGTACTGTTCCCGACACGAGGCGCAAAAGATAGAACTTCCAGAACCAGGAACTATGTTGAGTTTTAAAAATTATTATAGAAAGATGAGGGTCCCCTTTGTAGTTTACGCCGATTTCGAAAGTTTTATTAAACCTATAGACATATGTCAACCAGATCCTAACACGTCCTACACCAACAAATACCAAAAACACGTTCCAAGTTCTTTCTGTTATTACATAAAATGTTTCGATGATGACTTATATTCGCGAGCCCCCGTAATATTCACAGCGAAGAACGAAGACGATGATGTAGCGCAGATATTTGTAGACACTCTTATAGATGATATAAAAGATATTTACAAGCGATTTAAATTTCCAAAAGACATGATATTCAGGAAGGAAGACAAGGAGCTATACGACTCGGCTACTGTTTGCCACATTTGCGAAGGCGAACTAGGCGATGATCGAGTTCGAGACCACTGTCATTTAACTGGAAAATATAGAGGAGCCGCTCATACAATTTGTAATTTACGCTATAGAGTCCCTAAGTTTATCCCGGTACTGCTACATAATTTATCCGGATACGACAGTCATTTATTCGTAAAGAAACTACGAGGCGATGATAACGAAAAGATTAACTGCATTCCTTGCAATGAAGAGAAGTACATCTCATTTAGCAGAGAAGTTGTAGTTGATAAGTTTATGGGTAAAGAAGATAAGGAAGTAGAGGTTAAACATGAATTACGTTTCATCGATAGTTTTCGATTTATGGCTTCGAGTCTCGACGCATTATCGAGGAACCTAAGTAAAGACCAGTGTAAAAATATAAGCAAGCACTACTCTGGTAATCAGCTCGATCTCTTGTTTAGAAAAGGAGCGTATGCTTACGATTACGTCGATTCTATCGATCGCTTGAACGAAACAGAACTACCACCAAAGTCAGCATTCTATTCGAGACTTAACGACTCAGACATTAGCGATGAAGACTACAACCATGCACTAGCGGTATGGAACGAATTCGGATTTAAAACGTTCAGAGAATACCACGATTTATATAACCTGTCCGATGTTCTCCTGCTCGCCGACGTGTTTGAGAATTTTAGAGACGTGTGCTGCGAGAACTATGGTCTAGACCCCGCTTGGTATTATACTTCTCCAGGGCTTGCTTGGGACGCCGCATTAAAGTTGACTGGAGTAGAGTTGGAGTTGTTGAGCGATTACGATATGATACTAATGGTTAAACACGGGATAAGAGGTGGTGTTAGTACAATTTCACATCGTTATGGGCAGGCGAACAATAAGTACACACCCTCGTTTGATGACAGCAAGCCTTCATCATTTATAACCTATTTAGACGCTAACAATTTGTATGGAGGGGCTATGTGTAAGAATCTACCAACTCACGGGTTCAAGTGGATGGGTAATGATGAGCTAAACGACTGGAGATCAACGCCGAGTATATTAGAAGTGGACTTGGAATATCATAGAGATTTGCACGATCTTCACAACGACTACCCTCTTGCCCCTGAGAATATTACACCCGAATTTTCGACTGTACCTAAACTCATTCCAAGCCTGAACGATAAAGTAAAGTACATAGTCCATCATGAAAATTTAAAGCTGTACGAAAGCCTAGGTTTGAAGATAACCAAAATTCATCGTGGAATTAAGTTTGAAGAAAGTGCCTGGTTGAAAACCTATATCGATCTAAATACCAGCCTGAGGACCAGAGCCACCAACGATTTCGAGAAAGACTTTTTCAAACTAATGAATAATAGTGTGTTTGGGAAGACGTGTGAAAATATAGAATCTCGAGTAGACATAAAACTAGTTTCCAGCGAGAAGCAAGCTATAAAACTAGCGGCGAAAACGAGCTACGACACTCGAACTATTTTTGATGAAAATCTAATCGCCATTCATATGAAACGTACGAAACTATATTACAACAAGCCTATATATCTCGGTATGTGTATTTTAGACTTGAGCAAGACGATTATGTATGAATTTCATTATAATTACATCAAGACTAAATACGGAGATAGGGCTAAGCTTTTATTCACCGATACGGATTCTCTAGCTTATGAAATTAAGACCGAAGACTTCTACGCCGATATAGCGCCTGACATTAGAAGTAGGTTCGACACTAGCGACTATCCTAAGGACCATCCATCCGGTATAGAAACTGGTATCAATAAAAAGGTTATTGGTATGTTCAAAGATGAAGCGGGAGGAAAACAGATCGAAGAATTCGTGGGTTTGAGGTCGAAGTTGTACTCGTACAAGATGGCTGGAGTAGACCACAAGAAATGTAAAGGCGTTAAGACGAACGTCGTCAAGAAATCTATCACTCACGAAGATTATAGAGACTGCTTGTTCACCAAACGAGAACAATCGAGAAAGATGAATGTCATTCGATCCCACCTACACGATATCTACACCGAAGAAGTAAATAAGGTCGCTCTTTCAGCCGACGATGACAAACGAGATATATTGGAAGATGGTATACATACTTTAGCATACGGACATTATTCGCTTCGTTAATAAGAGTATTAGTCGAATAGTAAAATGAGTTTTGCAACTGTGAAAAACATAGATGTTGAAGGCGTAGTTCTTCCAAATCAACCGCTAACGAATTTTGAATTATTAGATGCTGCGAAGAAACTAAATATTCCGAATTTTAGAGGAGTTTTTCTGCGAGACACCCTACCGAAGAAACCTAGCCGGAATGAGTGTGGAATATTAAACCTAGACGATTCTAATGGGGTAGGCCACCACTGGGTCGGCTTTTTAAAGAACGGCAACGAGAAAATATATTTCGATAGCTATGGACTGCCTCCTCCTACGGAATTAATAAACTATCTACAAAGACCGTTGCTTTACAACAGCGAGCGAATACAGCCGGATAACGAAGTGTTTTGCGGACATTTGTGTTTGTACGTGTTAAAGAAGGCGATGAACGACGGATGCGAATTTCAAAAAATCATAAACGACTTGCATTAAACTAATAAATAATCTTATTAAAAAACAATGCCAGTAGATAAATTTGGACATACAGATTCAGGATCTACGCAAAGAATAATTGCAGGAGGTGTTACTCTTAGTCAAGTAAATGCTAGTTTCCTTCGAATGGATGGAGCAAACCCCGCGACTGGAGATCTAAATATGAGCGGCCACGCTATAAAAGGGCTACCTACAACGAATATTTCAGAAGCAGGAATGGATGAGGCTGTCAGTCGAGGACAAGCCATAGATTTGTTAACGAATCGTGGCGACTTACCGTCCGACGATAATCTAAAAGTGTCTAAAACCGGTGATACCATGACTGGCGACTTACTCTTAAGCGTCGGTAGAGAGCTTACGCGGAGGATGGGATGTAAGGATTTAGGTGGAAATAAAGCTTTTATTATATTTTTAGGAAATACAACGAATAAAATAGAAGGTCGATTAAACCAGCCGATTATATCGCAATCGACGGATGGATTTAGTTTTAGAATAAATAATGAAACCATCATAGAGATGGTTAAGTCAATGGATGGCACTCCTCCTTCTAAAATAAATGTGCATAAGCCCATCTTTATGCATGGCGCGCACATTACAGGCCTACGCGATCCCAGCGGCGACGGCGATGCAGCGACTAAAAAATATGTTGATACAACCGCAGTCGGACCCGCGTTTAGCGTTTACACTATATCTCAACAAGCCATACTCGCTGCAACTCACACAATAGTTTCTTTCGATAGTGTAAGATTCAATACCGATAGTAGTGATAACAGTACAGGACCGACTCGTTTCACTCCTGGTAAAGCCGGATACTATATCGTTACGACGTACATAGAATTTTGTAGCGCGACTAATACCGCTTTTGCTAACGTCTTCCTGTATAAAAACGGGGTGTCGCACATGCAAATTGCGGGTGGAGGGGGTACGGGAATTGCGCATAACAATTCAACCGGTAGTACTATAGTTTTTCTAACCGGTACCGATTACCTCGAGTTATTCGTTTATTCGTCCATCGCCACACTCATAATAGCTAGAGACTTTTCAGCGGCATTCTTACGACCTTAAACTAAGTCTGTAATTTTAACTGTAGAAACCTATCGCGTGTATACAAACGATAGGTTTCTAAAAATGTATCACTCTTCGCTTGGGTGTGCAACTGCATCGATTGTTTCATCGTATGCTCTCGAAGTCTCTTTATCGATCTCACAGATTCCGTCGTACACCGTAATTTCGTATCTGTTTCTCCATACTTTTCCGTTATAATACAATATTAGTCGGGCGTTTTCTCTGTGAGCTTTAGCCGCTTTGTGCATCGACGAATACTCGATGGTCTCACCCGTTTCCAAGTCAAAAATAACGACTCGTTTCGGGTTGTTTCTGATACCTTTCAATCTATCGTATCTACCATCGTCATTATATTCTTTTCGACGATCTTTCCAATATTCTTTTTGATATTCTTTTAGATATTCTTTTCTCGTTAATTTCGGTTTACCTAACAGGGAGTTGTCCGCGGGAATCAATCCTTTCTCGATCAGCAGCTCTACCAATTCCGGTTTGTTGAGATGAGTGACGCTTTTAATCTTATTCTCTTTCGCTAACTTGTGTAATTCTGGCAGCTTCATTTTATATACTACAAGAGTGTCTTTAAACAAGAAACTTATTTTCATACAGACGATTAGTACACTACGCTCATCTTCTGACCATCCGACTGGAAGTTTAGCAACTTATCCGAAATTATAACCGCGTAACCTTGCGTATCGGCGGGGACTGCGGCGTTAAAAGTAGCTTTGATTTGGATATCGACGACCGACGATTTCAGTCTTTCCGACTGTTTACTAACATCGAAAACTATGAGCGGATATAGATCTTTGTAATCGGCTGGAGTGATGTTGCTTTGCGTAATCAACGGATCCATTCCGTAGAACTTTTCGCTGAACGACGCCGCGTCTCTATAAGCTCTCGAAAATTTCTGGTTGGGAAACGATAGGTCGTAGTCGACCGCCGGATATCTCTCTTGATTCATCATCACGTACATGTTTTTGAGGTTGCAATGATCGAAAATCGAGGGGTTATGTTCTTGGTTGCCATCGCTTCGAGCGGTTTGAAATCCTACGACTATCCATCTAGGTTTTTCAGGAGCCGTCTTGACGCTAAGACGCCAACTAAAAGTATTGGATTGAGGAACCCCTATAGTATCGCATTGTCGCGCTCGATATGCGACGGGTACCGATGCTTTCGATTCGATAGTTTTGTACAATTGCATCTTCTCCATATCCACCGGAGTAACGTGCGGCATAAACCACGAGATTTTCTCGACGTCGACTTTCCCAGCATCCGCGGTAGCGTGTCTAAAAATAGCGTCGTTGTCCGATTTGCGAACCATCGTTAGCGTGTGCTTAAAACCGTACACTATTTTATCGTAATCCTCGCAGAATCCGAAAATATGTTTCAGGGGCACGACGAAACTAAACGTTCCCTTAGTCGTTGGTTTTTGAATAAGATACCCTTGACGAGTCGCGAAACCTACATTATCCGCTATAACCGCGGTTGCCCCAGTATCTTTGCACCATAATTGATTAAGACCTTGCGCTTTGGCGAAGTCGTCCGGATATTTAAGCAAACCAAGCATCGTCGTTGCTTGGCCTGGGTGAAATACCGTTTCGATATCTTGATTCGATAGGGAATACGCGATTTGGCTGAAAAGATGCAAGAGTCCATTATTCGCGAGGGCTACTGCGTTAGCATTAGCGTACGCTGTTCCATCCGCTTTGACTAGCCTACCTTCGAAAAGCAGGTAAGATTCGGCGGGATGGCAAAATAGATCTTGAGTTTCGATATTTATGCGAATCTCGCCGGGTGTGTTAAAAGTCGTTCTCGCCGCTGGTTCGTATTCGTGCCATTCGTATTTTTCGATTCCTTCATCGACCTCTGTGGGTGCTGTAATGTTTAGAATATTCGATTGCATTTTAATTACTAAAGATTATTTATTTAAACTCACGCGAGTTTCAATCCCGCTCCGTTTTTGTTGAGACCACGCACTAGATCTCGAATGGACACGGCATTCGAAGAAAGTCCGTCACCGGCTAGTATCTTATTAATATCAGTAGTTCCTACATCGTTATCGATTAGCCGTGCTAAGATAGCTGCATTCTCTCGCGTAAGCGCTGGTATCGTTTCGACTACAGGCGTCTTCGGAACCAACGCTGCTAAGAGTTTAGTCGCAGCTTTATCCATCAAGCGTTTACCAACTTCTACGGTGGTATTCTTTCCAACTTCTAGCGCCTTCTTAGCCAACTCTCTCGCGGCGTCTTTACCCGCGCTAAGGGTGGATGATGCGGCTCGTTTACCGACATCCGAAGTGAAGAGCTTCTTAAAAACTCCCGTAATAGTATCCATTATTCCCGCTCCTCCTATAACGTGTTTTCTCTTAATTCTTCTATTAGCGATGACGAGCATTTTTATAATCGCAACATTAAGTTTTTATACCGTTCTTTGTTGATCTCTTTTTGTCGTAATAGTTCATCGCATATACCAACGATCTCGTTTCTTACTCCCGTATTACCCGCGTCGTAGCTAGCGAAACGCAGACTCAACATTTCTACTAAAGCATTCGGATCTTGTGGAATTACGACGACTCCTTTACCCGTCTTCGGCGTCTGTTTTCCAGTCTTCATTTCCCATATCGGTTTAATGATGTTTTTATACTTAGAGCTTCTTGACGATTTTGGTTTACTCGGATTGTTAGGTTGCCTCATCGCATTCGTCGCGTCTAGAATCTCGACGTAATCGGACATATCGTTGTCGTCGTAAATCGAACTGTTCGGTTTAGTCATAGTCACTAGCTCCCAAAGTCCTGGAGTACCTGTATAAGTCTTCTCTCCAACTATTATATCGTCGTTCTGGAACGATACGCGTGTGTCTCCGATATAAAATTTCCCGTCTTTAGAATTTAGACCGAACGTCGTATCGGTAGACTTGGTTTTAGAGGTGTATTGACTTAGGTATTTCGTTGCCACATATCCTAATTCTAACATTCTAACGTCTTCTATAGGATCCTCGTAAGCCTCTATCGAGGGATACTGTGGAAGCTGTATGGCTTTTAACGATGATGATATCGATGCGGGAAGCGCTTTTAGAGCGGCTGCCGAGTTTTCCTTAATAGTAGACAACAAAGCGTTTTGTTCTTTCGATATGGTCGATTGCGAGTCCACGATCGGCTTGTACAACTTTACCAAATCTCGCTGCAATCCTATATCGCCTAGTTTCTCTGATAAATAATCTCGTTGAATGTTTTTCTTCGTCTTCAGAAACTCTTCAACGATAAAGTCTCTTTTGGTGGGATCGGTTATTTTTAGAAATGACATTTTTTAAATAGGTGGTATAATGTTTTAAAGCGTTTTTGGAACACGCGTTAAAACATTGAAATGGAACGAACGTGAATTTGTACGTTTTTACGTTTATGTTCTACGTTTTACGTTTTATGTTTCACGTTCTACGTTTTCCTTCGATTTCGCAAACGCGTCCTTCAACGACTCGGCTATAGTTTCTCCGCTATTTCTCGATTTTCTGATTTCTTCTTTCATTTCGTTAAATTTCACGCGTTCGTTTAGAATTAACGAGTATTCCTCGTCCGAAATATTACCGTCTTCCAAAGATTTCGAGATGTAGTGACTGATGGTGTTGAGTCTCGCTTCGGCCAACGTTTTAATATTTTCATGCTTCTCCGCCTTTGGTGTGAGCTTTCTGTTGATCACGCGCCCGATCACGCTGAAAACACCCGCTCCAACCGCCAGTGCTTGTAGAACCATCGCGATAGGTGTCGCGACTATCGTAGACAGAACCGTGATTGCCGAAGCAGTTGAGCCCAACGCGACTAGAGTCGATATACCGTCTACTACGTTGATAATCCTAACGCCTTTACGATACTTTTTACCTAGAGTCTCTCTTTTTTTGAGTTCCCGCTCGAGCTCTTGTTGAATTTCAGTGGTTTTCGAAAGTCGGAAAGCATGGGCGCTTCCATCGATTTTCAGTGGGATCTCCATTCTTTTTATAATAACGCGATATAATTTTTTAAACTGCGATATAATTAACGAAACATAACGAATCGCCTTCGATTATACTAACTACGGAATCGGAGTCGTTTTGAATAGTAATTTCGATGTCTTCTACTTGTCCGATAACGACTCCATCTCGTAGACTCGCTTCGATTTCCTGTCTAAGCGAAACTAAACACAATCCTTTTGTCATTCGAACACCTAGTCCTAGCGCCACCGTAGCTGTTTCTCTAGGTTGAATCGTTATCAGTTGTTGCGCAAAAATCTCCCATCTTAGTCCACCTAGTTGTCTGCAGGGTGTATGCGTCACTTTTTTCAACGTCCAACGCACCTCTTTCGGTTGGGTTCTAACTTCGATCCGACGAGTGGGTCTCGTTATAAATTTATGGATAGGTCTGTTGAATCCCGACATTTTATTTATACGAGGATAAGTTTTTAAAACAACATGCCGAGAATCGGAATATTTCGGAAAGGCGAATTAGGCCCTAGTATAAGCCCGGAACCGGGTTTCATATACAACCCACTACCCGTTTTCATATACAGTCCCCCACCCATCGAACTGCCTTTCGGCCACGGAGACAGATACAACCCATTTCCATCCGGTCTTACTTTACAAGCCAAGTCCCCTTTTTTAACGTACAATACTCCCGATCCGCTTATTTTATCTACAACTTTCGATGCAGCTGCGGAACCTATACCCGTTAAAGCGCCTTGTGCTAAACTAGGTAGTACGCTTGTAAGAAGAAATTTTCCGGCAGTAGCTAGAAATGGTAATATAGCTCCGATAAAACCGCCTTCGACTTTAGCGTTATATATTAATTGCGTTTTACTCATTTTGATCGTCGTGCCCTTTCCGTCTTGGTAAGCTTTCGCCACTTTCTTAATTTGCGCTTTCGTAAAAGCTAAAACGTGGTCTCCCTCCAGATCATCGTGAGATAGTCTAATACTGACGCCATCGATTCCCGCTTCAAGCGCTCGTTTAATCTTGTCTTTTTGTCCTTCCGAAATATTAACATAGAAGTTTGTGTACTGAGTCATTTTAAATATAACTAAGATAAAGTTTTAAGTCTTCACACTTCTCTAATATGAAACTTGATCGACATCGCTTCCCCTCTAATGTTAATTAGTTTTCCATTTTGGTCGGTAAGTCTCGTTTCCATCGATGAAATCGTATTCATCGTAATGGGGAGATAAATTAAGTTAGCTGGGATTTGGATGATCTTATAACCAGGTCCAACGGTAGGAAAAAACGAATATATCACGTTCGTCGTCGATCCATTCGAGTACGAACCTCCGATTATATCGCTAGTTACTCTAAAGCTGTCTATGTTCATTATGTTCACAATGTTCTCCGATTCGAAATAACCCTCCGTATATGTCCCGGGAGTGAAACCTAGGACCGTTCTGATCGAGTTGTCTGATGTGAAATCAACCTTATAATTCGGCGCAATGTTTAACACCGCCTTCAACGTATTAGTGTTTGCTTCTAACGTAATGCAATATTCTTCGTTTGAGACGTCGTAATGGCTGTTCTCTTTCATGATTCTCTTCACGTAGTCGTTTATATCCTCGAGCTCATAGGACCCTTCTGGAATATCTACGTCAAACCACGTCACGCCATGATCCGGCGAATACCTGAAGTTGTTGTTGCTCGCGTCTATGTTAGGAAACACGTAGTAAGTATACAAATCGACTAGAGCCATTTCATACTTTTTGGTTTTATCTAGTTCGATTACAGGATTGTTCCTCGTTATTATTCGTGCGGTTCTGTCCTTTTCGTTACCCACTAAAATGTAAAACGACGATTTAGGATTCGTGTTAGTCGCAGTCTGTGCTGTGTTCACCTGTATCTTCACGAGGAGTTCTTCCATTTTTACTAGTATATTATATTATTTTAATTCAGAATTGGGGATGTAAAATTCATCTAATCCACAACGGTATTTACCGCTGCTCCTTTCACTCGTTAAGTCGATAACTACGAATTGATGCGGTTGTTTCCACGACTCCACGCATAGTTTTTTAAATTCCTCTATAGACATGTCCGTACTTACATGATCGTTGTAGATATGGGAAACGTTCTTCATGTCTTGGGGAAATAAACAAATAAAGTTTGCGTTCTCTCTGATAGTCTGCCTAGGCAATTTAAAATAATTCTGGGCGAGGTACAAACAGTCGACGTTACTATGTCTGCCCCTAATATAATACGTTTCGCATTTGTTCTGCTTTTCTAATTGTAAATCGTCAAAAATCATCAAGTTCTTCTTTTCACGGCTCAACTCTCTCGGATCCGGTACATCGTTCGCGGATTCGTAAAACCTGCATTCGATATCCGACTTGTCTCTTAAATGTTTCGCTATCTCTTCTACAACGCACGCCGGAGAAATATTAGACCTCATTATCTCATCTCGAATGTTAAACAGCTCGATGATCGTTTCTTTTGGTAGTTTTTCTTCGAATGCCTTCTTAAGAATTTTGTACTCCGGTTGAAATAGAGATTTTCCGAATACTTGCAAATTGTCATAGTCGAGCCATCCGGGTCTCAAAAGTAAGTTTAACAATAACGTCGTCTTACCGCATCCCGATTTTCCTACTATTACACCCCTTATACTTTTAGGTAATAGGTTGATATTAAATCTTTTCAACGATAAATCGTTCCACGTTAAGTCTTTCACTTCCATTTTAAATATATAAAAGTTCTATATTAAAACCGAAATGTATTGCGTAAAGTGTAAAGGAAAGACCGAAACAAGAGATCTTCAGAACGCCGTCAGTAAAAATAATAGACCCATGCTTCGAGGCGTATGCGTCGTATGCGGAACGACTAAAACTCAATTCGTAAAAGGAGCCGCTGTAAAAGGTGGAGATGTAGTTGGTTCGTTGAATTCAGTTACTAGAAACGTAAAGTTACCTTGGGCTAAATATCCAGGCGAGATGCATCTTCCAGGTCATTCGTTTACAGGACCCGGGACTAGGTTGGATTTGAGACTGAATCCTGATGGAACTCCTAAAGATTGGAGTAAGCCTATCAACAGAGTAGATAATGCAGCTTACCACCATGATTTGGCTTACGATCGACACCCCGATACGGCTTCTAGGAATGTTGCCGATAGAGCAATGATTAATGATTTGAATAATATTCCTAATCCTACTATCCGAGAGCGTATGGAGAGAGCGGTAGTTAAACCTATATTGTCTGTTAAATCGAGTCTCGGGTTAGGTTTAAAAAAAGCCCCGACCCGAAATGGACAGATCAATTAGCGGATGAACTACATAAACCGGTAGTAAAACATTTTAGAAAGAGAAAAGTGTACGTTAGTGGAATAGATGAGATATGGGCTGCTGATTTAGTCGATATGCAAGCCTTCGCTAAAGAAAACGATGGTGTGAAATACCTATTAACCGTTATAGATGTGTTTTCAAAGTACGGATGGATCGTGCCATTGAACGATAAGAGTGGGAAATCTACAGCAAGCGGCTTCTTGAAGATACTCGAGAGTGGACGAAAGCCCGTTAAATTATGGGTAGATAATGGTAAAGAGTTTTATAACAAAGACGTTAAGAATTTGATTGGGTTATACTCTACGGAGAATGAAGAAAAATCTTGCGTTGTCGAGAGATGGAACAGGACGATGAAAGATAAAATGTTTAAGTACTTTACAGCTAATTCGACGAGAAGATATATCGACGTTTTAGACGGAATGGTTAGTAATTACAACAATACGAAACATTGTTCCATTAAAATGACGCCTGCTAAGGCTAGTATGAAAACGAATGAAAAGACTGTATTTATGAATTTATACGGCGAAGAGGTTTCACAGCCTATTGCGCCTAGATTCTCGGTTGGAGATAAAGTCAGGATAACGAAGAAGAAAAACATATTTGAAAAAGGATATACACCTAGATGGACTGAGGAAATGTTCACAATTGCGCAAGTTCAGTATACAAATCCAGCAACTTATAAGATTACTGATTCTAACGGTGAGGAGGTACGGGGCTCATTCTATGAACAGGAGCTACAGAAGACGACTCAAGAAATATTTAGGATCGAAAAAGTGATTAGAAAACATGGGAAGAAATCACTCGTTAAATGGTTAGGATATTCAGACTCGTTCAATTCTTGGGTGGATAACGATAACTTGATGACGTTGTGAAACGATTATTCAAAATGCTATTTCGACTTAAAGAAAATAATTTTCATATAATAAAGAGATACTATGGCAATCACATGGAAAAACTTTGATATTAATAATGTTATTTTCGAAGACGTTACAAAAAGGTCTACTCCCGCTGAAACTAAATTTCAACGCATATTTCTAAAGTACAAATACGCCGATGGGACAATCGACAAAATATCTATAAAAACTCCTCCGCTGTATTCTTATGGGATTCAAGAAAACCGATCTTCACAAACGGGTCTCTTAGACTCGTATTCTTTACCATTAAACATGTACGATAGAATGGTTGGTGAAGACGAAGCGAAAACGATTGAAATTTTTGAATCGTGTTTAAAACTGGTAAAAGAACATCTTAAAAAATCTGATGTGAAAGACGCGCTTAATAAATACGAAATGAATGCGGATGTTGATCAAATGGATATTTTTTACAGAAAGAAAGATAAAGGTAAAATCCTTCCCGATATACCCCCTACTCTATATCCGAGACTTTTAACTGCCTATGAAAAATCACGAAATCCAGATGTGCCACCTAAGATAACTACAGGATTTTACGATTTAAACGATGAACCGATAGATCCTAAAACTCTCATAAATACGCGTTGTAAGGTTGTTTGCGATATTCGCATCGATAATATCTATATCGGAGCTAAACCGTCTATTCAGGTAAAAGTAAACGACGTCATAGTCCTCGATCGATTCGTTAGACAAAGGCGTCTTTTCTACGCACAGGAATAAGATGAATCATAGCTTTTATAACTGCTGGTTATAAAAACCAACGTAATCACCTGATGACTCATACGATGGTCGTGACGTCACGTGGTTATTGCGTGGTTGTCCCAGAATAGTCTAAATATACCTACTGCCGTGGGGCAACAGAAATGCCTTCAGGGAACGCGAGACTGATGAGTAATGCGCTTGATACATGCCTTGCTGATGCAGAAACTTTTAACTATAGATGCCACATGAAGAGTTTTATTCTGTAGCATTTACATTACAGATATGAATAGCACCAGAATATATTAGCAAACAGTGTTGTTCAGTAATTGAAATACATGTAATTGAATTACGTAATTGAATTACAAGTTCTGTAATTGTAATTGTAATTGAATTACATTTTAAGTCCAGTAATTGTAATTGTATTTCAGTTACAATATTGGATGTAATTTGTAATTGAATCAAGTGCTAATTACGAATTACATTGATAAAGTCGGCCAAGATGCCAGCCTGTCGCCCACCCCTTTAATTGAATAATCTGCTCTGCATCATGACTGCATGGCATAATTTTCAACAGTGTTCTATCCTTACACCCCTTTTACAACACACTTTGATAGACCCTAGTCACCCTAGGGGCTAGGGCGATCAAGACTATCCATGCAGTCAGTGCACAGTTGCACACTCATTATTAGCTACCGCTACTACCTTCTGATAACAGAGCATGGCACTGGCTGGAAGAAGATGCCTCTGCTGCATGTTACTGATTTGCTCCTGGCATGTGGTCCGCTTCCAGGCTTTTGCTTAATAGCCTAATAGCTTGCGACAGTCCGGCCGGCTGCTTTCCTCAGCATCAGTGTACCATCTCACAGTGGACCGACTAAGGGTATAATTATGACTATCATTACCATTATCTTGCAGTCTGCCAGGCTGCAGCCACTTTCAACAGAATACACTATTACTTTTATTATCAAGAAGAGTTTGATCAGAGCATTACAAAATAAATTATTAAAACTTCAAAACAGTTAAACTTAAGCTGCAGTTAAGCATTTCATTTGTTTTCAAGAAGAGTAAGTGTAAACATGCCTCTGATTAAAGTAATTTATTTCTTAGAATTCAATTGGTCTATTCACATGTCATTTGTATAATATGCCACTATCTCTACCCCTGCTTATAAGCGTCTGCACAGATCCAGCCTGGGGAAGTGCAGTGCGATATGGAATTTATTTGTAAACTTGTTTTAATGGATCATAATTATGAACTGTATTTTGGATACTTGACAATTTGACAAACTTTCAGTATGGTTGAAGGTAGATTACATTGTAGGTTGAATGTAGATTACATTGTAGATTACACTGTAGAGTGCAGACTGAATGTAGATTACAGGCCATTGGCCACTGGATGTTTTAGTTTAAAAATAGAGTATATTAAAAATTATCGAAAAAAATTTCTAAATCATTTGCAATTTTTAAAGGAATAATTTAAAAGTAATTGGTAATTGAATTACAATCAAAATGTAATTGTAATTCAATTACTTCTACAATCAAGTAATTGTAATTGTAATTCAATTACATTTACAACCATGTAATTGCAATTATAATTGAATTACATTTGCAATGTAATTGATACAACACTGTTAGCAACCATCTCGTGTTGTAGGAAGCTGCACAACCACTGGGCCGACATGCGGTAAAGCCAATACTTTAATCACTGTATTTAAGCCTAGAAAATCATTATAACTGTTACTGAAGCTTAGCTAAGGAAGACAAAACGACGTACCGTAGTCAAATAGAAACGTAAATTATACACGGATAACGACGTTCTTAACACTCATTGAATGTTTGAAGCCATGTGTTCGAGGTTTTGTACATTTCGTAAGTACAATTTCTTTAAAAGTTATTCTTCTATTTGCGGAGTACAGAGCCGTGCTAGAACCTTGCTACCCTCCAAGAGGCTGGAAGAGACCAGCTGGATACCATCGCCACTCCCGGCCAGCCTAATAAATATCGGACAATACACAGCCTGCAGAGCACAGTTGGAACGTAGTGTGGAAACAGCAGATTTCTAAAGAGGAAGCGGTAATGCAATGTGCTACTGCTGCTGCTGATGATGATGGTGATAATAAGTTTTGCCGATCTGTCTTTATAGACATGAATTAGCAGTAGTACTGGACCTTTACTAATAGGATAATAATTATTTCTGACCATGCTTTCAACTATCAATTCTGCGCAGGCATCCGTTAATTATTAATGAAAATGTAAACAAATTGCGTCTGCGACAGCCTGTATTTATAAAATAAACGAATATTGAATTGAATTGAATTGAAAAATCTATAATTATATAATTACAATTACAATTAGTAGATGAGATAAGTTTAGAGTTATTCAATTTACAGCATGTAATCCCGTCTGTCAGAACTTCGGGTCCGTGAACACAGCCACCTGTTCCTGTTCCTGTGCGCCCGGATGGTATGGATCGGACTGCAGTGGTATGTATTTGCATTTGAGCCTTTACGTAGCGCTTATTTTAGGGCCAACTCTCGCCAGCATCAGCGTATATACCACAATAACTTTACAGCTTCTTATAAGGACCTTTCGCAGGCGTTGAGATATACAGTATATTACACTGGGAATGTGTCAAGCTGGGAATGCGTCATGCTGGGAATATGTTACGCTGGGAATGTGTTAAGCCGGGAATGTGTTAAGCTGGGAATGTGTTAAACTGGGAATGTGCTAGGCTGTGAATGTGTTACGTTGGGAATGCTTTACGTTGGGAATGTGTAACGCTGGAAATTTTTTACGTTGGGAATGTGTAACGCTGGGAATGTGTTACGCTGGGAATGTATTATGCTGGGAATGTGCTACGCTGTGAATGTGTTACGATGGGAATGTGTTGCGCTGGGAATGTTTTATGTTGGGAATGTGTTTCGCTGGGAATGCTTTACGTTGGGAATGTGTAACGCTGGGAATTTTTTACGCTGGGAATGTTTAACGCTGGGAATGTGTTAAGCTGGGAATGTATTATGCTGGGAATGTGCTACGCTGTGAATGTGTTACGATGGGAATGTGTTACGCTGGGAATGTTTTATGTTGGGAATGTGTAACGCTGGGAATGTTTTATGTCGGGAATGTGTAACGCTGAGAATGTTTCAAGCTGGGAATGTGTTATGCTGCGAATGTGTAACGCTGTGAATGTGTTACGATAGGAATTTGTTACGCTGGAAATGTGCTGCGCTGGGAATGTGTTATGCTGGGAATGTGTTACGCTGGGAATGTATTACGCTGGGAATGTGTTGCGCTGGGAATGTGTAACGCTGGAAATGTACCACATCAGGTGTGGGGCTCAGCGTGCAAACACCGAACATAGTTACACGCACCTCTTTAGATTTGTGAGGTCTTTAAAGACGGTCTACAAATAGCCAGATGCATTTGAAGTTTTGAATATAATTTTTTGTATAGAGACATCAGAGGCGGAAGAATAATAGAAAATACATGCGCAACGTAATAATGATAGAAGTCACAAAACATCAGTTCTATTATTCTATTGTTCTATTATTCTATTGTTCTATTATTCTATTGTTCTATTATTCTATTGTTCTATTATTCTATTGTTCAAGTATTCTATTATTCTATTGTTCTATCATTCCATTGTTCTATTGTTCTATTGTTCTATTATTATATTGTTCTATTATTCTATTGCTTTACTATTCTATTGGCAAAAGAAAAACAGAAGCAGAAAATGTTGAAAATGTAAAGAATGCGTCTCACTAATCTGAATCCGTTGTACGTATTTGTGAACAAATTGCTGTTTTAGTCGTCTGCGAGGACAAGGACCCGTTGTGCAATCCGAAACCAGGACAGTACGGTTATCCCCTGATTACTGCACTCGTAGCGATTACGGACCCACAATCCGCGAGAAATGCCCCAAGATGTGCAACCAATGTCAAGGTCAGCTAACGTTTAACCGAACACTTAATGTTGTTTTCCATACTATATTTACGCCTTCGAGTATGGGCTCGCATAAACGGGCAGGATAGTGTCCCGCACCGCCACCTGGAAATCACATAAGAACAGTATAGCCTACATGTACATCAGGTCATGATGACTTGTCCGAGTTTTTTTTACCACCACCCCCTCCCCCACCGCACCCCTACCGAACCCTGGGCGCCCAGGCCTTCATGAAGCAAAAGTGTTTCCCAATTGGTCTTTCGTGTAAAAGTATGTGCTTGTCCTAAAACTGTGTACTTACTTCACGGATTGACACGGTGTGTATATTCAAGACCTCTCATTGCCAAGACGGTGAAGCTGTCTGGAAGAACATTAGTAACAGAACATCAGTAACAGAACATTAGTGACAGAACATTAGTAACAGAACATAAGTAACAGAACATTAGTAACAGAACATTAGTAACAGAACATTATAACAGAACATTAGTAACAGAACATTAGTAACAGAACATTAGTAACTGAACATTAGTAACTGAACAAGAGTTACAGAACATTTGTAAAAGAACAGTGAAAATGTTCTGTTCGCCCTCTTGGTCGATTGTAATCGCCGGCAGGTCAACCGACGGAGCACGTAGATTTGTCTTCAGAACGAGAAGTGTGTGTGTGTGGAGGGCCTTGCATTCAGATGCAGTTTTCGGATGGATGCAAGAATGGGTTTTTTCTCTCGAGCCTGATTTCGCAGAGACCAATCAGTTTCTACTCCTGGCCTAAAGATTTCTACCTCTGACCTACGATTACTACCACTAACCTAATCATGTAACAATATGCCTGTCAGTAATGTAGCCTACGTTTTCAGCAGAGTCAAATTAGTCTAGAAACACATATTAGCAAATTGTTACATGATTTGCTTCTAGTAGTCATTGCTACAGCCTTTTTTTAAAATTCCAAGTCTGGACTAAACCGAAAACCTGTGTCAGTACTGGCTTACGCGAGTCAGGTAGTTATCTTCGGTGCTTTTTCAGCCGGAACTAGGCGGAACGGCGTTCCGGAATCTTTTTTCAGCTACTAACAAATTATTTATTTATTTTAATAATAAAAATAGTACTTTAGTCATTTTAATTCAATTTCAGTGTTGTGAACTGTTTTCAGTGTTTATTAAGACCCCTCGCAGCCCCAATCCCGTTTTTCTTGGGATTTTAGTTCTTCCATAATTGTTCAGTTCTGGAACCTATTGTTCTGTTCCTGAACCTTTTTTCAAAAGCACTGGTTATCTTCATTATTCGGATGATGATCAATTGATAATTATATTTTTACAGCTGCTGGCAACAACAACAACAACAACAACCATTCTACTTCGACGAAGCCATCGTTACTGAATATGCTGTCGGTCTTGGTGTCTTGGCTAGTTCTGTACAGCCTCCGCAGCATTTAAAGCATGCGCAGCACTCCAGACGCTGCACAAACGGTCATCACAGATCAAAGGGTCCTTCAGAACTCTTGTATGAATGGTGGACGTACTGGTAGAGATTTAGCAATGACATACGGGAAATCGTTTGCACAAATGGGAAATCAGCCGAACTGATTCTGCTATCTGTTTATTAGTTTGCTCGTTTAAACGCTGGATTCTGTAGTTTCAGATGTTTATGTAACGCCCTTTAAGGTCCTCATAAGGCGCAGTAGAAACATCCAGATACGTTACAATGCATCAAAACACTTTCGCTTACTAACTCATCGAGGAGGTTTTGTGACAGGATTTTTCTGTGAGGCTCGCAAATGTCAGGAAATATTGATCATGTACATTGGCCGATTCGGTAGGTAGAACATTCTCAATCGGATCATTTTATAGGCCAGTACAGTTTACCTTTTAGTGTTGTTCAGATTGATTCTGTTCAATGGGGTTGTTCCTATAGAAGGTGACTTTTGGGTACACGGAAAGATCGTCTCTGGTTCTCTGTAGTCTATTACTATCCAAGTATCGATCTGTATGTCTGTCTCTTTGCCTGTCTTCTTGCCTCTCTGTCCAAGTGCGTGTTTTATGTCTGTCTATCTCTGCCTCTGTGTGTCTTTCTCTTTATTATAACGGAGATCGATTACCATCAGATTCAGTGTCGACATGTCGGATTCAATATCGTTGACTTCAGCATTTGTGATTGTATAATTATTTCATGTTTCTAGATTTGATATTGTTGCCGAAACTAATTTCAGTTTTCCAATATCTGTCATAGAAAAGAAAACTTCAAATGGATAAAATTTTTGTATTTCTCTTGGACGAATATTAATTCAAACAACGGGGATGGATTTATTCAAAACGAATTTTACCCGCGAGGTTTGGCTTTGTTGTTCGTTTCTATGACTGCAGCAGTTGGAATTACTTTTAGTCCTGAGACAGCGGTGAGTAACACTTATAACTACCTCGGATAGCTTAATGGGAGAGGAATCGGCTAGACACTTACGTGGCTCGTAGTGTAAGCGAATACTTACGCATACGTGTATCTAAAGATATATATATATATATATATATATATATATATATATATATATATATATATATATATATATATATATAGTGCATTTTAAGACGTTGACAAAGGCTCAAGTAACCAGTTACCTGTGAAATTGCCGTTTTTCCAGAAATTATAATTTGGCGCATCTTGGTAGCCTATATCTCACAAATAACATGAATAATTTGGGCATGCCATTATTTGATCCATTATGTGAGTCATTGTGTGAGCCATCATGGGAGCCGATATCCGAGGGCCATTTCAAATAACTTTAAACAGGAAGTGAGTGTGGTTTGCATGTTGCACAGTGCTTTGTCACAGAGGTAACTCCTTTCCTTCTCGTGAATAGGAGGGATGGAGGGAATAAAAAGCAAAGGAGGAGGTTTGTAAAGGTGAAGGAAGGGCGGTAAAGAAAGAGGGAGGAACTCCAACTTCCTAAATCAAAGGATTCCCACGCTGCCACTAAGGTGGCAGTAAACCAGGAGGGAGGGAGGGAGGGAGGGAGGAAGGGAGGGAGGGAGGGAGGGAGGGAGGGAGGGAGGGAGGGAGGGAGGGAGGGAGGGTTTTTCTGTGAGGCTCGCTACCATACCCAACCCATACTCCCAGCACACTGTGCTTCATTGCAACCCCACAGTGAATGCCTCAATATGCGGTACCAACTACACGAGTGACTCAATCTTTTTCCATTCCTTTCTCTGTAACTACATAGGCATGCAGCACAGCGTTACTTGAGACAAGTTCGCAGGTCAGACAGACAGACAACAGACAGACAGACACACGGACACATTTTGTTGGTCCCATCTCCTATTATTTATTTTCTATAGCATTCATGACAGATCAGAGTAAGTCACGATTGCTTTAACTGTCCACTGTTGTCATGTCACCGCGCAATTATTCCAACTCTCAGTGCCGTACAAGCCACATATTTGTCTGAGTGCGTTTGTCTGTGTATTTGTGTGTCTGTGTGCATGGTTTGCGTAATCTTGTGTATGTTTGTGTATGTGTGTGTGTGTGTGTGTGTGTGTGTGTGTGTGTGTGTGTGTGTGTGTGTGTGTGTGTGTGTGTGTGTGTGCGCACACGATATGGACACCTGGACGAAGGTAATTCTAAGTAATACTGAGCTATGTGTTTCCCTTCCGATTCTAAAAAGACGGACGGACAGACACACAGACAAACAAGCAGACAAACAGACAGACAGACAGAAGATGAAGGTCACTTTTTAAAGTATTATCCACTGTTGTCTGACTGTATAGGGGTTGTGCTTGACGACATAAGAATATATATATACACCGTGTCTCAAAATAAACTGTGCAAAATTGTTTCTGTCAGAACTTCGTCAAATTTCCACCAATTTTAATAATTTTTGGTAGGTAGGTGGCAAAATGGCTGAAATTTTATGCTATACATAAATTTTCCACCTCACCTAACTTACGTCATCGCACTACCTTGTTAAACACAGATGTGCCAATTTCTTATATAACGCTTAAATCTTATTACATGCAACAAACTATCTGACGACTTAATTAGCACGCAGTAAAGTAAAATATGGTTTACTTAGCAGAGTTTTTAATTGTTATGACAGATCTGCTTAAAAGTGTTAGAATTGGTGCTCGAAATGTGCCCCGCTTACACGGACACAAGCGCTTAGATGGCAACGCCACTGACTGATAGCAGCATCAACGATCGACTGGTCAAAGCGCGCCCAATCGTCGATCAGACGCATTTTGAGTTCGTCAACGTTGGCTATCCTGGAGCGGTAAACCTTTTCCTGCAGCACACTCCATATGCTATAGTCGACTTGGTTAAGATCCGTTGAATTCGGCGGCCACAGTGTTGGAGGTATGAAGTCGGGTGTTTCTCGCTCAAGGAAAGAGACAGTGTCGCGTGCTCGATGCGCCGGGGCGCCATCCTGTTGAAAGACAAAAACCTCGCCCTGGGATATCCGGCGTATGTCTGGCAGTAGCTTCTGGGCAAGAAGGTTGTCGCGATAGTAGGCCCCATTCACATTGACACCTGTCTCGATGAAATGGACTTCAGTGCAGCCAAGTTTCGAGACGTTAGTTGTTAAAATTTAAGCGTTATATAAGAAATTGGTACATCTGTGTTTAACAAGGTAGTGCGGTGACATGAGTCAGGTGAGGTGGAAAATTTATGCATAGCATAAAATTTCAGCCATTTTGCCATCTACCTACCAAATTTTTTTAAAATTTATGGAAATTTGACGAAGTTCTGACAGAAACAATTTTGCACAGTTTATTTTGAGACACGGTGTATATATATATATATATATATATATATATATATATATATATATATATATATATATATATATATATATATATGACGTGGTCATAAACATACATGTGTATGTATACCATCATACCTTGTCCCGCTATCCGTTTCACAGCTCAACCACGACATACATATATAGTTAAATGCATATATATAAATCTGTAGATATATGAATATACTACCATCAGTGACGTCGCCACCTATATCTGTGCCATACGGCTTTTGCCGTACCACTTTTTAAGGTGGTACGGCAACAATGTACTTTTGCCGTACGACTTTTTGTCTGTTAAAGGCTTCAGTCTCCCAGACCCTCTTATTTGCCCTACTACTTTTCAAATCGTGGCGACGCCACTGATTACCATAATATATAAACACACACACACACACACACACACACACACACACACACACACACACACACACACACACACACACACACACACACACACACACACACACACACACACACACACACACACACACACACACACACACACACACACACACACACACACACACACACACACACACACACACACACACACACACACACACACACACACACACACACACACACACACACACACACACACACACACACATAATCAGATACACGAAAATGTAGCTAATATGTATTATTGTTATGAATAGATTGAAAAAAGCACACGCCCAACATGCCTGACTGTGTAGGTCTTTTGGACTTTGGATTGCGGAAAGAAACGACTCTGTTCTGTCAAAGTCGTTGAATTTGGTTTCGGCCAACGTCTCAGACTCCTGTCATCAATCACAACGGATCCCGTTTCATAAAACTTGCTCAGAGCCTCAGCCGCGACATCAGTGCTCAGATATACAGAGACACGAGCGTTGCTTTTGTCATATATAACTACAAGACCTTGACGTCGAAGGTCTCATGCTGCGTAGTTGAGTTTCCGTGCTAAAGCTTGCAGGCGCTTCCGTGCTGAGCTCCAGAGGAAGTCGGGCTGATTTTGGACTCAGAATATCTCGCAGTAACCGGATAATAGGAATTGGTAAGCAGCCGTGATGGAAAGCAAACAAGTGGGTTTGTTGCTAACGGTGGTGATGTTGGTTCTGGCTTTCGACTGCGGAAACTGCAACACCCAGAAGATCGGAAAGGCGTTGTCTATCCAATCCAACGCTGTGATCCGCGTAGAAGAGTCTGAGTCCGTCCTCCATCGTGATTCCAGATCCGTCCATCGACTTCGAAGATTGGTAACTAACGAGGGCGAGACGAAGGAAGCCCTCGACTCCCACAACAGGTTAAGACGATTGGCGGGAGCGTCCGATATGGAGCTAATGGTAAGTCCAACTGTTCCGTCGAAAATGTTATAGGCTACTGTACAATATAATAGGCCTCCTATTCATTGGCGCCAACAGACATTTGCGCGATAGAGGGCAAAGCAAGAAAGCTGGGAAATGTAATGTAGGTTCACAAATATTCGGATGTGAATGCCGGGAGGGCAAAAACTTTCTTCCATTTGCGAGTGAGTAGAAACACAATAATAATGTCTGTTTCGCTGATGATCACACAGTTCTGTCCTAGTTTAATGTGTATATAATGGTGGATTAGTCTGTGTTAAATCTTAAGGATACAAGTTATCGAGTAGCGGCTTTAATTGATTAATTTATCACCATCTAGAGCGAGCATATTATAGGACATAAAATAATATAGATAGGTTTCGGGGATATTAACTGCTTTTTTCGGGGATATTAACAGCGTTTGCTGTAATGGGTCCCATGATCTGGAATGACCTTCCCCTCTGCTCAGGGCCAAACTAATGACTGGCTTTTCCTCGTCGGTTTCGCGTTTCCTAAAGCATTTCTGTTTCTCCAGGGCTTCAGTGCTGAGAGCGCCTCTGAATAGTTATTCTGTGAGAGGCGCTTTATAAATTTCTAGATACAATACCATGCAATACAATTACAATAACTAGACATGTTAGCTCGGAAGTATGGTAAGCTAGATCATTGCTACGCGAACGAAGAAACTTCTGAGAATAACTGAGAGGTGCCAGCGGCAAATACTTCACGCAATGGTGAACGGCGAGACTTGAACTTGACGGTGGCGATTCAGGTGAGAGTGAAACTCACATCCAGCGATTATCTCATCAACAAGATCTGAAGAAACTGTTCGAACAGAGGAGAATAGAGTTCTAGCAAAGAATTTCTTGTTGAGGGAGGTTAGAAATAGGCGATAATACTAAATTAGCCTAAATTGCGAAGATGCTGGTTTAGGTAGGATGAAAAATGCTACTCAGTTAAATACTTGTATCACTAGCTTATAGTTGATTAATCATTAACTAACTGATACCATATTCCTAGCATTAACCTTGGTTTGACATTAAAATTAAAATGAACAATCTCAGTGGTAAGTTCGGCGCCTTGTGACCGGAGGGTTGCAGGTTCGAATCCCATTCTAGTCGCTGCGTACGGACCTTGGGCAAGTCCTTCACTCGCAATTGCTCGTGGCGCTTCGGCGTGAAAATTCCGGCACAGTATCAAATGCTGTAGTCGGGAGCGCCTCTGAGTAGTAGTCGACTTCGAGAGGCGCTATAGAAATATCCGGAATAAATAAATAAATAAATAAAAATCTGATTGTCTTTGACATGCACGTATAACCTATTATCGTATTAACCTTGGGAGCGATTTGAACACAAAGTAACCGTCGTAAGATCAAACGCCAGGCATTAGGCATATGTACGTTAGAGTTGGCTCGTGTGGTGCTGCGTGAATCTTCTCAGTCAAACGCCTTAAATCTGCTCGGTTAGCTGCATTGGCTTCCTGTTGAATTCAGAATAAGATTTAAACTGGCCGGTGTGACTTATAAAACCCTCACAACGAGCTCTCCTAACTACCTTCAGCCACTAGTTTCTCCGTATATCCCTCCCTGCAGTCTGTGCTCTTCGGTTATGAGCTTCGATTTAGCACTGTCATAGGGTCTCGTGCATTCCGTTTTGCTGCCCCATGGAACGGAATCGACTGCCAATGTATATTCGTTGCTCGATCTCATTTTCTTTTTTAAAGAAACGCCTCAAAACTCACTCGGAATATCGCTGGCGGAATATCCGGTCGTTGCCAAAACAATGTGTACTTTTATAAATTGGATTTTAAGTTGCTTGCTTGCAAATGTCTCGTTTATTCGTGGTTATGTCGCGTCCGAGTCCGCTTCTGTGATGCTTGTCAAGTCAAACTAATAGGCAGTGCCGAGGTTAGTTCTACATGTACAGGTAAATGATTCCACAGCATAGGGCCCTGACATTTAATGGAAAACCTTTTAGCATTGATCCGTGCATATTCAGGACGATACTTATTAGCATTACGTGTCTGATGACAATGAATGGAAACTCCCATCTTGAAGTAGCAATTAAAGGACAGAGGCAACATGTTATTATGATACCGATACATAAATAGGCCAGTTTGAAACATATTTATGTGGTTTAATGTCAGGATTTGATTATCCTTAAATGTTTGTTTGGAGCTAACGCTCCAACGGATGTGAAACACAGTACGTATGGCTGTTTTTGTAGTGTATATAGAGGGTACAGGACAGTCTTGTAATTGTCCCCCAGTTAATGTTGCAATATGAGATATAAGGAAAAATAAGTATGCAGTACAAGCTTAATAGATTGTTTGAGGGCAGACAATGCCTAATTCATTTTAGAATTCCTATATATTTTGCTATTGTCTTTACTATTTGTAGAATATGTCGTTTCTAATTAAGGTGGGAATCAATAATCATGTCTAAGAACCTAGTTGATGTTACCTGGTCAATAGGAGAGTCATCAATAAGAATAGATAAGTTAGTGGGAGGCCTGATCCAATGACAGTAATATTTTACATCAACTGTCTAGGCCTATTTTGTGAATAAGCTGGTTCCCGCGACTTCGCTTTTTTGGGCGCTGTAGAAATCCGGAGATTACGATTACGATTAAAATGTGAGCGCTTGACGTGCTTTATTAAAAGCTACTTATTTACTTACTTACTATTTCTCATTGGCCTTCAACCATCTGGATATCGGTTTACGTTGAATTGAGCGCGCACATTTCGCCGACCTTCATCTCAGCGACCTCAATTCGCCGCCGCGAAACACAGCGCCGACACAATTCGCCGCCATCAAACACAGCGACTACACAATTCGCCGCCATCAAACACAGCGACTACACAATTCGCCGCCATTCATTTCAGCGCTGCTTCAAAAAGGCGTTGCTAAATACCGGGCGTAAACAACACGTGCTCTAGACTAGAAATTCAAAGCAAAACCAAAGCAAAATTGGTTGGCCACCTTCTTCACGGATCCGAAGTTGATTGATTTCTGCCGCCGCCCAATTCATTATTATTTGACTAGAACTTCAAAGCAAAACCTAAGCAAAATTTTTCTTAATAAGGCGGGGTTGGTTGGGCGTCTATAAAACCTGTGCATGAACCGAAATGAGGACACATTGAAGTATAGTTTACTACGAGATAGGTCTAAGTCAGTGTCTAACTGTCTATAGCATTAAGATGTCTCTCGAATACGTTAAGAGTAGCAGGGGCGGTGATCTGCTGATCATCGATGGATTCACCTTTCGGAAGGAGAAAACGATCAAGACGAAGACAATCTGGAAGTGCACTGAAGGCGACCGGCTTAAGTGTCGTGGCCGTTGTCATACGGTTGGAGAGGAGATTGTGAAGGTCTCTACTCCGCACAATCATGTTCCTGACGTCGCGACCATCGAGGCCAGGAAAGTTATGGTGAAGATGAAAGAACGTGCTCTGGCGTCCCAGGAAGCTAGTCACCAGATTGTAGCCTGTGCTTCTGGTGAAGTGAGACCATCTGTTGCAGCCCAACTACCGTCAATCCGTCACATCAAGCAGACCATCCGGAGAGCACGCCGAATTGTTGGGGCACCTCTCCCAACGCCGACGAGCCTTCACGACCTTGAATTGCCAGAAACTTATCGGAAGACAACGGTAGGATCTGACTTCCTTCTTTACGATAGTGGGCCAGGTCAACACCGGACCCTTATTTTTTCCACGCAGCGGAACTTGGACCTGATGTCACAATGTCCTCACTGGTATTGTGACGGCACGTTTAAGACCACACCTCCACTATTCACTCAGATTTACACTATCCATGCGCTCAAATACAACAACGTAATCCCAACTGCTTTCATTCTTATGTCCGAACGAAACACAAACAGTTACGTACGGGTCCTCACCGAGCTGAAAAAGCTTAATTCCAATCTGAGGCCACAATCAATAATGACCGACTTCGAGCACGCTGCGCTATTGGCGTTCAGACGTATTTTCCCCGACGCGGAACAGCACGGATGCTTTTTCCACTTCAGCCAATGTCTATGGCGACGCGTACAACAGATCCCAACCCTGCAGGAAATGTACACAACTGATCCAGATTTCGCCGTTTCAATCAGGATGCTAGCAGCACTAGCTTTCATCCCGCTCGTAGATATTGTCCAAGCGTTTGAGCAGCTTGTGGACTCACCGTTTTTTCAGCAGCACGAAGAGGTAGTTCGCGAACTCGTCAATTACTTCGAGGACACTTGGATTGGCAGACCCAACAGACGTGGAGGCAGAGCAGAACCTCTATTTCCACACGCCTCTTGGAATTGTGTTGATGCTGTTTCTGGTGACCTACCGAAGACCAACAACGCGGTCGAGGGATGGCACCGGGGCTTCAGCGAACTTCTGGGAGCTAATCACCCTTCAATTTGGAAATTCGTATCTGCTTTGCAGAAAGAGCAGAGCATGAATGAAATGGCAATTGAGCAGTACATCACCGGTAGGAATCCTGCTGGCGGTCGTCGTATCTACAGAGACACAGCGGAACGCATTAAAAACATCGTGTTGGATTACGCCAATCGACCGCTTCTGGACTATTTGCGTGGCATCTCGCACAACTTGAACCTCCAGGTTTAGCTATTGCCTGCTTAACA
Organism: Allolobophora icterica; assembly: GCA_963556255.1. Classification (NCBI taxonomy): domain Eukaryota; kingdom Metazoa; phylum Annelida; class Clitellata; order Crassiclitellata; family Lumbricidae; genus Allolobophora; species Allolobophora icterica. The sequence continues at coordinate 48,476,369 of OY744611.1, forward strand.
TCATAACATGTAACAGGTTTAGCTATTGCCTACTTAACATGTAACTGATTAACTGAACAAACGATTTAAGCTTTAACTATTTGATAACTATTTGAACTTAAACTGTTTGAAAGTTTCATCATTACAATAAAATATAGGTTATCATAATTATGTAGTCGCTGTGTTTGAAAATAAAATATATGTTATCATAAGAGTCGCTGAAATGAATGGCGGCGAATTGTGTAGTCGCTGTGTTTGATGGCGGCGAATTGTGTCGGCGCTGTGTTTGATGGCGGCGAATTGTGTCGGCGCTGTGTTTGATGGCGGCGAATTGTGTCGGCGCTGTGTTTGGCGGCGGCGAATTGAGGTCGCTGAGATGAAGGTCGGCGAAATGTGCGCGCTCAATTCAACGGTTACCTGGATATCTAGCTGCACTTCACCTTATACCCCGTGATCGATCGAGTCAGTCGATCAAGTCGATCGAAACTCGGCCAAGTCGAGTCGGTCGAAAAATCTTCGACTCGATCGACTTGCAAGTCGAGTCGATCGTGTGTTTTGCCAAGTCGAGTTGATCGTCGTTTCCTCAACTTGACTCGACTATGAAATATTTTCTTAGTATTTTTTGCGGCCCCGTCACAAAATGTCCCACATGATGTGATGACGTAATTCTTTGTTAACGCACAAATACCGTATTAACCTGATTTGAAGTTCAGTGCAAATATTGAGCTTTTTGGTGATTTGTATAGTGGAAGCTGCAGATACTTTTTTCACAGTTTTACGGTGAAATGGACTGATTAAAATGCGTAAAAAATGCGCGTTTCAGGAAATTTAAGATCTGTGGTCAGTAACAACGATTTTCAAAACGTTCGAATGTCTGATGCTAGGACGGGACTGAATGCTTAATCTATGCATCCCATACAGACTACTATATACACTCACTAACTTCCGTAATCTTAAGCAGCATAAAGTTTCTTACAATAACTATTAACTAGACACTGCAGTCCTGTACTGCCGGCTTATGTGTGGAACTGGTACTAATTTATGTAGGAGGTTCCTCTGTAGCCTAGCTGATCGAGTCAACGGCGACATCGTGGCCTAATAGTCACATGAACATAGCAGGGCTTAAAATCGCGTGTTTCTGACACACAGTGCAGCTGACATTGTCCAGTGTGCAGTTGACTTGCCTGGAGTGTGCAGTGTGCAGTATGAATTTTTACAGAGTAGCTAAAGTCAACCACACACGACATCATTATAATACCTGAAATTGTACTTGCCAGTTCAATAACAGTTTTACAGTTTGAGGAAGAGTGTGCAATTGAAATTTATGACTAATTTAGGTACTAGAATACAGTGGCGTCACGAGGGAGGTTCGGGGGGTGCGGACCGCACCGGGTGACACCCTCAGAGGGGGGGGGGTGACACCCAACATGAGGAAATGATGAAATTTTTGGAAGATGAGGAATTCCCAAAAAGGTCATCAAATTTTTGGGGGGACGAATTCCTTAAAAAAGGTCATCACTTTTTTGGGAGACGAATTCCTAAGAAAAAGGTCATCTAATTTTTTTTAGGGTGACACCATGACTTGCCGCACCGGGTGACACCAGCCCTAGTGACGCCACTGCTAGAATATAAGAATACAACAGTCGTCAGCAATTTGGCCAAAAGCCGTGGCCCGGGGAGTGTTTAAAAGTTGCGTGAGCTAACTTCAGCCAAGTACAGACCTAAGATGGGTAGAATTATACATTACATCCGATATAACCAATATGAATATTTTTTTCATTTTTTACAATGAGTGGAAAAGTTTACTATACTACATATTCATAAAATTAAAAGCGTCTATAGCACAATAAGTCAAGAACTACTTTAGCAAGCATCAAGTACAAGCGCCAGCCACAAGTTGTGTGAGCATCCTCCTGCCTCCGCGTCACAGAACAAAAAACTTGTGTGAGCATCGGCACCTTTGGCGCCATGGCTTCCAGACCCCTGGCCAAGAGATACAGTCCAAGTCGACAAAGTCGACTAAGTCGACAAAGTCGACTAAGTCGACAAAGTCGACTAAATCGACAAAGTCGACTAAGTCGACAAAGTCGACTAAGTCGACCGTTTATTTGCCAAGTCGATCGAGTCGACGAGAGGTCGACTACTCGACAGAGTCGATCGAGTAGATCCTCGGCCGAGCCAAGTCGATCGTAGCAGTTCGACTCGATCGATCTCGGGGTATAGGCCTACTTCACCTGGCCACTGACTATAGCCGCGCCTCCGATTCGCATTTCTGTGTGACTTTGCACGCGTAAAAATGTTTGTAATAATAATAATAATAATAATAATAATAATAATAATAATAATAATAATAATAATAATAATAATAATAATAATAATAATAATAATAATAATATAATAGTAATAGTAGTAGTAGTAGTAGTAGTAGTAGTAGTAGTAGTAGTAGTAGTAGTAGTAGTAGTAGTAGTAGTAGTAGTAGTAGTAGTAGTAGTAGTAGTAGTAGTAGTAGTAGTAGTAGTAGTAGTAGTAGTAGTAGTAGTACTGATAATAATAATAATAATAATAATAATAATAATAATAATAATAATAATAATAATAATAATAATAATAATAATAATAATAATAATAATAATAATAATAATAATAATAATAATAATAATAATAATAAGACGAGGCCTGACCCTCCAGACAATTTACCTGTTCCTAAATAATTTTTTCCAGATCCTGAGGGATCACTGATACCTCGGGTAAAAAAAAAGATAATAATAATAATAAAAGCGCAATAAACTGAAATTTGACAACCATGGATTAGACCTATCCAGTCATTGTGGTTGTGGCTGCGTAACAGCGTGTATGCCTAGCCATTCGTTGCCTGAGAATTATCTTGTCGTATCTCCACTTTTTTCCGAAAATAAGGTTAGAGTTGATTTGTAGCAGATAGTCTTTTATCTTTCCTCACTTTCAATTACTAAGAGATACGACAAGTCGTTTTAAAGATATTCAACGTAAGCTACTTGTCGTATCTCTGCTTCCAGACATACTTTTGTCGTATCTCCATACAGCATTCACATTGTTGTAACTCCAGAAGAAAAGTGTCAGAATTATTTCAGGATTAACTTATCGTTACGGAGATACTGCAATGTAGCTGTGGAAAGTGTAGCAGTGTCTTGCTGTATGTCCTGAGAAAATTTTGCCCCCCTAAAAGATTCCTGCGAACGCCTATGCATCCACGCCCGTCTCCTGTCTGCCACTCGTAGTCATACACTGAAAATGACTCAGAGTGACTCATAAAAGTACAGTATAACACATGCATATGATATCATGTTATTTATACATACTGTATGGCAGTGCTGTCCAACCTTTTGACACCCGACAGGGGCGTCTACACCATAGAAACCTTGGAGCAAATGCTTCATCCAAGAAATGGGGGGGAAGATCTGTCAGTGTGTGTGCCACCGTTTTAGGGGGAAGGAACGGGAACGGGGGAAGAAGAGGGGGAAAACGGACGTTGCTCCAATGACTTAGGGGGGATAGACGCCCCTGCACCCCGAGCCACCGAAACAATTATTTTTGACTCCGAGGGCCGCACCAGTAAACTCAAAAGCAAAGACTACAATTTATTGAAAATAACTTACTTTATTAAAATTTATTATGGCAATAATTATGTAATTTTCAGTTAATAATAGCATGTGTGTAGGCCTATGGCATGCGTTATAGTAGTTCAGCGCAAAAAAAGTATATCAATAAACGTTCAAGCACGTTTTAGTGAGATATTTGGCTTCGAATTGTGCTTGCAATTTCTTATTTTCGGTTAGTATTCAGCTTTGGCGGGCCATTTAAAATCAGCCCGCGGGCCGCGGGTTGGACAGCACAGCTGTATGTAGACCAAAATTACACAGTGAAATTGTCAAAAATATCGATGCGATGCCTAATCCTTGCGTGGATTTGATTTGGTGGGTGGACGCACGTGCGTCCAGTGCGTCACGCTGCCGGCGCCTCTGCCTCCGAGTTCCGCATTCTCGGTTCTTTCATTATCATTCCAACTCGTCCTCCATCCTCCTCCTCGTGCTCCTCTCTCTATCACCCCTGGGCTTTTATTTATTCGATAAAGGATACCCAACATCCCATAATGTGTGTGGAGATACTGCACAATAATTGAAACTAAATAATTGGATATACAACAACATATCATCAGTCTGATGGATATACAACAAAGTGTTTTTCAAAAATTCGAAGATACAATGTCGTAAATCCATTTTTGACTAAATTTTCCAAAATTTCTCAAAAACAACTGTAATTATTAAAAACATTTTAGTGCAGCATCTTTTATGCAATGTTGATGTTTTAGTTTGACGCCTTTGCGTGAAGTTTTATTGCACACAGAATTTCTTAATTTTCCGTCCAATGGTGCCAAACCTTCAACCTCGTTTTTCTCGGAATTTTTTGCAAATTGGAAATACGTTAAGATAATTCTCAGGCGACGCATTGCTGTTGCTGTTCTGGCAGCTGCTGTTGTTGGTCTAGCTCTTATTACTTTTGTTCTAACTCTTGTTTTTCTAGTTCTTGTTGCTTTTTTGTGTTGGTGCACACATCTTCTGTGTTCCGCAGACCTGGAACAACGACCTTGCGAATGTGGCCGATGGTTGGGCCCAAAATTGCAACTTTTCCCATGGCCAACCGCCGTCGTTTCCGTCTACCCTGCAATACAAAGTCCTGGGACAGAATCTGTACGCCATCGGCGGGGGATCGTCCATCAACATCAATATCACCGATGCAGTCCAGGATTGGTACGACGAGAAGTCATTCTACAACTACGACACTCGGGGATGCAAGTCGGGGGAACAGTGTGGCCACTATACGCAGGTGAGGAGTGTATCAGACTGCTGTTGTCGGGTACATATGTTCTTAGCTTCGAGGTTGGATTGTCGTGGCCTTGGCCTTTATTAATTAATTTTGGGGGTGTTCCCGTGGTCCGATTTTGGGAATTTTTTATATGTTATTCAGCAATGGTTCCTGAGCAGGAAACTGTTAAAAAAGCTTCTGAAGCATTTTGCCCAGGTCCAACTGCAAATTATTGGTATTATTATTGGTTTTTCTTAGGAAACCGCCAATCCGCCATTTTGAAATTCATTTTTAGGGGTGTTTCGCGTGCTCCGATTTTGGGGGATTTTGGATATGTCATTCAGCAATGTTTCCTGTGCAGGAAACCGGTTTTAAAAGCTTCTGATGCAATTTTGCCCAGGTTGAAGGTATATTTGAGCCAGATTGCCTGGACTGTACCTGTAACTGCAACTGAGGTGATGCTGCACCTAGGGGAAGATAAACAGAAGCAATGACCAGAATGATCTCCATAGATGTTGATCCCAGTGAAACAGGGACGATATGTTCCGCAGCATTGATGTTAGGATTCGCCCAAATCCGGTGAGGTTTTGAGGTACCCTGTTTGGTTTGACATTCTCTTCGGTTAGTCTTGATCCATCACCCAAGGGCAGTTACTGCAGTAGACTCTTGCGTAGATTGAATGTCATTCAGCTCACCGAACGGTTGTTGCTACTCTGTATACCAGGTGCAAGGCTAACACGACTCGTGCCACGGTGCCTAGGACAAGACCCGTTGTTAGGAATGCCCACGAAAAAATGTTGGAGAGCGCTTTGGTGTCAAAAGTTTCAAAGGTCGAACTAACGTAATGGATTATTGACGGAACGCAGGATCTAGTGATGTAGAAAAGCTGCAAAGCCAATGGACCGATATGCGGAAAAGTCATTGTTTTCATCACTGCCGTAACAGACTTACGATTCGTTGCTCAACCCATCAGTTTCCGATGATGAACAACAGGACGAACCCAGCAGAGTCAAGACTGACGACTCAGAAATTAACCTGGAAATGCGTTCGACGCAGAAGTCGGTGATGTCCTGGCTCTGAAGAATGACGAGGCATCGAGCATTTGCAGTCTCATACCATGCTATAGTAGATGGAGGGAAGATGGGTCCCCTATATTCGTAATGGATCGACGCCACCGGAAGCCTTGGATTGACGTTGTTTTGTCTTTGTTTCTAGGTTGTCTGGGCAACCAGTCGAGAGGTTGGCTGCGCTTATAAGTTCTGTAGCACGTTGCATAATTCGACTCTGACAAATGCGTATTATCTCGTTTGCAACTACGGTCCACCGTAAGATTATCTTTGACCATAATCTAAAATATTTTCTTTATTGGCTGATCATTTTTATCATAATATGATCACATCTAGGTCTAATTATTAACAGACCATGTTTCATCGTAACCTCATAATCTTTGATCATAACCTCTGATCATAAAGACGTGCCATATTTGATAATAACCAGATGATATTTGATAGGGACCAGTTCGCCTCCATCTTAGATAGTAACAAGATCATGTAACGTGGTTGTTTTCGCAGAGGTAACGTAGTTGGACATAAGCCATTTAAGATTGGAACTGGGTGTAGCAGATGCACCAGTGGATCTTGGTGGTGCAACAAAGGACTCTGTGATCGTAAGTGACAATTTTCTTCTTAGAACTGCAGATATTCCGAAATGTATTCTTGACAGAGGCACTACTAATTCTACCTCACGTCGTCCAATGGCTGGTCCTTCCATCGTCTGAATTTAGAAAGACACAAAGTACATTGACAGTATGGTCACTAAGAAAGTATGGTCATTAAGAAAGTATGGTCACTAAGAAAGTATGGTCACTAAGAAACATTGGACAAAGATTCGTATATGAGTCACATTAACTGTTTGCAACCATGCTAGAAGGATAAAAGAAGAGCAGTTTTGTGATGTTCAACAGCAGGGCTATCAAGCAACCTTGTTTATCTTTAAAACTTTCAACAAACTAACTATGCTTCTGTATTACACATATATATACCTGGGAGAAATGGACAATCACCAGGTGAATACGTGGCCAAGAAAACGAAAGACAGGAATCAAATCACAAGACAATGGAGATCATTTATTCGTACCCATCGCCGCCGAATGGCTGGCGTCAGGAACTGATGATGATGATGAACTATGCTTCTACATTTAAGAAGCTGTATTAACTGCACACAGGTCATTTGTCGCAATAAGATCAGCAACTCTCCCACTCACTTGACATCTCCTATGATCTACTCGGACGACCAAGTTTTCATTGGGCCCGAGGCAGCGCTCGCATTATTCCACTGGTGTTCAGAGATGGACCATATCTGGTCAACGTTCAGTTGTACAATTACAGTGAATTACTCTTATTACCAAAGGAGTTTTACCAAATTTAATTAACCAATTATTTGAACGATTGAAGTCATTGTGTGCGTATTTCACTATATATGATTTCCAGTCAACGTAAACGAAGCGAACAACTTCTGTAGCCCAGTGAATTAGTCGGTGGTCTCTTGAACTGAAAGCGTAATCTAAAATCGTAATCCGTTGGAAAAGCCAGGTCGAATATCAGATACAAGGCGCACCTATGATGTAAATTCACACAAGTAATGCCTTTACAAATTCCTCTGATAGTGCTGCATGCTATGCTAATATAGAAACTGTTAACTGTAGGCCTAGTTGACACGTGAAGAAAAGAGTTTTAATCTGTAGCATTTACATTACATACTGTATATAATAAAACAATATAATTAGCATCAGAATATATATTAGTAAACATCTCGTGTTGTAGGAAGCTGCACAACCACTGGACCGACATGCGGTAAAGCCAATGCTTTAATCACTGTATTTAAGCCTAGAAAATCAGTTTAACTCTTTCTGAAGCTTAGGTAAGGAAGATAAAACGACGTAACCAAATAGAAACGTAAATAATTCACGGATAACAGCGCTCTGAACGTCTGAAGCCATGTGCTCGAGGTTTGTACATTTCGTAAGTACAATTTGTTTAAAAGTTTCTTCTATATGAAGAGTACAGGGCCATGCTAGAACCCTGCTACCTCCAAGAGGTTGAAAGTGACCAGGTGGACACCCTTGTCACTCCCGCCCAGCCCAATATATAACGGACAACACACAGCCTGCAGAGCACAACGGAAACGGCAACTTTACACAGTGACATGACATTCAATGTGCTGCTGTTGCTGCTGCTGCTGCTGCTGCTGCTGCTGCTGATGATGATGATGATGATGATGATGAGAAGTTTGGCCCCCAAAACTCACCGGACTTGCGCGAATCTCATTACCTAGCGTGAGCAGTGTTGAGGCAGCTGCCCCTCGTGGCGACGCTAACGTCATGCATGTAGCTAATTAATTATGCGACTGGGAATAGAATTGCTAACTGATGATTTCATAGCACACTAATTCAATTATAAGTCCATTTAGTCGATTAGACAACTTTAGAGTTCTTTAATTTTCAGGATGTGCGCCAGTCTGTCTCAACTCCGGATCCGTGACCAGCGCCAATTGTTCCTGCTCCTGTGCGCCTGGATGGTTGGGATCGGACTGCAGTCGTATGTATATGTATTTATATTTGAACTTTTATATAGCGCTTCTTTTGTCGTTCACACTCGTCTATCAGCATCAATTTTATAGCGCTCAAATGTAATGTTCATGTCAGTCCGAGAGATTCCTCAGCGCCACACAAATGCCGTGTCAGGGCGTCGAGTTCTAACACCGGCGACATATTAATGTCCACCCCATTGACAATGTTGATGGGTCAGTTTCAATACCAGGTCAGAATCTAAGAGGTCAAGCCATGAGTGATGCTGCGGTGGAAATCGTTGGTGATGGCGAAAATATAATTGTGCAGTAGCGGAAGAAGGATATGATAGATTTAAATGGTTTACGTAGGTACCCATAGAGTTGCGCCCATACGGTCAAATAACGTGTATATCGCAGTAATGACCTTTCAACCCTGCCACCATACCAACATTGAGTGGCGCTATATGAATGTTCGATTACATTACATTACAAACATTACATTACATTACGATATGGAGCCTATTTAGAACCCATATTCCCATGTGAGACCAGTAGGGAGCCCAAACGGGTCCCATATAATACCCATGAAAATAGTGGCAGGGAAAAAGAGTTCAAAATGATTCATTTACATGTAGGGCCTACAGATAATATTGATTGTTCTGATGATAACTGATTCTGTCTCGCTGGGAATGATTTATTCGGTTTTTTTAATTATTAGGGACTCGTCAGCAACAGAACAATCGTGATGTAATAAAAAAAATGCATGTTATAGACGTTTTATGTTGCTTTTTTAAGGAAGACAGCAACAGAAAATGTTATACGTGTAGAGAACGTGTCGTACTGAAAATGTGCTGTAAGCTTACATGTCGTTGTTTTCAGTTGAGTGCAAGAACTATGACGAGAAATGCGATCCACCGATGGGAGTGTCCGGCTATCCACCTGACTTTTGCAGCAGCAGCGATTACACTGGCACCTACACACGCGAGAAATGCCCCAAGATGTGCAAACTATGTCAAGGTAAGATAACAAACAACAAGCACAAGAAGACAAGATAGGACACTCCCGGGCACCGCCTGGAATTCAAATCAAACCATAATGACTTGTCCGAGTTTTTATGTTTTGCCATTGCCTGCACGGATTTCCGATTTTTTTCTAAGTGTTTGCGTGCTGGAATACTTTGTAATTACTTCATTAATTAACACGGCAGGTCTTTACCTATAAGGCCGATAAGCGAGTATTACTGTGTAGCCCATATGGCGAGGCTTGTGGGAAGAACACTGGTAAAAGAACAGCGAAAATCCATACTTTTAGCTTCTCAATCGATTGTGTTCAACGGCAAGGATGGTGCCTCTGAATGAAATTTCCTTTAAACGCATTTTGTATGGTTGCGAAATACTGGACGAAGCTTAAAGGATCAATCATTTTCTACTCTTAACCTATTAATTTCTACCCCTAACCGAAAATTGTTTCAGTACTGGTTTCCGAGAGTCAGGTATTAATCCTTATATTATTCGCATGCATCATCACTTGATAATTTATGTTTCTACAGCTGCCGGCGACAACAACAACAACAACAACAACAACAACAACGACAACAACAACAACAACAACAACCACTCTACTTCGACGAAGCCATCGTTACTGAATATGTTGGCCATCTGGATGTCTTGGCTACTTCTGTACAGTTTCCACAACATCTAAAGCATGCGCAGCACTCCACATGCTGCTGGAAAGATCATCGCAGATCAAAGCGTATTTCTGAACTCTTGTATGAATGGTACATGTGCTGGTAGAGTTTCAGCAATGACATATACGGGAAATCTTTTGCACAAATCAGCCGAACTGATTCTGCTACCTTTATTACTAGTTTGTTCGCTTAATCAATGGATCTTGTATCCGGATGTTTTAATGTTTATATATGGAGCACTCCAAGGTCCAGAAAAGGCGCAGATACGGTCAGATGCGTTCTCATGCACTAAAACACTTTCGGTTACTAACACATCGAGGAGCTTTATTGACAAGACTTTTCTGTGAGGTTCGCAAATGCCAGAAAATATTGATTATGTACATTGACCGATTCGGTAGGCAGAACATTCTAAATCGGGCCTTTTAGTAGGCCAATTAATTTGCCCTTTTAGTGCTTTTCAGATTGATTATGTTCAATGGGGTTATTCCCATACAAGGCGACTTTTTTGGTACACGGAAAGACCGTCTCTAGTTCTCTGTAGTCTATTGCTATCCAAGTATCGATCTGTATGTCTGTCTGTTTGCCTGTCTGCTTGCCTCTCTGTCCAAGTCCGTGTTTTCTGTCTGTCTATCTCTGTTTCTGTCTGTCTTTCTCTTTATTATAGCGGAGATCGATAATATATCAGATTCAGTGTCTGTCGGATTCAATCTGTTTCTGTTCAGCATTTGTGATTGTATAATTATTTCATGTTTCTAGATTTGTTATTGTTGCCGAACTAATTTCAGTTTTCCAATGTCAGTCTTTGAAAAGAAAAATTCAAATGGATAAAATTTTGTATTTCTCTTGGACGAATATTAATTCAAACAACGGGGATGGCTTTATTCAAAACGAATTTTACCCGCGAGGTTTGGCTTTGTTGTTCGTTTCTATGACTGCAGCAGTTGGAATTACTTTTAGTCCTGAGACAGTGGTGAGTAACACTTATAACTACATCGGATAGCTTAATGGGAGAGGAATCGGCTAGACACTTACGTGGTTCGTAGTGTAAGCGAATAGTTACGTATACGTGTATCTAAAGATATATGTATAGTGAATTTTGAGACGTTGACAAAGGCTCAAGTAACCAGTTACCTGTGAAATTGCCGTTTTTCCAGAAATTATAATTCTGGGCATTTTTGTATATCTTTTAAATAGCATGAATGATTTGGGCATGCCATTATTTGATCCATTATGTGAGTCATTGTGTGAGCCATCATGTGAGCCGATATCCGAGGGCCATTTCAAATAACTCTAAACAGGAAGTGAGTGTGGTTGGCATGTTGCACAGTGCTTTGTCATAGAGACAACTTCTTTAGCCTACTTATCGTGACAACGATGGAGAGAGGGAGGAAAAGCAAAGGAGGAGGGATGTAAGGGTGAAGGAAGGGCGGTAAGGAAAGAGGGAGGAACTCCAACTTTCTAAAGCAAAGGATTCCCACGCGGCCACTAAGGTGGCGGTGAGGGAATCAGGAAGTAGGGACTCTGGAGCGAGGCCTAAGGCCTGTTGCATAGCCATTGAGTAATAATACAAGTGTTTCTTTGGTGTGGTATTAATGGTCGCGCTGAATATCTTTCACTGCACCTGCTCAGCAAAGCTTTTTCTAACGAAATGTGAAAGAGGCTTGTCTATCTATTGGCGTCGCATGGCCGATCATCCGTGCATCACAATTCAACAACGTCAATAACAAAAAAGCACAGAGCCGACCAAGGATTAGGAGCACGATTAATGAATTAAGGTGAAACTTTTCTTCAGAAACGTACACACACACACACACACACACACACACACACACACACTCAGCAAGCAGTAAAATTTGGTACCGGCGTAAGCTGGGAAGTAAACGGCAAGTCGTGGGATGCAGTGACCATTACTGGCTTAAGGTCCTATGAAAAGGAATTGAGCGCCCCCCTATAGGTTCCACCTGTGAGATATGAGAACTTCACTTTACTATACCTGCAGATGCATTTTTGCTTCCGTACTTCAATGCAATCGCTTTGGGTCTTTATGTCTGCGCTGAGTAGCCAACAAGGAATAAGGTTGTTAATTGTGCAGTTGCGTGCTTTCAACATTGAAATGAATTTACCGTTGACTTCGTTTTTAACACATGATTGAATCTTGGAAACTACAGTATAGTCCCCTCCCCTACCTGTTTCTACCTTACCCTATGCTACGCTACTATATTCTATCCCGACCCATCCTATACCATACTCTGTTTCTACCTTATCTTACCTTACCCTACCATACCCTACCATACTTTATCCCGACCCATCCTACCTTACCTTACTTTACTCTGTTCCCACCATAGCCAACCATATCCTACCCTGCCATGCTCTATCCCGACCCAACCTACCCTACTTAAGCTTAATACCATCCGCTACCTTTTTCTATTCCATGCCACTATATTCTATCCCATCCCCTCTTACCCTACTCTGTTCCTACCCTATCCTACCTTAAACTACTCTGTTCCCACCATATCCCTACCAAGCTCTATCCTCACCTATCCTGCCTTACCTTACCCCCACTCTGCTCTTACCCTATCCTACCCAACTTTAATCTATTCTAACATGCACTCCCTACATTACCCTTACTCTACTCTGCCATCCCTTATCTAGACAGCTCATCACTATTTTGGTCAAAGCCTACGTCAAGTCTTCTACGAGTGCGTAAGTAAGTAAGTATATCCTTTATTCAAAAACCAACTGCTAACGCATTTTGGTGTACATAGTTCATAAAATTAATTAAGCATATAACATTCGAATGACAAAGGTTTTACGAGCTAAAGAGTCAGCATTAAGTATAATTCTATTGTGTGCCCTGGGGCGCAGTGAGTATACAACAGTTTTCTCTGGAGGTAATAACTGATGCAGAACATGTGTTGGGTTGGTTATGATGGCTGAGAAGAGGTTAGAATCAGCTTTCTGGCAGAGGTGCTCGAAAGTAAGATTGGACAGCTGTAAATACCAAGCATACCTGTATTTCAGAGTTCTCAATCGCAGCTGGTACGATCGGGTACCCACAGCGACCTTCAGTGGTTTGGCATTAAATCACACGGCCAGCGTTGACTAAGAATCACATAATATATCACATCTCACATTCACCGCTGCCGCAAGTAAGTAAAGTAATGTAAATTAGGTAAATAAAACAATGGTCTGGCTGCAGGTTCGTCTATCGTCTTAGCGAAATCTCGATTGTAAACTGAATTCGCTGACCTCATGCCTATCGGGTCAGACGGCAGTTGGAGAAGATTGGACATTGATCCTCGTGCGCTAAGTTTATGAAGTCGGTAGCACATCGTACCCATGGCTGCCTTCCGGATTAGCTCAAATAAGGGAATGATCTTCTTCGTTCGCCTATGGAAAGGAGGGAGGGAGGGAGGGAGGGAGGAAAAGTTGCAGGGAGGGAGGAAAGGAGGAAGGGCATAACGCAATATGAACACCTGGAAATATGAACTCTTGAGCAAGCTATGGGGGTCAAGTCTTTCCGTCGCAGGCTCATTGCATAGCCAGTGGGTAATATTAGCAAACAGTAGACTACACGTTTCTTGCGTGTGGTCGCGCTGAACATTTTCACTGCACAAGCCCAGCAAAGCTGTAAGCGAAACTTCAGAAAGGCCTGTCTAGCTGCTGGTCGCGCATGGCTGGTCATCCACGCATGACCATTCAACAACCACAACAAAGCCGAGCTGAACATGAATTAAGAACATGGCTAGTGAATAGCATTGAAAGCAAGGCGAGGTGTTAAAGGTTAAAAACAGTTTCTTTGCGGGCAACACTTCCAGTTCTATTAAGGATTGAAAACAGTGCGACCTTGTTGCATTATACAGAAAGTAGGTGCATTGTTGCCTGAGGAATCCAATACGAGCGCTTTGGGCATTTCTGTCTCTGTTGAGTGGCTCGTCAGCTAGCAAGGACGAAATCACAAAGTCCTTGGTTATGTGGAAGGTATACATTGTTAGTAAGCATTTGGTGGATCTATTTGATGACAACACTGTCTTATCGCTCACTTCCACTGCGACGGAGCATTGTAGGAACCACACCATGGCACCCCTCGTTAAACTTATATCAAAGTTCTACTTGTCCTACTCTGCCATATCCAACCATACCCTATACCATATCTCACCTGCTCTACTATATTCTTTACCCAAACCTACCCTATCCTACTTACTCTGCCATATCTTACCCTTTCTTAGCTTACTTTACTTTACTCTGCTCTGTCCCCTCGGAAAGTCTGCCTAACATTACCTTGGCTATAGCAGATCCATACGTCAAGGCGCATCTGTGAGTGGAAATCGTAATGTGATCGTTACAAAGCTACTTTAACCTACCAACACGCAACACACAATGTCAGGCATTAATAAATTATCTGTCTCCCTAATTTATCTTGTTTTTTCGTGCTATTAGTATTTGACAAAATTAAGACATATATATATATATGCGTGTATATATATATATATATATATATATATATATATATATATATATATATATATATATATATATATATATATATATATATATATATATATATATATATATATATATATATATATATATATATATATATATAATTACCCTCGCTACCACACCCAACCCATACTCCAGCCCGCTGTGCATCATTCCAACCCCACGGTGAATGCCTTAATACGCCCATCGGTACCAACCACACGAATGATCCAATCTTTTTCTATTCCTTTCTCCGTATTATAACTACATAGGCATGCAACACAGCGTTACTTGAGACAAGTTCGCAGGTCAGACATACATACAGACAGACAGACAGACAGACAGACGCACAGACACAGACAAAGAGACATTTCGTTGGCCCCATCTCCTGTCATTTATTTTCTATTCGTATTCATAACAGACCAAAATAAGTCGTGACTTCTTTAATTGTCCACAAGTAGTCGTAATTAAGCCGCTACACCGAGCATCATTCAATGCCAGTACAGGCCACACATTTGTCTGAGTGTGTTTGTCTGTGCATTTGTGTGTCTCTGTGCATGGTTTGCGTACTCTTGTGTATGTGTACGTATGGGTTTGTGTATGTTTGTGAGCGTCCGTGTGCTTGTGCGTGTGTGCTTGAGCGTGCGTGAGTGTGCATTGTGCTCTGTGTGTAATGTGTGCGCATGAAATGGACACCTGGACGTTGGTAATTCTAAGTAATCATGAGTATGTATTTCCATTCCAGTTTCAAGAAGACAGACACACACAGACAGACAGCCACACAGTGACACAGAGAAACAGACAGACGAACAGAAGATGAAGGTCACTTTTTAGCAGTATTATTCGCTGCAGGTGTTCCATGTATATATATATATATATATATTTTATTAATGTATATATATATATATCTGAGACATACATTTGTATGTATAATATTATGCCATGTACCGAGTTCCGTTGAAACAGCTCAGAGATATAACTGGGCCTATATAGATATATCTACTATGAATGTATACTACCATATATCAACATATCTATACAATCAGATACACGAAAATATAGCTAATATAATTGTTATGAATAGATTGAATAAAGCACACGCCCAACATGCCTTACTGTGTAGGCCTTTTGGACTTTGGATTGCGGAAAGGAACGGGTACGGGTCTGTCCTGTCAGTCAAAGTCGTTCAATTTTGTTTCGACCAACGCCTCCGACTTCTTTCAGCCATCACAATGGGTCTCTTTTATAAAACTCGCTCAACCGCAACATCCGCACTCAGATACCCAAAGACACGACTGCTGCTTTTGTCAAAGAAAACGAGGCTATACAAGAGCTTAACGACGAAGGTTTCACGCTGCGTAGTTGAATTTCCGTGCTATAGTTTGTGAACACTTCCGTGCTGAGCTGTAGAGGGAGCGGAACTGTAGTTGAACTCGTAGTAATCTAGATTAATAGAAAGCCGTGATGGAAAGCAAGGAAGTTGGTTTGTTGCTAACGGTGGTGATGCTGGTTCTCGTTTTCGACTGCGGAAACTGCAATATGCAGCAGTTCGTGGTAGCGAGGTCCATCCGATCCAACTCTGTGATCCGCGTAGAAGGTTCTGAGTCCGTCCTCCGTCGTGATTCCAGATCCGTCCATAGATCTCGAAGGTCGGTGCTGAACTCGACAGAGATAATGGAAGCCATCGAAGATCACAACAGGGTACGACGATTGGAAGGAGCTTCCGATATGGAGATAATGGTAAGACCTCGGCTACAACTGTTCGTGCGAAAATATACAAAGTTGATGTGCAAAATATGCATGCCGGTATGTAGGACTTATAAATAACAATCATTGGCGCCAACAGAAATTTTATGCAGGACAAAGCAAGAAATGGGGTCCAAATTATATTCGGAAGTGAAATACACTATGGAGAGGAAGGGCTGATGAATACAACATAGCACAGTACATCGTGTTATTGTTGTTTTTGTGGTTGTTCTATTGCTGCTATTGCGATTTTTGCGGCTTTTGTTGCAATTTAATGCTGCTGTTGCTGCTTTATTCTGGTTGATGTGTTCTGGCTTTTGTTGATGTTGTTCTGGCTTTTATTGCTATTGTTCTGGTTGTTCTTTTCGCTTTGTTCTTGTTGTTGTTTCTGTTGTTCTGGATATTCATGCACCATCGCTCTGTCCTGTATAGGTCTGGGACGCTGATCTTGCGATGATTGCCGAGCGTTCGGCCAATTTTTGCATCTGGAATCACACCAACACAGGACAGAATCTCTATGCCACTACCGATCCAAAGCCCATCAACTTAACTACTGCAATCCTGGCTTGGTACAACGAGAAGAAATACTACAACAATTACTACATTACTAAACAATGCAATCCATCCAATGAACCGTGTCTCCACTATTCGCAGGTAAGCGAGTCATTGCGCACAGGAGTATGTCAGATTGAAGATACTGATTGCATGTCCTTAGCATCGAGATCGAGTTATCATGGCCATGGGCTTGACCTTGATGTGACATCGGTGAAAGGTAAAAGCAAAGGTAACGCAGTTGTTCAGACAATTCTGCTGTAACTTCTCAGATGTTTCCAAAAAAATTAGGTTTCAAACTCGAAGTGTTTAAGTAATTCTTCATTTTATTAATAGCATACGCGCAGTGAATGATAATGTTGTCAGAGTGCCCGTTTTTATGAGATGCAGGATCATAAATTCTCATAAACTTGCTGAAGTCTTGAGCAAACGTTCGAAAGCTAAAAGGAAATAAAGTGATAAAAAAGGACCTCACGCAAAGTCGAACACGAAGAGAAAACAGCGTAGTAGGTCCAGCTAGTATGTTTCGGTGAAGATTAGAGTAGCCTTCCACTTGGTAGCGCTTGACAAGTTAAGAGGACAGGCGGGTCCCAAGAATTCGTTTAAGGATAATAATATTATTTAATAATAATAATAATAATAATAATAATAATAACACTACCTCTGCTCCTAAATAACAAAATTTTTTCCAAATCCCGAGGGATCCTTGATACCTCGGGTAAAAAAATAAAAATAAAAAATAAAAATAATAATAATAATAATAATAATAATAATATTATTATTATTATTATTATTTCCTTAATGCCGTGGCATTCAGCGGCTCCTTTGGCAAGGCTGTGTCCGATACTGAAGAGGGGTAGCCGTTCCAGAATAATTACACTAATAATTTCTAAGTCCCTGAGGGAATGAAGTACCTCAGGGCAAAAAAATAATAATAATAATAATCTGTTCTTTCATTAAGCGCCTTCAAACGCACTGCGCTGTACAGTGAACATGCATATAGTAGAAACGGCAGCCACGCAGGGCGCCTTACATACATGCATACAGTAGAAGCACATGATAACAGTTTTACAGGAGTCGAATATAACTGTTTATGCGGCAGCCAAACGGCGCTAATCATGGCCTACTATTCATTTAACCACTGCCACCTAGCGAGTGGAAGGCTGAATTAACCTTACGGGGTCTACCGGGTTCGATCTTGGTACCTTCAGCTCTTCACGCCAGTGTGTTATCCATTACTCTACGGGCCCCACCGAAATATTGGGGTTGCTATTGTGTTGCTTTGGTTTCCAGGTTGTCTGGGCAACTAGTCGAAAGCTTGGCTGTGCCTATACGAGATGTCCAACGTTGTCCATATTGGGTTGGACAAATGCGTCGTTCCTTGTTTGCAACTACGATCCACCGTAAGATCCTCTTTGATCGTGGCCTATCAAACAACATAATAACCGATGTACGTCTGTCTGTCCCGTAACAAACACTATTGTGACGTCACTATGCTGCCGCCTTGGCGACGGCTGTCTTGACGACGGCTATAGGCCTATAACATGACGTCATAATATAATGGGGAAGTATAATATAATATAATTGTCATCACTGCAATAATTGTTTTATATACCGTGATTTTTCACGGGTTACAGCTAGTAATATAATAGTTCTCATCTCGCAATGCATTAACTATAGAAAAGCTGCTTTGACCTGGCGATGGCTTCGTGGCTGTACCCCGGTTTACTTACGTGCGCGCTGCTGTCCTGTCTCTCATGTGACTGGCCGCCGAACCCTTCGCTCTTCTTCTGCGGGTGAGCTCTTGGTTCCTCGTTCTACCACAGCGACTAGGCAGCGTCGTGCTTTCTATGTGGTCGGCCCTTCCGTCTGGAATCAACTCCCAATGCAGATACGCCTGTTGCCTAAGAATGGTTCGCTTGTGTTGTATAAGTTACTTAAGTCCAGTTTATATTGCCATTGTTGGGCTGGGAGCGCTTCTGAGTAGGTAACTTGAGGGGGCGCTATATTAATTTTTTTTTAAATGAATGAATGAAAATGAATAGTTCATCACAGTCTGATAATGATGGTAATTTTTATCAGCATGATCATCTTTGATAAGAAATAGAGCATGTTTTCTTGCAACATCATACTCTATGATCATTACCTCGTCACCTGTGATCACAAACATTGACTATAGGCCTAACGAGATGATATTTGACAAAAACTGTTTCTATCTTAGATGATAACCAAATCGTATAACGTGGTTGTTTTGGTAGTGGTAATGTCGACGGAGAGAAGCCGTACCAGGATGGAACTGCTGTGTGTAGCCAATGCGCCAGTGGATCCTGGTGGTGCAACGAAGGACTCTGTGATCGTAAGTGACAATAATCTTCGCCTGCAGGTATTCCGCAATGTATTCTTCGGGTAGGTCTTTCTAATTCTAGTTAACGTAGTTCAGTGGCGGTTCAAGGAGGAATACGCCGTTCATACGTTAATTCATACCTCCCGTCACCATAAGCGAGATGGGACCAATATTTTCATATGGGTTCAATCAAATGTAGGTCTCTACAGAGCAAGAACGAACAGCAGTTCCATAACAGGGATATGAAGCAACTCCGTCTTATCTTTAAAATATTCAATAGATTATCCATGAATCTACTCTGAAGAAGTTATAATGACCGTGAATTAATTTTTGATCATTACTCCGAATAAGGTCAGCAACCAGCAACTCTTCCTGTTGACATCTTCACCTCCTCTCAACGTTACTGTCTTCGACCAAGGGACGAATGATAGACGCTTTGCAAATGAACTAATGTACGTAAACTGTATAACCATGTTTACTGGATGCAGGACAGTGTGGCTAATTGGTTACAGCGCTCGGCCTGTAACGCGGAGAATACGGGTTCGAGCCTCCACTGAGGCAGTTACTGTGTAGGGACCTTGAATAAGTCTTACACTCACATTTGCTCAGAGCCATCGATGTTCTGTCGTATGGTCGTGTGCACTCGTGAACCTTGGAAGGAGGACAGCATCAGATACAGTTACATGTATATTGTATTGTATTCTGGGCTTGATTCCTGATTGGTTAATAAAGAATATACTTACTCATTATAATCCCGAAGGCATCAACCATGGTCGATTCCAGTGACAAAATAAAAAGTCGTAAACCGTTTGTAGACACCAAGTGAAATCCCCAATAACAAGCACTATATTAACACAATGTGCACTCATACAAGAGTCTTACAATGCGCACTCAAATTAGTAATTTAGTAGGCCTAATGTTTTTATATATATGATTACAACAGAGCCACATGTCACGCTAATACAGTAGCTGTCAGCTGTAAATCAATCAATCAATCAAGATTTTTATTGCAATAATAGCCCCCTCCCCAATTCCTTATATAAGTTAAACATTAATATATTACAAGCACACGCTGACAAAGGGGAGGTCCAGAAGGGATATAATCCCGCTAGTATGGACACAAAATTTTACCATTTAACTATATTGAAGATGGTGGTTCGATTGAGAAGCACAATGACTGTATACAAGAAAAAACTAAAGTTTATATCTGAGGCATTTAAATTACAGATATGTAGCATTAGGTTATTAACTCTGATCTTATATAATAGTGCAATAATATATTCTGGTACAATAGTAGGCCCTATATATTATATCAGTAGGCCTATATAGTTGCGTTCATTGTCAGCTTGCCTGATGAATAAACGAAGATTGATTGATGGATTGATTTTACAGTTTAGTCATATAGAGCGCTTTTTTTCTAGAAAAAAAGGTTCCGGAACGGAACAATTATGGATGGGCTGAAATCCCGAGAAAAACGGGGTTGGGAGTTTTGAGAGGTCTCAATAAACACTGAAAACAGTTCAAAACGCTGAAATTAAATTAAAATAACTATATTATTGTTCTTATTATTAAAATAAATAAATTATTTTTAGGAGCTGAAAAAGGTGCCGGAACGCCGCTCCGGCGCGTTCCGGCTGAAAAAAGCACTGGTCATATATAATAATGTAGAAATGTATAATAGTCTAATATTAGATGATAATAATATACGTATATAGTGTAATATTGTTTACTAATGTAATATTGAACTTGTGTTACAGAAAGCTGCACAACCACCGGGCCGACATGCGGTAAAGTAATCATTTTAATCACCCTATTTAAGCCTAGGCAATCATTCTGACTCTTACTGGAACTTAAGTAAGGAAGGCATCATAACGCAATGCACCAAATAGAATCCTAGCGTTATGCAGACACAATACACAGGTAATGCTTTCAAAACTGGTTGAGCGTTTGAATAAGCTGGTGCCATGCGCTTAGCTTTCAAGTGGGGCTTTAGACATTTGGAGTTTACGATTACAATTACGATTAACTCGACGGTTTGGACTTTTTCGTAGGTAAAATGTGTAACTGTTATCAGAAGTTTTTTAATTGCGGCGAGCAAGTTGGAAGAGACCGGCGGGAGACCCTAGCCACACACGGTCGCAGCCAACTAAATTTTGGACTACATAGAACACGCTGAAGACAATTATACCAGAACGCTGTGTGAAAACGGCAGCTTTGAGAGAGTACCGCGCCATAGATTATGATGATAATGATGATGAAAAGAGGAAGAATGCATTTCTGGCCTGGATAATCTTCACAAAACATGTCAGGATCCTCAAATGTACAACAGAAAGCGGTTCTACTACTATTACTACTAGTGCAACTACTGCAACTCCTCCTACTACTATTATTATTACTACTTCTACTGCTGCTGCTGCTGCTCCTACTACTACTACTACTACTACTACTACTACTACTACTACTACTACTACTACTACTACTACTACTACTACTACTACTACTACTACTACTACTACTACTACTACTACTACTACTACTACTACTACTACTACTACTACTACTACTACTACTACTACTACTACTACTACTACTACTACTACTACTACTACTACTACTACTACTACTACTACTACTACTACTACTACTACCATCACCACCACCGCCACTCCTACCACAACAACAACAACTACTACTACTAATACTAATACTAATACTACTACTACTACTATTATTATTATTATTATTATTATTATTATTATCATTATTATTATTATAATTAGCATCTTTTAGGCTATCGTACAAGTTTCTCTTGAATAAGCGCTATCTAATTTTTCAATTATAATTACAATTATAACTTTAAATAAGTTTAGAGTTCTTTAATTTTCAGGGTGTAATCCCATCTGTCAGAACAACGGATCGGTGAACAGCGCCTCCTGTTCCTGTTCCTGTGCAACGGGATGGTGGGGCTCGGATTGCAGTGGTATGCATAATGTATTCGTAATAGAGCTTTTATGTAGCGCTTCTTTTGTCGGTCACACTATGTAGTCTACTGGCGTCAGCGCTCATATGTAATGTAATGTGAATGTCAGTCCTCGAGATATCTCAGCGCCACAAAAACTCCGAGTCAGGGCGTCTAGTTCTAACACCGACGCTATGTCAATGTCCGTCCCCCAATAACGACGTTGCTGGGGCAGTTTCAATGCCAGGTCAGAATCCGAGAGGTCAAGCCGGGAAGAGGGAGGGACGCTGCGGTGGAAATCGTTGGTGATGGTGATCATGGAATTGTGCTGAAATGGAAGCAGGATATGATACTTTTAAAGTTGGGGTTTAATAAGTAGAAATGTTTACGTAGACACTAGACACCCATATATAGGGTGTACGCACATACGGTTAAGTAAAGTGTATATCGCAGTAATCATTATATTATTACAATAACTTTTCGACCCTGCCACCATCCCAACATGGAGACCATGTAGGACCCATATTTCAATGTGGGGCCAGTATGGGACCCAAATGGGTTCCAACTAATGCCCATGAAAAAGCTGGCAGGGGTAGGAGTTAAAAATGTGTTCTTTTATAAATAGTATTGATTGTTCTGGTGATTACTGATTATGTCTCGCTGGGAATGGTTTATTCGTATTCTTGGATATGAAACTTGTTAGAGATTCATCAGCAACGAAAGAATATTGGCACACGCAATCGTAATGTAATAAAAAATGGCACCCCGTCAAAATAGCCCGGTCAAAATAGCCCCGTCAAAACAGCCCCGTCATAATCGCCCTGCGTCAAAATAGCCCCGTCAAAACAGCCCCGTCAAAATAGCCCCATAAAAACGCCAAAGGCAAGCAGTTCCACAACGGCTAATAAGTTGAATGTTACAAGAAATTTTTGAATCGCAACAAAAGTATAAGCAATACTTCAAAGAGGTGGTTCTGACAAATACTGACTAAATACAAATTAATTTGTTAATTGGAAATCTGATCAGTAATTGGCAAGATCAAAAGGTCGCATAATCTTAGTATCTAGGCTCTTGCTTAAGACATCGACATTAACTTTCTTTTTAGATGGTCACAATTATTACCAAACTTTTGTTCGCGTTTCGTAGAAAAACATCAATCAATCAATCAATCAATTTTTTTATTGCAACGATATGACATAGCCTACATCAGTTCAACATTGGTATGTTACAAGAAAACGTTGACAAAGGGAAGTCCCAGAAGGGATGGAAATCCCACTAATAGGAACACCCAATTTTGTCAGTTAATTACGTTGAAGATAGAGGTTCGATTGAGAGACAGTGATAAGCTTAACTAAGTGATTAAACAGAGGTAATCATAAGCATGCAAAAACAAAAACAGTGCACAGTGTTTTGATTATGAACATTATAGTCTTAGATTAACAGTTGCAAGACGGCATGTAATCCAGTTTAAATCAGTTCCATGAATTGTCATAAATTAATCCATCCGTTAATTGAGAACGCAATAGTTTTTTTTAAAAGATGAAGATTTGGGACCAGTTGAATATTTGTGGGAAAAACATTTAACATTCCATGCTTGTAGTCTGTTTTTTTATAGTAGTATCTTTTATTAGTATCTTCTTATAAATGAATAAATCTTGTCGAATACATTTTCACTGTGTTTTCTGTCGTTTAAGACGGGGCTGTTTTGACGGGGCTGTTTAGACGGGGCTATTTTGACGCTGGGCGATTTTGACGGGGCTGTTATGACGGGGCTATTTTGACGGGGCTATTTTGACGGGTCACCAAAAAAAATGCATGTTGTAAAAGTTCTGTTTTTTTAAATGAAAAACAGCTACAGAAAATGTTATTCGTGTAGAAAACATGTCGTACTGAAAATGTTTTGTACATGTCGTTGTTTTAAGTCGAGTGCAAGAACTATGATTCGAAATGCGATCCGACGCCGGGACAGGAATACTGGCCTTCTGACTACTGCAGCCGCAGCGATTACACAGGCACATACACACGTGAGAAATGCCCAAAGATGTGCAATCTATGTCAAGGTAAGCTAACAAACGACAAGCACAACAAGAACAAGATAAGACACTCGCCATGATGACTTGTTCGAGTTTTGATGTTTTGCCCCTTGCTGCACGGATTTCTGCAGACGCACATGGCTTCAAGCAAAAACAGTTTGATCTTTTTTTTATACAAGTACGTGCTTGCTCTAAAACTCTGTAATTACTCCATTAATTGACGCGGCAGGTCTATGCCTATAAGACCGATAAGCGAGTGTAACTTTGTAGCCCAGATGGCAAGTTTTATATGGGAAGAACATCCGTAAAAGAACAGCAGAAATCTATATGTTTACGCAAGGACTGTATCTCTGAACGAAATTTCATTTAGATGCACATTTTTGGATGGTTGCGAAATACTGGACGATATTTCATAGATCAATCATTTCTACTGTTAATCTAATCATTTGTACCCTTATCTGAAAACTTGTGTCAGTATTGGTTTACGCGAGTTGGGTAGTAATCCTCATTACTCGTATATACATGTACATTAGGGTGGTTCTGACTTTCATGGGGAAAAATTAAAATTGTTTTTTCTTGACTTTCCGCTTTTAGTTGTGTTCCAATGAATATAAAAGAAATTTGTGCAAAGTTATAGAACATTATCTTGTCATTTAGGGGTAGCTCAATAACATTTAATTTTGACATAAAGGTATTTAAAAAGAAATTTTTCCATTATCCATCATTTTTAATATTTTCTTTACCTAATGAAACAACAATGTTTAATTGTTATTATTATTAAGTGAACAAACTGTTAAAGTAGTAGTTCTAAATAATTTCAATTAATTAGTATGACTTTATGTTATTATGTAATAATAATAGTCCTATATGGCTCACAAATCATTTGTTGAAGTTTATTTTGACTTTAGCATTTCTTTCTTGCATTCTGTGATCATGCACTACTTGAAACAGATATTGTTTCTGGTTTTCTTTGTAATTATGGAATTGTACTCTTCAATCAAAGCATTGTCATTTACAACTTGCAGATGATGAATAATTTTTGAGGCAACTTTATAGTCATCATGAAGTTCCCATGTTTCAGGATCGCTTTTCAGGAAATCACTAGAGATTCTTAGCCAGTCAAAACATAGCATGGAGTTCATTGTATGTTCATTGTATGTTCATGACCACAGATTTCTGAACATTTACCTACATTCTCTTAGGAGGATCATCTTGGCCTGGTCGCTCGTGTAAAGCTTTCACCATTGCTCGTTTAGACTTGGCTGTCAATGCCAAATCCAAAAATGCCAAAGCCACGAGCTCCTCACTAAGCTACCACAGATGACCTGCAAATTTATTGCTGGCTACTTTGGAGAGAGCAGGATTTTCTTGTTGATAGCTATCCAGAGTTTTCAGTGAGCATAAATCATTCCAGCAACAATTTAGCAACAGCGGCTGCCTGTGTTTCTCCTGTGCCAGAATGTAGCTTGGTAACTTCAAGAAGTTGGCTTTCCCTAACATCAGATAAAATGACAGGTAGACGGTCAACCAATGTTTGCCTGTCAGATCCGGAAGGAATTATCATCCAAGTGCACAACCAGTGTAGACGATGTAGTTGTTTTAAAAATATCTTTTAATTTCTTAGCAGTTTCTTCTCGATATTGTTCTCGTTCTCTGTGTATTGAAGAACGGCTGATTTTCAACTTGTCTACATCGTGGCCTAGACTCTGAACTGCAGCTGCTAACACGTATGTTGCCTTCCTGTCACTTAACTTTGTCCTGTCCAAAGCTGCTGCCAGTCTTGGTGTCACAATATTTGTTGTTAGTGGCTTTTTTTAAAGGAGTTTTCCTTTTCACTAAATTTACATTTTGACTGCCACCATCTTTGCATTCTTCAGTTAAATCATCACCACTAGAGGTTTCAAGAATAATTCTCTCATTCATGTTTCCAAATATTGATCTTCTTTCTGCTTTCTCTCCATGCTTGATCTTTGCCTTTTAGTTGCCCTCATTTCTTTAGAAGTAAGTACCATATCAACTGGTCCCATACAACAACGGCGACCTCTTTCTCTTTGGGCAAGCAGACACTCTTTATCGTCTTAGATTTCGATTATGTTTAAGGCATCCAAGTGAGCAATGTCAAATAAATTATCTAAGGCATCAACAAATTCTGTTTAATTTTCTTTAGCTGAGGCTCAGTTTTCCTGTTAACATTTTTCTTTAATTTTATCCAATGATAATTACTAATCGTAACTGTAATCGTAAAACTGAAACTCTATCTTTTGGATGCACAGTAATTAGGTTATGTTAGAAAAGCTCTGACAACTTCAACCTCATTGAGCTACCTCTAAATATTGCTCAAATCAGCTCATATTTGGCCAGATTTATTTTAGTATGTACTAGAACAAGATAATAAGCGGAAATAATCACATTTCAAAATTTCAGATTTCAGAACCACCCTAATGTACATGATGCATGATCAAATGATAATTTATGTTATTGCAGCTCTGGGCGACTCCACATCGATGAAGCCCTCCCTACTGGGTATGATGTCGATCCTGCTGTCGTGGTTACTAATCGACAGCAGCTGCCGCAGCATTTAAAGCATGCGCAACACTCCAGACGCTGCTCAAACGGTCATCGCAGATCAAGGCGTTGTACTGAACTCTTGTATGAATGATGGACGTACTGGTAGAGATATAGCAATGACATACGGAAAACCGTTCGCACATAATTATGGGAGTTCAACCGAACTGTTTTGCCACTTTGTTATTAGTTTGTTCACTTATCATTGGATTTTGTATCCACGTGTTTATATTGCGCCTGATCCATGTTCTTAAAGGGCGCGATAGAAACAACCAGCATTCAAATACGTGCTAATGCGTTTAAAAACTATTCGCTTACTAACACATCGGGGAGCTTTTGTGACAGGATGCTTCTGTGAGAGTTTCGCAAATGGCAGGAAATATTGATTACGTACA
Organism: Allolobophora icterica; assembly: GCA_963556255.1. Lineage (NCBI taxonomy): Eukaryota > Metazoa > Annelida > Clitellata > Crassiclitellata > Lumbricidae > Allolobophora > Allolobophora icterica. Next base: position 48,503,519 of record OY744611.1, read on the forward strand.
TTGAACGATTCGGTAGGTAGAACTTTCTTAATTTTATAGGCCAATACATTTGGCCTTTTAGTGTTTTTGAGATTGGTTGTGTTGAATGGGATTGCGCCTATACAAGTGACACTTCTTGGTACACGGAAAGTCAGTGTAGCCTATAGCTATCCTGTTTGTCTTTCTGTATGTCTAAGTCTGTGTTTTTGCCTGTCAGTCAGTCTGCCTCTCTGTCTGTCTATGGTTGTCTATGGTCTGTCTATCTCTGTTTCTGTCTGTCTTTCTCTTTATTATAACGGAGATCGATTATATATCAGATTGAATGTCTGTTTCTGTTCAGCATTTGTGATTGTATACATGTTTCTAGATTTGATATTGTTGCCGAAACTAATTTCAGTTTTCCAGTATCGGTCTTTGAAAAGAAAACTTCAAATGGATAAAATTTTGTATTTCTCTTGGACGAATATTAATTCAAACAACGGGGATGGATTTATTCAAAACGAATTTTACATTCATGGCTTGGCATTGTTGTTCGTTTCCACGACTGCAGCATAGTTGGAATTACTTTTAGTTCTGAGACAGCGGTGAGTAACACTTGTTGCTACCTCGGTCCCTCGGATAGCCTGGGGGAGAGGAATCGGCTAAACACTGACGCGTTTCCTATTGTGAGCGAATGCCTATGTATCCATATATATATATATATATATATATATATATATATATATATATATATATATATATATATATATATATATATATATATATATATATATATATATATATATATATATATATATATATATATATATATATATATATATATATATATATATATATATATATATATATATATATATATATATATATATATATATATATATATATCCATACGAGACCGATAAGCCAGACCAGGTTGTGAACCCGGTTTAGCCAGACATCGCCATTTTCCACAGAAATCGCGCACAAATTTTTGTGCACGCGATCTAGGTATAGTAGACTGTAGATACACGCTGAATTCATTTTCCAGGACGCGAGTTATATATACAATACGGGTTTGTCACCGTGGATAGCAATACATGTACAGTTTATGATGGGCGCTGTTGCAGCCAAGACATATACAGTTCATGACTGCGCATGGGTAGTCCAGACTTATAGGCCTACACATAAGTCACAGAAGTGTGGATGCCAGACACGAAACGGGTTTGTGCCCGTTGTTCGCCAGACACAATATCTAATGTTTACTTATAAATTATTGTTCCGGCATTCAGTTTATTTAGAACAATCTTTTAAGATATGGGTTGATTAGTATTGTTGCTTGTGGGTTCACAGGTTTTTTTTGGCATATTGGTCTTGCATTTCTATAGTGGTGATGCCATATTGTGTACGTAGCCTATAGCTATACATTTGATTTATTTATTCTGCTGCTTAGAGTTAATATTTGTGTATGTGTGGACTTATATATTATATATGCTACATGCATGTAGAATAGCCATTTAGACTTAGTTGTGTTTATCTAGTAATAAGTAACAAATGCAAATGTAAATTGCTTTAACATTTTGCTCCATTAAACCCAGTGTTATTGGTTGTTCATTACAAGTACCATACACTATACATTCGATTATTATTTTATACTTTACTGATTAGATTTATTAATTGTAACTGTTAATTTTAATTAACAATTTCCAATACACCATGCATGTGTCTAATGCGTGTGTCTAATGCATGATGGCGCACCAAAACCATGCTGTAATCAAGTCAATATTCAGAAAATTTATTTTTGAAGCAACTGTAATTTCTTGTACAGTTTTATTAAACCCATTCTTACTCTTTGTTTATAATTTAATTAGTCATTCCTTCAACATGTGCTTTATTCATTTATTATTAAAGAAAATATAATAAATTAATGCCAGTTTCTAGCTTTATGAATATATATTACAATATTAAAATTGGCTACATCAATTTCATTATATTGCAACATACATTAACGTTTTAGATATAATACCCAGTTTTGTTGTATATTATCAACTATAATTATGTTACACAGTGAAGATATGCACCATTGCTCGGGAAACTTAGTTGTATGGTAATGGCACTTGATAACTGAAACACAAATACTTACACTATTTTAGCTAATAGTGTACACTATCTGACATCATTCAGAACCAAGCTTATAACTCATCTGTTCCAGCTTGCTTACCCACCGTATCTTGACTTCTGGATTATCGGATTTCGACATGACGTCTCTTTAATTACGATTTTACTTGAAGCGACCACCGATTATTTAATACAGTGATGGGCACTTTTAACTACTGTGGTTACTATCTACTAGTTATAACTACTTTCAAGTAGTTAGCAAGTAGTTATAACTATGTCTAGTAATAAGTAGTTACAAAGCAGTTAAACTATTAAATAAATGGTTACAAAGCAGTTAAACTATTAAATAAGTGGTTACAAAGCAGTTAAACTACTTCAATGCTATAACCAATAATCAGTGATGGGCAATAGTTAACTAAAAAGTTGATAACTTTTAGTTTAACTAAAATTTTATAGTTAAGGAAGAAGTTTAACTAAAAAATAGTTTAGCTAAAACCATAGTTTAACTAAAAAAATTTAGTTGTTAACTAAAAAGTTTAACTTTAAAAATTAGCAATATGCAACTATTTTTCCACAGTGAACATTGAACATTGTCAGCAAAAAGACATTTTAACACTGCGTGGTTTTGGCATTAACAGCCTGTGTTTTCAAATTCATACACTACTTACAGTATACATGTAACTGTGTGCCAGAACAGTACACACTGCATAGTTTGAAGGTGAAATTGTCCTTGACGCTTTGCATTATTACAGTTCACTTAACGTCTTTTATTGTGAAAATATGTGTCGTAAAAAGTTGGAAAAAAGTTGGAAAAAGTTTAACTACTTTTTTTAGTTTAGTTAACTAATTTCCAAAATCAGTTGCCAACTTAAGTTAAACTATTTTTTTAGTTGGAAAATAGTTTTAGTTTAACTAACAAAAATTGTTTAGTGCCCATCACTGCCAATAATAATAATAACTGTATACTCCCTCTGCACTTAAACCTTTGGCTTAAAACACGAGAGTGCTGTGGCTTATAATAAGATAGTATTGTGACATTTTGCCTAAGGGATCATATCAAATAGGTATATAAAAACAATGGTAATTGACCATTGCTAGCACCATTAGTGTGAATAATTTTCTATAATGCTCATTAACTTTCTATAATACATGCAACATCAATCAAATATCTGTGTCATCATGAGATAACATGCAAAGTACATACAAGTAGAGATAACAACCTAGGTATAAAAATTTTGTGATTTATTAGAATAAATATTATTTATCATTAACCTCCAAACGATGATCATGACATCAAAAACGATGCTAATCTTCATAATTGCTGGCAAAAGTAAGTAAGTAAGTATACCTAATAATAGTAATAGTTGTACTGTAGCAATAGTAGTAGTAGTAGTAGTAGTAGTTGTAGTAGCAGTAGTAGCAGTAGTAGTATTAGTAGCATTAATGATAACATAAGTAATAATAATAAATACAATAGTAGTAGTAGTAGTAGTAATAATAATAATAATAATAATTACTAACATAAATATTACAAATAGAAGTTGTGTGCATGTGCAACAAAATAATTATTTCTATATTCACGTGAATATATTAAACAATATCTATAGTATATAAAATACTTTTCACCTGAACGAATAGCAAGCCCATTCTTAAATAATATAAAACTGTGTTATAGGTATCTTCTTGTAAACTTGATTATCAGTGTCCAAGAAAATATGGCTGTATAGAACTGCAAATTAAATAGTGTATTAATACAAATATTTTCGAAAGTAAAAGTGTATTTCATTCATTCAACTAACATTCTACTAAAGTATACTTGTAACACATATAATTATATATACAGGCTGTTTAGGATGGGCAAATAGGTAGTCCAGACTTTTAGGTTACTCACTGTTATTACCCAGACCTGAAATAGGCAGATGGCCGTTGTAAGCCCGACCTATATAAAATTGTTGAAACAGTATGCTAGAATAAACTTGGAATTGTTCTCATTGCTACACACTTAAATCTATTTAGTGCATCAACTATCTGGCTGTACAGTTAACAATTTGCAAGCTCTCTTTTTTATAATGTACCAAATTAGATATGGCTGGTTCTAATAAACATTGATAATACTAAATTGTTCAATGTTCATCTTATACCATTTACATTGCTGGGCCCAGATAGGTAAGTTGGTTAGAGCATAGGCTGCATCTCATGGTGGCTATTTCGGAGATTTAAATCTCGGGCTGGCACGGTCCATGCACAGAGACCCCTTAAATGGCGTGGCACCCTTTCAAACGGGCAGCGGTGTTGAAAGATCTCACCCAATCAATTCACTGAAAAATGAGCAGGTTCGAGGACATACAGTCGTTATATAAAAACATGTACATTTACATTTACATTATTTCCTTATATTTGGTTACAAATTTAATATGTTTCATGAAGTGAAACATATATAAACGTTCTGAAGCACAACTGGCTGCAATGTAATAGTTAGAACAACACATACTCCATATACTTAATATGTTAATAGATCAATTGTTTGTAACATCCTTTCAATATGGAATCAAGATAAAGAATTTTAACCGAGTCGGTGACAAATCCATTAATCTAATGTACTCCAGGAAGAGGAAAGAAGCTACCAACCGCGATGTAAAAGAATTACATATTGTAACTTGAATTCTTGTCACACATTACTATATATACAGGCTCTTTAGGATGGGCGAATGGTTAGCCCAGACTTTTAGGTTACAGACCCATATAACCCAGACCTGAAATAGGTATATGACCTTATTAAGCCAGACACAATATATATATATATAATCTATGCATAGGACAATTTAATATTGTTGGTGTAAAACTTTAGATCCACACAGTTTTGAATTGGTAATTTGATACCAATATAGAGAAGGATATGTTGCTCGCAGCAATATGATTGCTGATTGCATATGATTACAAACATTAGTGCATAGCAATGAGATTAAGGCAAATTCATTCTAGCATTTTTCTTCATAGATTATATATATTGTGTCTGGCTTAATAAGGTCATATACCTATTTCAGGTCTGGGTTATATGGGTCTGTAACCTGAAAGTCTGGGCTAACCATTTGCCCAACCTAAAGAGCCTGTATATATAGTAATGTGTGACAAGAATTCAAGTTACAATATGTAATTCTTTTACATTGCGGTTGGTAACTTCTTTCCTCTTCCTGGAGTACATAAAATTAATGGAGTTGTCACTGACTCGGTTAAAATTCTTTATCTTGATACCATATTGAAAGGATGTTACAAACAATTGATCTATTAACATATTAAGTATATGGAGTATGTGTTGTTCTAACTATTACATTGCAGCCAGTTGTGCTTCAGAACGTTTATATATGTTTCACTTCATGAAACATATTAAATTTGTAACCAAATATAAGGAAATAATGTAAATGTACATGTTTTTATATAACGACTGTATGTCCTCGAACCTGCTCATTTTTCAGTGAATTGATTGGGTGAGATCTTTCAACACCGCTGCCCGTTTGAAAGGGTGCCACGCCATTTAAGGGGTCCCTGTGCATGGACCGTGCCAGCCCGAGATTTAAATCTCCGAAATAGCCACCATGAGATGCAGCCTATGCTCTAACCAACTTACCTATCTGGGCCCAGCAATGTAAATGGTATAAGATGAACATTGAACAATTTAGTATTATCAATGTTTATTAGAACCAGGCATTTCTAATTTGGTACATCATAAAAAAGAGAGCTTGCAAATTGTTAACTGTACAGCCAGATAGTTGATGCACTAAATAGATTTAAGTGTGTAGCAATGAGAACAATTCCAAGTTTAGTCTAGCATACTGTTTCAACAATTTTATATAGGTCGGGCTTACAACGGCCATCTACCTATTTCATGTCTGGGTAATAACAGTGAGTAACCTAAAAGTCTGGACTACCTATTTGCCCATCCTAAACAGCCTGTATATATAATTATATGCGTTACAAGTATACTTTAGTAGAATGTTAGTTGAATGAATGAAATACACTTTCACTTTCGAAAATATTTGTATTAATACACTATTTAATTTGCAGTTCTATACAGCCATATTTTCTTGGACACTGATAATCAAGTTTACAAGAAGATACCTATAACACAGTTTTATATTATTTAAGAATGGGCTTGCTATTCGTTCAGGTGAAAAGTATTTTATATACTATAGATATTGTTTAATATATTCACGTGAATATAGAAATAATTATTTTGTTGCACATGCACACAACTTCTATTTGTAATATTTATGTTAGTAATTATTATTATTATTACTACTACTACTACTACTACTACTACTACTACTACTACTACTACTACTACTACTACTACTACTACTACTACTACTACTACTACTACTACTACTACTACTACTACTACTACTACTACTACTACTACTACTACTACTACTATTACTACTACTACTACTACTACTGCTACTACTACTACTACTACTACTACTACTACTACTACTACTACTACTATTGTATTTATTATTATTATTTCTTTTATCATTAATGCTACTAATACTACTACTACTACTACTGCTACTACTACTAATATTACTACAGTACAACTACTACTATTATTAGGAATTGGTTGATAAAGAATATACTTACTTACTTACTTTTGCAAGCAATTAATGAGGATTAGCATCGTTTTTGATGTCATGATCATCGTTTGGAGGTTAATGATAAATAATATTTATTCTAATAAATCACAAAACTTTGTATGCCTAGGATGTTATCTGTACTTGTATGTACTTCGCATGTTATCTCATGATGACATAGATATTTCATTGTTGTTGCATGTTTTATAGAAAGTTAATGAGCATTATAGAAAATTATTCACACTAATGGTGCTAGCAATGGTCAATTACCATTGTTTTTATATACCTGTTTGATCAAATTTGAAAAATTGTGCTTTGAGCATTTTCATAGACATAATTCATAACATGTCTTTACATGAAGCTGTAAGCAACATGAGCTCAAGCAATACAGCTGGAGAATTTTCAGAATAGTTCACAAGCTCACAGAAGTTTAAGTCAACAATTTGCTTCAATTTGAAAACAATTAAGTTTTTTACACTATGCTAAATTAGAGCAAACTAATTGCTTTACAGCCTTGTGAGTGTTACTCCACAAAGAAAAGAGATAGATTGTCACAAATCGTGTCGTTATACAATCGACCAACTGAAATATAACAGAATATGCTTGTGGCACATTATAAATGCGTGTTTATTTATTGTTAGGCATACCTATGATATTTTTAGCACATCATAATCATGATTGTGCTCAATTCATTACCAACAATTTTTCCATGCCAATGTAGGTAGAATTCTGCAGAACACTGATGAAACTGTGTTGTCTTAACTCATCTGAAACTATTCATTTAGTTCTGTATCCTTATAGTTTTATAATAAACTGAGTGTATATTTCTGCTGCTGAAAGATTTTTTATCTGTATATTACGACGTCCTTGTAAATGTATTTGTTATGTTATGGTGCCCAAGAAATGGTCGTTATAATTTGTTTCTGCCTACAGTGCTTTCAATGCCTTAGACTTATTGGCAATGTCAGCTGTATTTTGTGCTTCCATTTTCATTCTTAACTTTCTAGAGTCTTAATTCTGGCTGCACCCATACTTTTCTTACAGGACAGCTTGTTATTCGTTCATTCAAAGCACAATAGTATCAGTTTTAAAATCTCAGCTGTGAGGCTCTCTCAATCGTGCCCCAGCTACGCATATGGTCTGGCATAACACTGAAATGTTCCTTTTGGTCTGGCTTCTTACGGTCAGTAACCTAAAGGTCGGGGATACCATTGTGATAATCCGATACAACATGTATATATAATTTATACAGTTACATGTGCAGCAGGGCATAAATTACGCTCGACTGCGTTGTGTTTTAATTTATTACATTGCAGTGTTCAAAAGTTTGTAGATTGTTTCATATACTAAGAAATAAATGTTATCTTTGTTTTGGAATCTATCTGTGTTACAATATTGCTGTAAAAGGATTAATATAGTTCGAAGCGATCGTCATTAAATTCTTTCCGAAAGTAAACAATGTCGCCATGACGTAATGGGAATACCGGCGCCATAAATAGAACAGCCCCGTAGGTCGTATCGCATTTGCACTTTTCAGCTTTAACATCACTATAAACTCTTATTAAAATAATCTGTCACGTTTTATAATTAAAACTAATTAATTATAAATTAATTATTATAATTACATGAGATATATTGACGACTTTTAGTTGCGTTTCCAAGATATATGTACGCCTTGATGAAACACGGGAGGCAACAACCTCAGCCAATCAGACAGGCGGAAATTTTGTCGCCAGATGGCTAAATATACAAAATTGTTGTGACGAGTAGGCCAGACCAGGGCAGAAATTGCCGTCGACGCGGCAGATATTCCAATGGAGTTCGAGCGGTCGGGGTTATGTAAGTGACCGTCATACTCGATTACAACAAGTGTTTTTGCATACGTTTCAAGACATTTTAAGGCATTTGAGCCCTATTGGGTAACCCCGACCGAACCCGGTCGGGGTTACCCAAATCGGTCTGGTTTACACGGGTGATATTCCCATCAGGTCTGGCTTATCGGTCTGTTATGAGAGTATATATATATATATATATATATATATATATATACGTATGTATATTGCGCATTTTCAGACTTTAGCAAAGGCTCAATAACCAGTTACCCATGAAATTGTCGTTTTGCCAGAAATTACAATTTGACGCATTTTGGCATACAAATAACATAAATAATTTGGGCCATAATGACCATTATGTGAGCCATTATGTGAACCATCACGTGAACCATTTTGTTAGCCATTGATGTGAGCCATTATGTGAACCATTATGGAGCCACTATGTGAGCCATTATGTGAGCCATTATGTGAGCCGATATCGGTGAGCCATTTCCAATAACTTTAAACAGGAAGTGTGTGTTGTTTGCATGTAGCACAGCGCTTTGTCATAGAGACAACTCCTTTAGCCTACTTATCGTGACAAAGAGGGAGGGAGGAGGAAATGCAAAGGAGGAGGGATGTAAGGGTGAAGGAAGGGCGGTAAGGAAACAGGGAGGAACTCTAAATTTCTAAAGCAATGGATTCCCACACTGCCACAAAGGTGGCAGTAAAGGAATCAGGAAGTAGGGACTCTGGAGCGAGGCCTAGGGCCTGTTGCATAGCCAGTGAATAATAATACAATTGTTTCTTGGGTGTGGCATTAATGGTTGCGCTGAATATCTTTCACTGCACACCCTCAGCAAAGCTTTTACTAACAAAATGTCAAAGAGGCGTGACTAGCTGCTGGTCACGCATGACCGGTCATACATGCGTGACTATTGAATAACAACAATAACAACAAGCACCGAGCCGACCATGGATTAAGAGCTCGAACAATGTATTAAGGTGAAACTTTTCTTCAGAAACGTATGCATTGCAAGGCAGGTGTCAAGGATTAAGAACTTGGTTTCTTGTCGGAACAACGTGCAAATCGATCACCTGTTCAAAGCAGTCCAGTCTTGTTATATGGCAATCCACATAATGTAGGTGGACTGTGCGACATGGTGGTGTAAAGGTGACACACTTAGTCTCAGATCATGCGGTTGCGGATTAGACTCCGCGTAACGACCCTCTAGGCAAGTTGTTCAAGCACATATTATGCCTATGTCACCAAGCAGTTTAATTTGATACCGACATATACAAGGAAGTAAACGGCAAGTTCTGCGATGCAGTGGCCTCCCCGATTCCCGGGGACCTTGGGATTCGTCCATTATGAAAAAGGAACCGAGCGCCTGCCCTACGTTCCAAATGGGATACGAGAGCTTTACTTTACTCTACCAGATGCATTTTTGCCTTCCTACTTCAATGCAATCGCTTTGAGTTTTATGTCAGCGCTCAGTGGCTAACAAGGAATAAATCGCAAAAAAATTTCTTAGTTAGTTTATATAGAACTTTGTGATAATTTCACGCTTGACTTTGTTTTTATACGTATGAATGAATTTTGGAAACACTACAGCGATCTTTAAGATCCTCTTTGTAGTTTCTCGTTATAAACTAACGTGATGTTAGGATTCTACCCACCATAACCTACCACGCATTAATGTATACCCAATGTTGTATCCGATCCTACCCTACCGTACGTATAATACCCTCCCATACCTTGTTCTACACTACTCTATTCTACGCTATACCATATTCTTATTCCGACCTATCCTACTCTACCTTAACCTGCTCTGTTCTTACCCTATCCTACCTTAGGGCATATCCTACCCTACCATACTCTATCCTGACCTATCATCCCATACCTTACCATACTCTTTTTCTTAGCTTTCCTGCCCAACCCTACACTCTGCCTGCATTACCCTCACTCTACTGTGCCAGTCCCTTCCTAGCCTCCCCAGCACTACTTTGGTCGTTGCCTAGATCCAGTCTTGTACGACTGCGTGAGGGTACCAGTTCGAAATACCAGGCGTACCTGTATTTCAGAGTTCGCAATCGCAGCTGGTAAACAGCGATCTTCAGTGGCTTGGCATCATATCACACGACCAGCGATGACGAAGAATCACATCCTATAAATGCATCACTAACTGAGAAAAAGCTCGAGGCCATATTGTTGTTGTTTTTGTTTTTGTTATTATTATTATTTTTTTATGCCCCAAGGTACATATGATCCCTCGGGGACTTAAATATTAATTAAAAGAAATTATTATTATTATTATTATTATTATTATTATTATTATTATTATTATTATAATTATTATTATTATTATTATTATTATTATTATTATTATTATTATTATTATTATTATTATTATTATTATTATTATTATTATTATTATTATTGTTATCATCATCATCATCATCATCATCATCATCATCATCATCATCATCATCATCATCATCATCATTATTATTATTATTATTATTATGCATGTCGTATGCCCTTCTAATGACCCCACATCCACTCTTTCCATTCCATTCTCCATTTACAGCTTTACTTGAGAGCACAGATGCTCAGAGAGACAGGCAGACACAGGCAGAGAAAGAGAGAGAGACAGACAGACAGACAGACAGACAGACAGACAGAGACAGACATTATTTTCATTGGTATCGTGTCCTGCTATTTATTTCTATGCATATTCAGTGAGTAATAATTTCTGGCGATCGTTAACCGGCCCAAGTTATAATTAGGTCGGAGCCCCAGACCGAACATTTATTCCCACTCTCAGTGCCAGTACGTGTGCGTATGTCTGTCTACGTATGTCTGTGTGCGTTTGTCTGTGTGCGTATGTCTGTGTACGTATGTCTGTGTGCGTTTGTCTGTGTGCGTATGTCTGTGTACGTTTTTCTCTGTGTTGTGTTTGCGAATGTTTGTATAATGTCTATGTTTATGTGTGCTGAGCGTACATCACATGAACACCTGGACACAGGTAAGAAAACTTAGCCATGCGTTTCTCTGCTAATTTCATGAAGAAAGTGAGACAGACAGACGAACGTACGGACCGACAGATAGACGGAAGGACAGACAGACAGGCATACAGACGGGTAGACGGGCAGATAGCCAGACAGACAGGCATGTAGGCAGACAGACCGACCGACAGACAGACAGACAGACGGATGGACTGACGGAAGGACGGAAGGATTGATGGAAAACCAGACAGTCAGACAGACGGACGGACAGATAGAGGGACAGACAGGCAGGCAGACAGGCAGACAGACTTACAGATGGACGAACAGACAAGATGAAGGTGACGCTTATTGAAGGTATCGTCTACAACAGGTGTGCTCGAACATGAGGCCTGTGTTCGCCAACATAAGCATGTACGCGGGGCGTTCAAGAAGTTTTGAACCTGGCTATCTTCCGCTATACTTTTGGGCGGACAAATGTCGTAGGCCTTAGGTACGGAGCGTTGTTAGCGTTCCCTAAAAATTTTGTGTCGTCTGCTTCTTTATTTTACGAGTTACAATTTTAACATAGATGGCAGCACAGGATGTCTTATTTAAAGAAAATTCGCTATCGCGCAGTGGTGGAATTTTTGACACTCGATAACGTTCAGCCGCATCAGATACACAACCGAATGATTGTTGTATGCGGTGAAGATATGGCCCCTCCATACCTGCGGGAGCTCTGCTGTCCCACCTCATGCTCGCAGCGCCGTTCCTCTCTCCGCTCAGCTGCGCAGGCTGAACTTGTTGTTCCCCGCGCGCGGACAACCATACGGCAGCGCCGTGCCTTCTCTGTGGCTGCCCCCATGACCTGGAATGGGCTTCCTACCAAGCTCCGTCAATTACCGATTGGTCATTTCACCCTGTTTCTTACTGTCCTCAAAACTGCGTTATTTGACCGTGGTTGGGCTGGGAGTGCTCCTGAGTAGGCAATCTTGACGGGGCGCTATATAAAACTACTTTAATAATAATAATAATAATCATATGCCACGGTCAAGCGTTGGCCTGCCGAGTTTCGTCGAGGCAGAACAAGCCTTTAAAGATGATCCCCGGTCTGGACGCCCATCTGAAGCTGTCTGTGAAGAAACCTGTCGTGCTGTAGAAGATATTGTCTTGCAAAATCGTCGAGTCAATGTGCAACAGATAGCTGACACCGTGGACAGTAGCACTGGTTCAGTTAAGACGATTTTGCAGGAGCACTTGTTGATGAGTAAAGTCTGTGCGCGATGAGCACCCCGAATACTTGACCAGAAACTGAAGGATTGTCGATGCACCTGCCCATAAGTCACATGTTGGACAAACTGCTGCAGTTGAATGCTGATTTCAAGAACTCAACCATACTCTCCTGACCTGGCACCAAGTGATTACCACCTGTCAGAGGCGTCTACACCATAGAAACCTTGAGCAAATGCTTCATCCAAGAAATAGGGGAGGAAAGATCTGTCAGTGTGTATGCCACCATTTTAGGGGGGGGGGAAGAACGGGGAGGGGGAAAAAAGGGCGAAAAGGGACGTTGCTCCAATGACTTAGGGGGGATAGACGCCTCTGCCACCTGTTTCCAAATTTAAAAAACACCTCCGTGGATGGAGATTTTCGACCGATGATGAGCTCAAGTATGCGACGGAAGAGTGGTTGATGGGGCAGTCAGAACTATTCTAGTTTACTGGCATTGAAAAACTCCGAGATCGATACATTGACAAAACTGTTGAGAAATAAATGTGTGCTCATTCGTGTACCTTTTGTCTAAATAGGTTTGGCTCAAAACTTATTGAACGCCCCTCGTTTGGACCTGCGACATAATCAAATATACATCTAAATGTTATATATAAATAAATATGTGCTATGCCTCTAGTCCAATTTCAAAAGACGGGCTCAACCGCTATATATATATATATATATATATATATATATATATATATATATATATATATATATATATATATATATATATATATATATATATATATATATATATATATATATATATATATATATATATATATATATATATATATATATATATATATATAATACTGCTCATAAATGAATACTATTCATATACCCACACAGCCAGATACACGAGAATATAGCTAATATTATATGCAATTTGTCACTGTCGTGAATAAATAGCACGCTGCATACGCCCATCGTGCCTGGCATTTGTAGGTCTTCCTTCGGATTGCGGAAAGAAACGGTTCTCTCCTCTCAGTCATCGTGAGTGTTGTTTCTGCTGACGCCTTAGACCAACACATCCGTTAACAATCAATGCGGATCTCGCATTACAGGACTTCCTCAACCGCGACATCAAGCTTAGAAACACAGAGACACGAAGTCAACTCTTGTCATCACAAACTACAAGAGTAGCACAGTAGAGTTTCCTCGCTAAAGTGTCTGGACACTCCTGTACAGAGCTCCTGAGGGATCCGAGCTGTTGCTGGACTGAGAATATCTCGTAGCAACCGGAATTGGTAAACAGCCGTGATGGAAAGGAAACAAGTGGGTTTGTTGCTAATGGTGGTGATGTTGGTTCTGGCTTTCGACTGCGGAAACTGCAACATTCAGAAGATCGGGAAGGTGTTGTCCATCCGATCCAACGCTATCATCCGCGTAGAAGATTCTGAGTTTGTCCTTCATCGCGATTCCAGATCAGTCCACCGATCTCGAAGGTCGGTGCTCAGCTCTACAGAGAAGCAACAGGCACTCGACACTCACAACAGAGGCCGTCGTATGGAAGGAGCTTCCGATATGGAGCTAATGGTAAGTCCAACTGTTCCGTCGAAAATATACAACGCAATAATATTATGGGACCCAACGAAATCATTGCAAGAAAGTGAAGGACAAGAATGTTGGCAGATGACATGTGGTCCAAATTATATTCGGAAGTCAATGCGTGGCAATAAGTCGACAAAACTGTGATTGTGGCTATTGATAGAAAAATTCGCGTATGTAACTTATTTCAAGACATTAAAGATTTATATCTGTGGAGGTTGAATGATCCTGTGTAGACCCAACGAAGACAGAATATATATATATATATATATATATATATATATATATATATATATATATATATATATATATATATATATGACTACAACTGCGGCTCTTTTGGTTGTTTTTGTTGTTGTTGTTGTGATTGTTGTATTGGCTGCTGTTGCTGTTTTTGCTGTTGTTGTTCTTGATGTTGTTGTTCCGGCTGTTGTTGTTCTTGCTGTTGTTGTTCTGGCTGTTTTTTCTGCTTTTTGTTCACCATATTCTATGTCCCACAGATCTGGAACGACTACCTTGCGAGTATGGCTGATGACTGGGCAAAAAACTGCCAATGGCGTCACGGCCAGCCATACCGGGATCCGAGTACCCTACCATACACGGATCTGGGTCAGAACCTGTACGCCATCGCCGGGACCTCGTCCATCAGCATCACCGGTGCAATTACGGAATGGTACAACGAGAAGCCATTCTTCAACTACAACACTCTGGCATGCGATCCGAATGCACCGTCTGGGTGTGGCCACTATACACAGGTGAGCGAATCAGTGGAGGAGTGTATTATCGGACTGAAGTCGTCAAGTACATAGGCCTATTATGTCCCTTGATGTGACATCGGTAAAAGGTAAATGCAGAGGTAACAATGGGTGTTGTTGTTCTGTGAACTTATGAGCAATTGAAACAGAGTTATCTCTTAAAACTGCTCAGAAGTGTATGACCGAGTTCAGCGGATCTCTTTCCGCTGAGGCGGTCAGCTGCACGAACGTCATTAGCCTTGGAAAAGCGTTCTTTAATTTTTTTTGAACTGAACAGGTGTGTATCTGGAAATTTAGTAGCTTCTCTTTAGTAGGGGCCTACCTCAAAAAAGCGCTGACTGAGCTAATCTAAATGATAGTGCTGTTATTGAAGTCATTAAAACAAAAAAGTCCACGAACAAGCAAACAGTGCAGAGATTACTAGAAGAGTCACCACTAGCGAGTTCCTGCCGACACGTGTTGCCCAACCGACTTATTCCCATCCAAAGTTCATTATAGACACCATGCTCCAAGTTCTTGGATTATGTAGTGTCAACGAAAAGGAGCGACGAGGCTCGCAACACATGAACCCCACCACACAGCAGTCCCTCGCAGATAGTAGAAGGTGCTGCGCCTGTCCTAAAGAAGCCTAAACGAGGGAGGGAGGGAGGGAGGGAGGGAGGGAGGGAGGGAGGGAGGGAGGGAGGGAGGGAGGGAGGGAGGGAGCATTATCTATCCTTGATAGAAATCTTTTAATAGATCTGTGTTTGTTACGTCACCTGACGCTGTAAATCTGTATGGAGTTTCTACTTCCGGAAAAGGAACTAATCTCAATCTAATGCTGTTCATTGATTTGCGTTCGCCCCAAGTCAGCCACCTCTCGGTCGGTCACCCATGGTTGGTTCTAGCATGCATTTGCAAATCGGGAGCTTTAAAGATGTCCCGTCATGCACTGCTGCATTCGTGCTTCGCCTCATTTTAATGATCTTCTTATGACAATGATGCGAATAGGCGTGTGACCTTTACCTTTGTATTTCTGACGTGTTTCGAGTTACGGCCCTAGCCTAACTTGCGCCGCAGGCAAAGAATACATTTGGCGCCCTCAGACCCCAACTCCACCGTCTACCCCACGTCACAACCCAACTGAGTTTTTTATTATTATTTTTTATTAGCAATCAGAAAAACATAAAACTGTTAAAACACTTTTTTTGTGAAAATGGCGCCCCCTAGATTTTAGCTCCCCAGGCAACTACCTACTTTGCCTGTTTCTGTCCCCTTTACCTTCGTATTTCTGACCTGTTTCTACCCCATTTACCTTCATATTTCTTACCTATTTCTATGCCCTTTGCCTTTATGTTTCTTAGTTGTTTCCCCTTTTACCTTCATATTTCTAACATGTTTCTATCGAAACTTGTGAATAAAGTGGTCAACAGTTTATCTTAAAGCGTCTGAGGAGTTTAAGTAGAGGTGCGTTGCCCTCATCAATATGCTTCTGAGGATTTTATACAGAGGGTTGTAAACATCTGCTACCTTTACCTTCACGCCTTTGAGGATTTCATACAGAGGCGTGTCACCTTTACATTTGTATGCTTCCTTGCAGTTTCTATCGAGACCAGCTAACATCACCTTTACGCTTCCGAGCAGTTTCTATAGTTGTATAGGCCCCTATAATATGTGCTACCCACACTTTCACGATTCTGAGGTGCTTTTGTAGAGGCGTGCTGCCTTAACCTTTGACAGTCTACTTAGGTCTTTCTATATAGGCTTGAAGTAAACTGTACTTCCTTTTTGCTTCTGCCTGTGCATGTATCGGCCTATGTCGAATCAAAAACACGCATTCGCGATAATCTTCACTTTCACAGCACAATAGTGTCTGACTTGAAGATTTCAGTAATTAGCGTTCAATGCCGTGCGCACCCTATTAACCATATAAATTATGTTCGTCTCATAAAGAACTTCTATCATCTGTCACTACAAGTGTACGTGACCTAGGTGTTACGCTTGATAGCTCTCTCTCCTTCAAAGATCACATCTCTAACCTCACACGTGTTTCCTACTTCCACTTAAGGCGTCTCAGGGCTGTTCGACGATCTGTCTCTTCCTCTGTTTTCACAACGCTGGTCCATGCTTTCATTTGCTCCAGAATTGACTACTGCAATTCGCTTCTAATCGGTCTTCCTAAGGTCCGTCTCATGCCTCTGCAGTCAGTCCTAAATGCAGCTGCGAGATTAATTGCCCGTCTGCCACGCTACTCACGCATTTCATCCTTCATGTTTGAGAAACTGCACTGGCTTCCTCTCTCTGCACGTATTAAGTTTAAAATCCTTATTCTGGTGTCAAAGACACAGCGGGGTCTCGCCCCCAAATATTTAATTGATGTAATTCACCGGCCTCTTTCTGTCTCTTCGCATCGTCCACTTCGCTCCTCAAACAGATTTGATCTCTCAGTTCCTCGTACTAGAACAGCTATGGCTCAGTCCCGATCTTTTGCCTCAATTGGTCCCTCTCTCTGGAATACACTGTCTCCTTCTACTCGCTCTTTAATTTTAATAAGTAACCCCTCATCTTCTTTTACTTTCCTCAAGACTTATTTCTTTTCTCTCGGCCTTGCGCACTGGGAGCGCCTCTGAACGGTTCACCCTACTAGAGGCGCTTTATAAATGTTTAAATACAATACAATATATGACATCTCATTGTGTCGCCGAAACCTATCGATTGTCCGTTGTGAATGGTTGGGTGTAGCGACTTCATCGGGTGGGAACTTGGAGGAGCTTAAAAGCATCGTAATTTTTTACGAATACCCAGGCGAATGTGCATCGGGTTGGATACGCCTGGCTGCACAAGTTCCGGTTCAGTGATTTAGAGCAAAGTTTATGAGAAAGTAACCGATGTGGTTTCGTGGGTGGCATAATTATTAGAGCGTGCAGTTGGACGGTCAGAAATTCCTTTTTAGCCAGAGATTTTGTTTACCGTAACTGGCCACCAGCAGAGAGAATGATTGCGTGGACCTTGAGCACTTTCAAACACTGACTGGGAGTTGGATGGGGAGATATAGGCACTAAAATCTCAAAGCTCACTTTGCCTACCTGTGAAACAGTAACTGTCACTGTTTATAAATGCTCTGCTTAAGGGAAGATAAAAAGAGCAACGGCCGGCAGCCTCGCTGGATTGGATGTATATTCCAATGGAAAAAGGAGGACTAGTTTATCAACAATTAGGCTGGAAGACACCCATGCATTGCTGTCCCAGTGTTTCAGAACTTGCCTTAACTTTATCAATACTGTGTAGTGTGTATGCAGTGAATAGTAGTAATGTTGACATGGCGCCCGTTTGTAAGAGATATTGTAGATTTGGGACATAGTTTCTCATAGACTTGACGAAGTCTTGATGAAAGTTTCGAAGGCTATAATAAAAAATTGCACGTTGAGTCCTTCAAAAAGAGAAAAAGAAGAAGTTTTTTAACTCTTCACTATCCGTTCATCCATATATCTCACTCTCTCCCGTCCTCCAGTCACTACTCGCCTAAAGTTCTCCAACCGATCCATATCCCAAACTGCACCTAAACTCTGGAACGAACTTCTTCCCGAATTCCGCATTTTCTCAGTTCCTCCACCAATACCGCCACTCACTCATCGTCGTCTACCTCGGGCTCCTCTACTCATCACCCCACAGGCTTTCCACTCCAAACTGAAAACTCACCTCTTCAAGATTTCCTATCCTAATCCATCGGATCCTCTGCCTTCCAAGCTATCTCGTTCTCAACGAAACCCTCCGTAACAGCTGCTCTGCCTTTCCTGGTCTCTCTGGCAATCGGACTCGGACCACCAACGGACATCGATTTCTGGACAACCCCTCGGATACGTCGCAGCGCTCGTGAATAAGCCGGTGCTTTGCGATCAGCTTTACAGTGGCGCTTTAGAAAATTGGAGATTACGATTACGAAGTTAGAATTGTAATTATTCCGGAGAAGATTTCACACTGTAACGTCGAGCTGCATTGGTTTCCCAGTCACTTTTAGTACAATGTCATGCTCGTCGGTAGAGTGTTTAGCAGTCTCCTACTTTGCAGTTAACCGGAGCATAGCAGATCGACTCAACTGGAAGCTTTGGGCTGACGATGTGTTCCCTTTGATTTCTAGATTGTCTGGGCAAGCAGTCGGGCGCTGGGCTGTGCATATGCGACCTGTTCAACGTTGTCCCAATCGAATATTACGTCAAGTGCAATCTTCCTCGTTTGCAACTATGGTCCAGCGTAAGATCATCTTTGATCGCAACCTGTTCATCTTTTATGATAACCTGTTCATTCTTTTGGATGGATCAAATATAATCGTCTTTGATCATTAACAGATCTAGTTTAATCGTGATCCCATCAACTTTCACCGGAACCTGATCATCTTTGATAGTAGACCTAATCTTTACATTTTTTGTCATAACCTCGTTTTCTTTGGTCATAATCAAATCATCTTTGACCATAACCAGACCATTGTTTATCATTATCGGATCATCTTTAGCCATTATCAGATCATTTTTTTTAGCACAATCAGATAATGTTTGACCATGACCAGTTAAGTTTTGTCCATTACCAGGTCATCTTTGACTATAACCAGATCATGTTTAATAGCAACCATGGTAATCTTTGACAATAGCCATATAGTCACCATCTTAGATAGTATTGTAACCAGATCGTGTAACGTGATTGTTTTGACAGTGGTAACGTACAAGGCCAGAAGCCATATAAGATTGGAACTGCGTGTAGCCAGTGCGCCACTGGATACTGGTGGTGCAACGAAGGACTTTGTAATCGTAAGTGACATAAACATCCTCTGCAGATACATGTATTCCCAAATGAATTCTTCAGGGAGACTTTTCTAATTCTACCCCACATCGTCCAAAGGCGGATTCAGGAGGAGAAGGACGCCGGTAAACCCCTTCCCCCGTCCCCTGTTATAACTTCTAACGCAGCGGTGTTTAACGCACAAGGCATCAACCGATGGTGCACTAAAAATAATCCACAGTCAGGTCTGAGTTTAGAAAGCCAAGACACGAACGAAGAGCAGTTGTTGTGGTGTTCTACAGCAGGTTATCAGGCAACCATGTCTTAATGTTGAAACATTTAATACAATACTAAGAAACTGTAGTAGCTGTAGGCCCTCAAGCCCTACATCGGTCGTATTAGTGTCAATAAGGTCACCAACTCTCACTCACTCGACATCTCGTAGTATCCAGGTGTGCAGCTGTGTTTGTATTGGGCCGTTAGCAGCGCAGGCATTTTACTACCCATGTCAACAGATAGTCTAGTATGTGCGCTAGGCGAGCCAGGTGAACGTGACTGTCACAAACGGCATTGTCAAAGAGTCACCGTCACAACATGGCGACTCTTTTGTAATGGCAACTCCTTGAGTTCAGTACACAGCTGTTGTGTGCAAGGATGGATGAAGAGTAACCTTAAGTGCTATGACATTTATGGCCCCATAGATCTGCTACTGATAATATCATCTTTGTGGTTTTGATCGGACTGAGG
This sequence comes from Allolobophora icterica, assembly GCA_963556255.1. Taxonomy (NCBI): domain Eukaryota; kingdom Metazoa; phylum Annelida; class Clitellata; order Crassiclitellata; family Lumbricidae; genus Allolobophora; species Allolobophora icterica. The sequence continues at coordinate 48,524,099 of OY744611.1, forward strand.
ATAAGCGTTGGCGCGTCACCGACTGATGCTTTATGCTTCATAATGACGGCGATATAGAAGTCATAATATTAAGTCTTATTGCGCAGTCTTTACGTCACCGGTTCCAGACTCTGCAACATCTTCCGACAAACCAGGCCCGCCGAGAGCGGGGGGCAGAGGGGACAAATGCCCAGGGGCCCGGCGATGGTTTAGGGGCCCGGACCGGGCCCGCAATCAACTTATGAAAAATATTATAATCAGTTATACAATGTTTATGATTTATGCCTTTTAATATACATCTGACGCTTAACTAAAATCAGTTTAAACTATAAGCATCTGAATGTAATCATAGTTGTAGGCCCCTAGGCCTATATACAAATATAATATCGTACGGTCGTACCCGCACTTTTATTGTTTCATTTTGTTTTTTTTATATTTTTTTCGTACGACCGTACGAAATTTTATCTATATAAAGCCTAGAAATAGCTTATGGCCCGTGACTGCTCTACCTAGGGGCCCGTGACTGTTCTGCCTAGGGGCCTGCGACTGCTCTGCCTAGGGGCCCGGAATTTCTGTCGGCGACCCTGCGACAAACGCACAATCTGTAAGGTCTCTGTGTTAGCCTTCAGATCTCGACTGCAAACTCGTCCCTTCTCGGCTCACCTCCTCCTTTTGGTATTTTCCTGTCTCCTCTGATTTCCCTCTGGTGCTTGGAATTGGAATTGTTTATTGCACAAAACAAGTATTACATTTACAGTCAGGAAGTACTGTGCAACAGGAGCCAAGAAAAGCTAATAGTTTATACCAACCTTGAACCCTCTTTCTTGATTATTACTCAATAGGCCATACATGTGTCTGTTACTTAATTAGTACTTAAATTATAGTAATAATATTAGCAATAATAATAAGAAGAAAAACAATAGCGATAGCAGCAACAATAGCAACAGCAGTAACAATAATAATAAATAATAATAATAGTATATAAATAAGAAAGAAATAGTTACAGACTTACTCTTTGGTTTTGGCCAGCATCAAGCTTCTGCTTGAACTATTTTTCAGCAATGTAAATTAACACGAGACTCTTATAATGTAGACGTATCTTACGATTTATGCGCATGCAATGTTCTCGCAATCTACACTCACGCCAGAAATAAATGTTTAACACTGCATCTGATAAAGATAGACGTTCCGCCAAAACAGGAACATTTGACTGTAGTTGATATTAGAATATTGTAACATTCACTTTATAGAATATAAAATTGTAAGAATGCAATTTTGTTGTAGGAGACTGCACTTCCGTCGGGCCAACATGCGGTACAGTCATTAACTTAATAACTGTATTTAAACTAGGCAATCATACCGACACGTTCTGGAACCTTAGTAAGTAAGTAAGTAAGTATCTTCTTTATTAAGAAGCGCTAGCAAACGCACAGCGCTGTACAAAAAAAGATATTGCATCATATAACATTGTATTACATATAACAATCAAACGATCTGTAACAGGCTTGTTGTTCTATAGCTCAATACGGCCATCGATGAACTGAACCAAGCAAATGGGGGGCCTTTCCTAGCGGGACCCCGGTCCTTTTAGGGCCTCCTATTGACCCACCTTCAGTTCTGTTGAGCCTTATAATACTCATCATTGCTTTTCCACTTCAAACTTTTCTTTTCTACAGTGGCTGTATAATTATATGTTTACATGTTGTTGTGGATCAATAATGCACTAATAATAATGTAACCAATTAAGAGAACAGTTATTATGAATGGATACATAAAAGATACAAAAGAAACAAAAAGACTATTTGCATAGCATCCTGGCAAGGAAGCATTTCCGAGACAAGGAAGGTAACATGGTGGTAATGGAAATGGTAATTACAAATGGGTATAGCGCCACTTCAATTAAGAGTCTGATAACATAGGCCTGTCACATAGAAACCGAAATACGACCAGCGCCTACTAAATTTGTGCGTGAAGATGCCGATGGTGGCTTATTTCAGAGATTTAAATCTAGGGCTATGGTGGTTGGGCTGTGGGTGGGCAAATGATGGGCTCTGGATGGGCATAATTATGGTGGTTGGGCTCTGGATGGGCATGTGGTTGTTGGGCTGTGGATCGGCATACGGTGGCACGGCTCTGCGTGTGTGTGGGAGCTCACCACGCAGGCTGTAATCTAGTCCCCCTCTTGTGGGGGGGGGAACAAGTTTCCTGGGGGGGATTTTCCACCCAAACACGTGTCTACATTACAATATTGCTGGCCTCTGGGGGGAAACATCAATCCTGTGGGGGGGGGGAAATTTACCCCCCAAAGACGTCTAGATTACTCACTGCTCACCACGGGTGACTCTTCTAGTTACCAGAGTATTGCTTATTACATGAAAACTTTGATGTTAATGACTTTACCATCATTCATCGTCTCTTGAAACAGAGCTATATAAATGTTTCAATAATAATTACAATTATAAAACTAGATAAGTTTAGAGTTATTCAATTTACAGGATGTGCGCCCGTCTGTCAGAACTTCGGGTCCGTGAATACCGCCTCCTGTTCCTGCATCTGTGCGCCTGGATGGTGGGGATCGGACTGCAGTGGTATGTATTTGCATTCGAGCCTTCGTAGCGCTTCTTTTTTCGTTCATATTCATCTACCAGCATCAACGGCTCTTCTTATTCCATAGCGCTACTGCACCTACGATTCGCATTTCTGTCTGACCTTTCGCGCGTTCAAAATGCTTCTAATAGTAGTAGTAGTAGTTGTAGTAGTAGTAGTAGTAGTAGTAGTAGTAGTAGTAGTAGTAGTAGTAGTAGTAGTAGTAGTAGTAGTAGTAGTTGTTGTAGTAGTTGTTGTAGTAGTAGTAGTAGTAGCAGCAGCAGCAGCAGCAGCAGTAGCAGCAACAACAACAGCAGCAGCTGCAGTAGAAGTAGTAATGATAATGATGATGACGATGATGATGATGATAATGATGATAGTAATAATAATTATAATAATAACGCTCAAGTTGATTCAGTCTAGAGCAGAGTTGATGTGCATACCTACTGTACACAAACAGACACACAATGCAGATGTAGCTACTAGAGAGACAGACAGACAAAGAGAGATAAATAGAGAGACAGACAGAGACTGAGACAGACTGAGAAAGCGTTGTACGTGTTGTGAACATGTTGCTGTTTTAGTCGTTTGCGAGGACAAGAGCCCGTTGTGCGATCCGAAGCCAGGACAGGCTGGCTATCCCCCTGATTACTGCACCCGTAGCGATTACGGACCCACTATCCGCGAGCTATGCCCCAAGATGTGCAACCGGTGTCAAGGTAAGATAACATTTTAACAAGCACTTCTTGATATTTTCAAAACCCTCAGTTATGTGTGGCCGCACCTAACAACAAGATTGAACACTGGAGAAGCTCTTTATATCTGAGCTTAATTAGCCGACATCAAGTCATGACTCGCGCGAATTTTCATGTTTTGCCTCTTCCTGCACGGATTACCATGGCTTATCGAGGCAAATATTTATGAATTGGTCTTTCTCTTGAAAGTAGATACTCGCTCTAAAAATGCGTACTTGTCTTCATGAATTGAGACCGTAGGTCTTCGTAAGACCTATATAAGCGAGTTGAACTGAGTAGTTCAGACGACGAGGCCTGTGGGAAGAAACTTAGTAAAACAACAGAGGAAATTCTCTGTGTTCCCACTCAGCCAACTGTAGCCTAATCGCACGGCAACCGGTGAAGCACGTCAATTTCTATTTAAGACCAAATGTAATCGTATTTGTCGGAGTAAATTTAAGTCGCGCCGCTGCGGTAATGGCATATTGCAGTCCGCTGCACATTTCAGGATGGTTGCGAAAATTACGACGAGGTCTTTCAGAGAAAGCTCAGTGTCTACTCCTAGTTTAACTTGTCTACTGCTAACGGAAGGCCTGTTTTAGTACTGGCTTATATGAGTTAGATATTGATGTTGTTTTCAGCTAAGCCTGTCGACAACGGAGGCGGTAACAACTATTCTACGTCGACGAAGCCATCGTTACTAAGTATGCTGGCCATCTGGTCGTCTTGGCTTCTTCTGTACAGCCTCCTTCGCAGCATTTAATGCATGCCCGCAGAGCTTCAAACAATGTTCAAATGGTCCTGAAGGTTCAAAGGGTCCTTCTGAACTTCTGTTTGCATGATGCAAGTGTCTTAAGTCTTCCGAAAGAGTCTTTCCAAGGTCATGCTGTAAATCTTTCGCAAAAATTCAGCCGAACTCATTGTCTCAAACCTTTGTTAACCTGTACTGTAGTTTACTTCATTTAAGAACTTCATTCTTGTATCTGAATATTCATATAGCGCCTTGAGAAGGTCCTTTAAAGGCGCTATAGAAACATCCACATACGTATGTCCTACGTTTCCATTTTAACAACGAGTTGCATACTAACATTTCAGGAAGTTTCTGTGCTAGGATAATTCTTTGAGGCTCGCATATGCTGAGCAAATAATAATAATGTCATCTTATTGATGTTCATTAGATCGCTCTTAACCATTGGGATCTTATTGTCCGAAATTAAGCCTAATCATTGTTACGTTCATTGGGGTTATGTCAATATACAAGGTGAATCCAATTCGCAAAATCCTTTTCTCGTTCGCTCTATATTGTTGTTGTTGTTATTGTCGTATGATTATTGTTACTATTACATACATTTTTAACGCGCGCAAGGTCACAAAGATATAGGCCTATGCGAATCGGAGGAGCAGGTAGGCCCTAGTCAGTCGCAAGGTAAAGAACACAGATATCCAGATGTTTGAAAGCCAATGAGAAATAATGTTTTGAGGCTTTCTTAAAGGAAGAGAAAGAGTTTAACTCTGTAAGTGCATAGACCATGTATGTCTGTATGTCTGTCTGTCTGTCTCTCTGTCTGTCTGTCTGTCTGTCTGTCTGTCTGTCTGTCTGTCTGTCTGTCTGTCTGTCTGTCTGTCTGTCTGTTTGTCTCACATACATCTGGGTCTATCCATTTCTGCATTATGTGTACCTGTCTCTGTCTGTGTTACTGCCTGCTGTTGTTGTATGATTTTTGTTATTATTGCATACATTTTTAACGCGCGCAAGGTCACAACGAAATGCGAATCGGAGGAGCAGATAATATATCATAATACATAAATAAATATAATAATAAATATAATAGTAAATAACTATAATATAACAAAGATCGATTGTCTATCCGACTGAGTGACCTATTTGTCGGATTAAACAGTTACTTAAGTTACCGTGATTGTGTAACTTTCGTGTTCGTGTGTTCCCTTTTGTTATTGCTGCTGAGCGTAATTTCAGTTTTGCAATCTTAGTCTCAGAATACAAGACTTCAACTGGATAAAATCTTGTATTTCTCTTTCACGAATAATAGTTCAACCAACGAGGATAAATTTATGCAGCGCAAGACCAGCGTTACGCATATGCTTGGCCTGATACAGTTTGTGCTCTGTGCATTTCAGTATATAGCGCCTAACTGGCGAGGGTGATGCAACCCACACATATTGCATCCAACCCCGGTCTCCCCTACCTGCTCACCAGTGCAACAGATGCGCTACATATTCGCAATTAGTACCTGCGGGAGCTTTGTTATACAACCCCAGGTTTGGCTGGCCTCGGAAATCTTCGTTCTGCCTCTGGGGGTGAACTTGTTCTTCCCTTTGCGTGCACTTCAAAGATGCAACATCGTGACTTTTCAGTGGTTGGGCCGAACACGTGGAATACCCTTCCTTCAGATCTGCGTACTCTTTTAACTAGGGAATCTGCATACACCTTTTACAAGCATCTGAAAACTGTTCTTTGTCGCCAGAGTTGGCTTTGGAGTACCTCTGGGTAGCTAACCTGGACGGGCGCTACATAAGTCCAATGAATGAATGAATGAATGAATGTACTCATCGAGCAGGCTCGGAGCATACGCTCGGTGGGTGTGTATTTGGAATGTCAATAGGATTCACACAACGAGTCCTGTTTCTGAAGATTAATTTCGTATGTATCTTATTTGGCAATTTCTTTTGATTCCTATGTATTCGATTGCTTATAACCTGTATGTAACTCCTCCTTTAGAATGATTGCTTTATGGTACTTTCGATCTAAGCTCAGACTTAAGCGCAAATGCAGGAAATTTCTTCGATCCTGTTGTGCCAAAGTTGATTTGCCACAGGCTTCGGGCTATTTCTCTTGGAACTCCGCCCTGTGTACCAAGAGTAAAAAAACAGAAAGTATATCTTTGCATACTTTTGTGTATCAACGCACATGATATAGCGTCTTGAGATCCGAACACAAAATAGACGCATTTCGATACAGAGTATGAATTCTTTAAATACACGCAAGCTATAGTTTCTAAAAGTCTTAAGCAAAAATTCTTAATTCCAGTGTTTAACGACATCTTATGGCTATTAGGTCCGTTGACGTCGCCCTCCTGCTTTTCCAGGCTTGGGAGTGACTATACCTGGCAGGCTGGCACTATGGGTGGTGACGTAGCTAGCAACGAACCTGTTTTGCAACGCGACAGAAAGCGAGACGCCATTGCAGCTCTGTCAGAGTTAGACGATCCAAAATGACGTATCTCTGTAAAGCATTATGCTGTAAAGTATGAAGTCACGGGGTTAGGACGGTACAACGATGAGGTTATTCGGTGCACCATCCCTACCACGCCAAGGAATTGTTTTCTACCTAATCGTATTCATAAGATGCGTTTTCTGGCCATGTTCGGTCTTAACTTTGCCAAATGCTTTTGGCCAGAAGCCTTAAGTAAGCTGCTTAAGCGATGCATGAGACGTGATTTTCTCAGTATCGTCTGCATTTGCATATTAAGCATGCTTTTGAAAGCTTGGAGTAAGTCCAAGCAAGAAAAACGGATCCAAAGTTTGACGATGTTGTTTCCGAACCAGAATATTAAATGTGGTTTGATCAGCGATCCTTAGCCTCACAGAATATTTGCCAGATTTTCTGTTTACAAAGTAGTCCTCTGCCCCGAGGGAGCACCAGTCATGGCTGGCTCATAATATCCTCATGAACTCGGTGACCTTTGACTAACAACGAAAGATACGAACGTAGTCTGTCATTTCTCTTCGTCAATTAATCGCTCGCTTGATGATGAATGTCATCAGTCGTAAGGTAAATATATAATTGCGCACATGAATCATATGAATTCTCAAATTTATCAATATCCGATTGCAAATTAGGGCCTAATTCAGATATGATTTCTTAAATTTATCAATATCCGATTGTAAATTAGGGCCTAATGTTAAATTTTCTTTTCAGATATGATTCCTCAAATGTATCAATATCCGATTGTAAATTAGGACCTAATGTTACATTTTCTATTCAGATATAATTTCTCAAATTTATCAATATCCGACTGCAAATTAGGGCCTAATGTTAGGGCTTATAGGCCTATTTCAATTCAGATATGATTTCTCTAATTTATAAATATCCGATTGTAAATTAGGGCCTAATGCTACATTTTCTATTCAGATATGATTTCTCAAATTTATCAATATCCGACTGTAAATTAGGGCCTTATGTTGCATTTTCTATTCAGATATGATTTCTCAAATTTATCAAAATCCGATTGTAAATTAGGGCCAGATGTCAAATTCTATTCAGATATGATTTAGTAAATTTATCATTTACCGATTAGGCCTATAATGTTGAGTCAAACGTAATGCTCTATATATTCAGTTAAGACTTCCCGAAATTATCAGGATCTTATTGTAATTCATATAATTCATATATTACGATACGTTTCTTAGACAGTTCTGCAGAATGGGTTAGCATATACCATAGATACTTGTATTAATCAATAAAATGTGCGTATAATGAAGAGTGGAGGCTTGTATTTTAAACTGTTCTCTCCAATCCGCCGTCTTGCTGTTTCTCGCAACTTAAACAGAACCTGCTGTAATAATTATTAATCTGACTCCTACCTCTGGTCTTATTACACTTTTATTAACAGGGACGTCATTTCAGCTTCTATTGGGGGGGGGGAGGGGGAATTGCCTCATTTGCTCATTTTAAATCCAGCACTGTGTACCTATATTATTATGCCCATAAGCTAGTCCCTGCAGTGCCGGCCTACACCATTCAAATGACGTCCCTGAATTTGAGTATCATATTTTCTTTTTTACCCCATTCTGCTTCCTCCTTTTCTTGTTCCATCCATTTTTTCAAAAATCAAGTGGGGTAAATGCTCCTGCCCCCAAATGACGTCCCTGTTTATTAAGCGCCACTATATAATGAACAAGCATCAATCGATGGTGCTGAGCAATTGTAAGTGAACGATTTGCTCCGTGTCCCTACATAGTAACCGTCTCAGAGGAGGAGAAGGCTTGAACCCCGTACTCTCCACGCAACCGTTTCCCATGTTCTTAACCAGCATCGTCCAGTGTCTTCTGGGAAGCCCCTCAGACTTGACGCAGCGCACGTGAATAATTAAGCTAGTGCCCAGCGCTAAGCGTTTAAGTAGCGCCGCAGAAATTCTCCAGGTTAGATCGATTACAGTTACGTCTGGGGTTGTGATGGAGGCGGTGGTAGCGGACCTGTGGTTGGTGAAGGAGGTGGTGGTGGATGTGGCTGTGGTGGTGGTGAGGAATGTGGTGATGGTGATGCTCTGCATGGTTGGTGAAGGAGGTGGTGGTGGATGTGGCTGTGGTGGTGGTGAGGAATGTGGTGATGATGATGCTATGCATGCGTTGAGTTGTCAAAAAGAATTTCTGTACCTGCGAAAAAGAATAGACTGCAGTATGATACCAGCCGGTGTATGTATTTACGTTTGTATCTGGACTTATGAAGCGAATTTTTATCCTACATTGCCCATGTTTAAGACCTATAGAAACACACCATAAACACTTGTCCAAGTCTTCGTTAGTTCATCCAATCGTTCATTTATTGTATGACAATTTTTCTTGCCCCGAATAATCAGTAAAATTTGAGCCCCTCCAGAATTTTAGCCTTGGGCCAAATGCCTCTAGTGATCCGCCTTCTGACAGGGCTTGGATGTTGTTGAACACTTTGAGGCATGCACAAAGTCCCTTTAGGCAGCAAGTAACATGTCTCCGAGATTCGAGAGGCTCGACCCTGTACCCCACACATATCAAGGCCAGAACTTACCCATTCAGCAACTTCTACTGTTAGGGCCTATGTTTCAATTCATATATGATTTCTCAATTTCACGATCTCAGCGACTGCTAAATAACTCCGTCACTGCCCAAACTCTGGAAGTGCCAGTCCCAAGCCTGGATAAAGGAGGAGGGCGACGTCAGCGGCCCTTGTGCCCATAAAAGGTCGTCTAACACTGGAAACTACTCACTTAAAACGGCATTTTTAACGCGATAGGCTTACACGATTCTGAACCACCAGGGCCGAAGATGGCGTGTTTTCTGACGTAAACTGTACAGTTGCCATTGTCGAGTGTGTAGTTAACATTGTCCAGTGTGAAGTTGACTTGTTTGGAGTGTGCAGTGTGTAGCATGAATTTGAGAGATTACCTCAAGTAAACGTCACACTTTCTTTCTAATGCCTGAAATTTGACTTACCAGTTCAAGTAGCATACCGTTTGAGGAAGAGTGTTGATATTTACGAGTATCTATAGGCCTAAGGCACTATAAACTGAAAGTCATATAATAGGCAGGAGCGTCTACACTCTACACCATAGAAACCTTGGAGCAAATGCTCCATCCAAGAAATGGGGGAGAGAGATTTGTCAGTGTGTGTGCGCCCATTTTAGGGGGAAGGAAGGGGGAGGGAGGGAGAAAGAAAAGGGGAAGGGAAAGTTGCTCCAATGACTTAGGGGGGATAGACGCCCCTGTATATAGGCCTACTCCCAGAGTAAAGTTTGGGCTAAAATACACGACTAACGTAAAATGCAACCGTCCAAGACACGTGAAAATGAGAAACGCTGAATATCCGTCGTGTCAGTGTCTATGTTACACACAACTCTTGTGCAGGACCGTGGTAGAAACCTTTCGGCAGTCCACGATCTCAGCGACTGTTGAAATGTTGCATGCGTCTCCACTGTGCGTCCCACGAGATTTCGAACACGACGAACAGTTACAGAACTCAAACTGGATCCTTTTAGTACACTTGGGGTCATTTTCCCCCATTCACAACTTGCAAAATCCACGGGAATTTCCGTTGGAAAGATCATTTAAGGCGAAAGAGAAGACTATTCTCTGCATAGATTTCACCAGGATTATGATCTCCAGCTCAGAGCCGTATATTCAACAGCTCTGCTCCAGCTCGCTCCGAAACCTTACTCTAATTTACCGCAACGATATAGCAACAAAGTAAAAAGGAAGCCAAAGCGCTTGGCGATAAGTCTTCCAATACATCTGCAGTGAGCACGTTTTCCTGTAGCAAACGTATGGCCTCGACCCTGCTCATTTTTCAGTGAAGTGGTTGGATGAGATCCTTCACCACCGCTGCCCGTTTGAATGAGTGCCACGCCATTTAAACTCCCCGTGTACGGACCGTGATAGTCCGAGATTTAAATATATCTGAAACAACTATCGGTATGCGAACCGGCATCCCCAAGCCCAGCGGTGCTTGGGACGTAAAGTTTACCACTGTAGCCAACCGGACCAGTTCTAGTGGTGATGTAGAAACTAAGTACCATAATTATACTGTTATGCAGGTCACATTGATCATTATGTGTGTCGTATGCTGGGGTGAATTATGACATTTCATTAAACAAGACTAACCCAGCTTTAAATTTGTAATGTTTAAGATGTTTTAGAGTCGCTCGTACTGTTTCAGCTGTTTCCTCGACTGCCGTTTCGTCGAAACTTCCCACAACACATTTATCGACTTCGAAACCGATAACGACCAGCTCGAGAGGTTCCACAACGCATCTGTCGACTACGAGACCGATAACAACCGGAGTTTCAGCACCACCATATCCAAATACATTTTCTACTAATTTAACACCTAAATTAACAACCAGGTTTATGAGGCCGACACCCACCATAACTCCGAATTTCAATTCAACGGCTAAACTGACGCCAATCATTGCAAGGTCAACCCCGGTAATGTTTTCGAATTTAAATGCAACGGCTAATCTGATGCCAAATTCTGCAAGGTCAATACCTGTCATGCCTTCGAATTTAAATGCAGCGGCTAATCTTGTGTCAAATCCTCCAGGATTAACACCAGCAATGTCTTCGAATTTAAATGAAACGGCTAATGTTATGCCATATCTTGCAGGGCTAGAACAAGTCATGCCTTCGAATATAAATGCAACGGCTAATCTTATGACGGATTTTCCAAGGTCAACCCCAATCACGCTTTCGAGTTTAAATGTCACGGCTAATCCTATGACAACTTTTCTAAGAATAACACCAGTCACTCCTTCGAATATAAATTCCACAGCCAATCAAACACCAAATTTAATCAGGTCAACCCCTGTCGCACCTTCGAATTTAAATTCCACAGCTAATCTAACACCAAATTTAGTAAGGTCTACACCAGTCACACCTTCGAATTCAAATTCTACAGCTAGTCTAACAACAAATTTAGTAAGGCCGACACCAGTCACATCTTCGAATTTAAATTCCATAACTAATCTAACACCAAATTTAATCAGGTCAACCTCTGTCTCACCTTCGAATTTAAATTCCACAGCTAATCTGACACCAAATTTAGTAAGGTCGACACCAGTCACATCTTCGAATTTAAGTTTAATTACGTCAACACCAGTCACATCTTTGAATTTCTTAAATTCCACAGCCAGTCTAACACCGAATTTAATCAGGTCAACCCCAGTCACACCTTCGAATTTAAACTCCACGGCTAATCTGACAACAAATTTACTCAAGTCAACCCCAGTCACACTTTCGAATTTAAATTCCACAGCTAGTCTAACACCAAATTTAGTAAGGTCGACACCAATCACACCTTCGAATTTAAATTCCACAGCTAGTCTAACAACAAATTTAGTAAGGTCGACACCAATCACACCTTCGAATTTAAATTCCACAGCTAGTCTAACAACAAATTTAGTAAGGTCGACACCAGTCACACCTTCGTTTTTAAATTCTATAGCTAAACCAACGCTAACGTTGACGGGATCAACTCCTATCACTACAAATTTTAATGTCACAGCTAAACGAACATCCACGTTTACTGGATTTAGACCCACTCCTTCTGTACCACCTTCGTTTTTAAACCTAACAACTAATTCAGCACAAGCTTTTGCTAGAACAACCCCTCTCGCAAGAAGTACACCAGTTGTATCTAGGCTGTGGTTTCCAAGAACCACACCAGCAACAACTATGTTGTGGTTTCCAAGAACCACGCCAGTCACATCTTTATCATGGTTTCCAAGAACAACACCAGTCACATCGATGTTGTGGCTTCCAAGAAGCACGCCAGTGACATCTATGTCGTGGTTTCCAAGGACCACACCAGTCACATCTACATCAACGAAATTCGCAACATCTTTTACCACCTATCCATCTTTGAAGTACACATCTCAGCCTACCGTTCCTTTAACCTATGCTACACCTTTCACCACATTTCCAATATCAACTCACACGACTGGACCAACAACATTTCCTTTTGCTCCATCTTCTACTACCTTCCCGACTTTGAAGTACACATTTCAATCCACAACTCCTTTTTGGTTTGTTCCACCTTCTACCACATTTCCAACTTCAATGTCTACAACTCTGCCGACAACAAACATTCCAGCGTCTTTACCTTCGACCGCCAGTTCCGCCACCATTAATTCAAGTCTTCAATCATCGGGATCTTCAACGCCAATACTTTCAAGCCCAAGTTTCAATTCGACGATCATTTCGATCAATTCGACAGCCACCGCGTCATCACTGACAGCCGAGTATTCGAGTTCTATCGTAGAGTCACAAGTTACTACTAGTTTCAATACAACTATCACCGTCTTACCGAAAACAACTGTGGAAAGTACAATTTTGCCTTCAGAAGCCACAACTATGCATTCCAATTCTACGGTAGAGTTCAACTTGACTACTCCTTTCAATACAACTATAACTGTCTTACAGAATACATCTGTGGAAAGTACAATTTCTCCTTCTGAAGCCACAACTATGCATTCCAGTTCTACCGTAGATTTAAACTTGACTACTCCTTTCAATACAGCAATTACTGGCTTACAGAATACAACTGTGGAAAGTACAATTTCGCATTCTGAAGCCACAACTATGCATTCCAGTTCTACCGTAGATTTAAACTTGACTACTCCTTTCAATGCAGCGATTACTGTCTTACCGAATACAACTGTGGAAAGTACAATTTCGCCTTCTGAAGCCACAACTATGCATTCCAATTCTACGGTAGAGTTCAACTTGACTACTCCTTTCAATACAACTATCACTGTCTTACCGAATACAACTGTGGAAAGTACAATTTCCCCCTCTGAAGCCACAACTATGCATTTCAATTCCACGGTAGAGTTCAACTTGACTACTCCTTTCAATACAACTATCACCGTCTTACCGAATACAACTGTGGAAAGTACAATTTCGCCTTCTGAAGCCACAAGTATGCATTCCAATTCTACCGTAGAGTTCAACTTGACTACTCCTTTCAATACAGCAATTACTGTCTTACCGAATACAACTGTGGAAAGTACAATTACCCCCTCTGAAGCCACAACTATGCATTCCAATTCCACGGTAGAGTTCAACTTGACTACTCCTTTCAATACAACTATCACCGTCTTACCGAATACAACTGTGGAAAGTACAATTTCGCCTTCTGAAGCCACAAGTATGCATTACAGTTCTACCGTAGAGTTCAACTTGACTACTCCTTTCAATACAGCAATTACTGTCTTACCGAATACGACTGTGGAAAGTACAATTTCTCCTTCTGCAGCCACAACTATGCATTCCAATTCTACCGCAGAGTTCAACTTGACTACTCCTTTCAATACAACTATCACTGTCTTACCGAATACAACTGTGGAAAGTACAATTTCTCCTTCTGCAGCCACAACTATGCATTCCAATTCCACGGTAGAGTTCAACTCGACTACTCCTTTCAATACAACTATCACCGTCTTACCGAATACAACTGTGGAAAGTACAATTTCGCCTTCTGAAGCCACAAGTATGCATTCCAATTCTACCGTAGAGTTCAACTTGACTACTCCTTTCAATACAGCAATTACTGTCTTACCGAATACAACTGTGGAAAGTACAATTTCTCCTTCTGCAGCCACAACTATGCATTCCAATTCTACCATAGAGTTCAACTTGACTACTCCTTTCAATACAGCAAATACTGTCTTACCGAATACAACTGTGGAAAGTACAATTTCTCCTTCTGAAGCCACAACTATGCATTCCAATTCTACCATAGAGTTCAACTTGACTACTCCTTTCAATACAGCAATTACTGTCTTACCGAATACAACTGTGGAAAGTACAATTTCGCCTTCTGAAGCCACAACTATGCATTCCAATTCTACCGTAGAGTTTAACTTGACTACACCTTTCAATACAACTATCACCGTCTTACCGAATACAAATGTGGAAAGTACAATTTCGCCTTCTGAAGCCACAACTATGCATTCCAATTCTACCGTAGAGTTCAACTTGACTACTCCCTTCAATACAGCAACTACTGTCTTACCGAATACAACTGTGGAAAGTACAATTTCGCCTTCTGAAGCCACAACCATGCATTCCAATTCTACAGCCGAGTTCAACTTGACTACTCCCTTCAATACAGCAATTACTCTCTTACCGAATACAAATGTGACAGGTAGGCCTACAATTTCGTCTCCAGTCACGACTTGGTATTCTAATTCTACCGCAGAGTTGAATTTTACTACAAATTTAAATCGGAGTACCATACTACCACCTGAAATAAATTCGACGAGCTCATTTGCACCTTCAGTTACAGCTGAATATTCTAAATCTGTCGCCGAGTCAAATTTTACTGCTAGTTTTAATCTAACAACGAGCACTTCAGCGACAGGAAATTTCATAAGCGCATCTACGTCCCCAGTTGCTATCGGACATTTCAATTCTACCGTAGAATCGAATTTTACAACTGCCTATGCTTTTCATTTGTCGACCATTCCGGCTCCGATAGGCCTAAGCAAAGTTTCACCACAAGTCACGGTCGGATCCTCTATCTCAACCGTCATGATCATCACGAATTCTAGCGTAGAGTCGAATTCTACCACTAATCACAGTGCTGCGACACTTCCTGCGCTGAACCCAAATGATACTAGCACTGTTTCGCCTTCAGCGCCAAATGTAACTACAAACTTCGAATTGACGACCACCTCTTTACAGGGAACAAATTCAACACACGTAGTTTCACCTTCAACGCAAGCCGGATATTCCAATTCTTCTGTAGAGTCAACTGTGACTACTCTTTACAATTCAACGACCTAAGATAAATTTGACAAGCGTAGTTTCATCTCCAGTCACCTTCGGATACTCTAATTCTGCCATACAATCGAATTTTACTATACAAATAAATGCAACATCCACTTCTGCACCTAAAATAAACGGTTCAACAACAATATATCCAAATTCTACCACACACGCTAATTTAACTACTCCTTCCAATTCAGCAATCAGCGTTTCACAGGAGACAAATTCAACAAATACAGTAGTTTCACATACACTAACACCCTATATTTCCAATAATTCTTCCGTGGAAACAACCGTTACCAATCTGTTCAATTCAACAAACAGTGCTTCAAGGAAGACAAATTTAGCAAGCGCAGTTTCACCTCTACAAACAGCCTGGTATTCCAGTTCTACTGTAGAGTCAAAAATCACTACAGAATATAATTCTAACTCTACGACAATTTCTGCTCCAAACTCGGATTCGATAAACAAAGTTTCGTCTCCCGTCACAGACGGGTATTCCAATTCTGTCGTAGAGTTAAATACGACTACCGGTCCAAGGGCGACTTCTACGGAAATTACCGCGTCGGAAACGAATTTATTCACAGATATGGGTTCAGGTGGAGTCTGAAAACTTAATCAATTGCACTGCTGTAGTCCTACGCATGGTCTGAAGGAGCAATCACTACCCTAAATCAACATCTTATACCGCTGAAGAGTCAATTCAATTAGGCTTCTAGTGTAGCAATGAAGACGCTGAGATTCTATTGTTTGGAGTAGCATAATTATATCAACAAAATGTCTAGGCCTACATAGATTATACATACGATTCATGCTTCTGTTTTGACGCTTTCAAGAAGGCGCATTTTCGATTTGTTGTTTTGAATTCTATTTGTTTTGATAGATAAGATAATCTTTTTTTTGGTATCAATTAATGCGGTTTTAATATCACTTTGCGTTTGTGCTACAACGTTCTACGTGTAGATCGTAGAACTGCCGTTTCTTTTGTTCTTCCAAAGACGTCAGTCAACGTCTTGTAGCTGACTGTACTTGAATGTAGACGCCTTCTTAGGCGCCTTCTGCTTATTGATTAAACAGGTGCGTTCCGTTACTCCTGCAAACGACTTCTGCAAAAGACAATCGGTTAAAGAAATCAGCCTTACTACGTACCAAGGCTCTGCTATTATGTGATCGAGCTAAAGCAATTAGTTGCTTGTTACGCTGGTGGAATTTGTACTTGCCGAATTGCTTTGTTTGTTCATCATAATAGACTTGCTTATAGACTTTCGTACAATTTCATAGACATTGAGACTATTCGTCAGGCTGGTACAGGGCTCTAGAAAACGTGACTAAACGTATCGAACTGCGAGAAAACAATCATTAATTTTTCAAACTGTAGTAACGTTTGCACAATAATTTTAGTTTAAACAATGTGTATACACAAAAGCCTTACTTTATTAACTCTAGTAAATCGCTTACTACAAATTTACACGTATACTAGGCCTACTATAGACAATTTCGTGCGTATGTGATGCATGCGATTGCTTCTGCCGTGTATCATATTAAATCTACATTAATAATTGAAAATATAACCAGTCGAGGAATATTTTGTCTAATTCGTATATATGCGTGAACTCGCCACTCTTCTAGTTTTCTTTGAGTTGCTTTGCTTAACGGTAAATATAGCCCTATCCGGTTCGTAATGACTTATAACATCATCTAGGCTGTGGCCGCTGAGGCGCAGGGAGCTCCTTAGTGAGGCACCTAAAAGAGGTGTTATAGTAAATGTTTTCATGCATGCATACAATATACCTTTGATGCTTAAATGTGAATGTAAATTTAAAAAATTCAAAATAAACACCTGTAATTCGACCGTTAATTAGGCCTACATCCTTGATTAAGCCATACCGAAAAATAGGAAACCAAAAGCAATGAGCTAAACGCTTCCCTAAAAAGCTTATGCCTAAAGCTGGCAACGGTTTTACAACAAAAACGTTGCTCACTAATGACACATCTGATCGGGTTTTTAACGTGTTTCCTTAAATAGGCCTATAAATCAATACAAAGACCAACTCTTAGAATATAATCCAGTAAAATTTCAAATAATCCCAATCATTAGGCCTAACACCACTTGATCGTACACTTTGCTATAACAGTTAAAACACTAAATGTGGATATCTGGCTTTTGTTGAATACGCCTGCAGTTCTTTGTCTTTACGGAACAGACTGATTTGGTAACACCATATCAAAATTTGCCTTTATGGAAGAGAATGATATGGTAACACCATTTCAAAATTTGCCTTTATCATGGGCGTGGACTCTGGGAGGGGGGCAGCCGGGGCACGTGGCCCCAATAATTGAGATGGACTGTACACCCAATGCAACATGTGTAGAATGAATAACCAAACCCCCACTCCCAATATTTTGGACATATAATTTACGCCAGTGGCCTTTATGGAACATAATGATTGGGAATGGGTAACACTATATCAAACCTGGCTTTAGAGAACAGAAAGATTGGGTGACACAACATTTAATGACAAATCATATAAAAAAATTTACCTCATTCACCACGACTTCGTACCGTCAAGCAAGCTTAGCAGGCAATATAAATATCAGTGGAATACTTGCAAGCGCTGAGCGCAGCACCAGCATGCAGAAAGCAACGCATATGCCAATCACCATATTAAAAACATTGAACATAGTAAACAAAATATTCACATATCTACAACGGCAGTTCAATCAAAGCTAAACAAGTTCTGAGTTAGAAAAGTAAATATCATATACGATAATCGTAAGTAAGGAATTTCTAAAGCACTACTTAGAAAGCTAAGCGCAGGGCACAAGTTTATTCACGAGTGCAGCGTCAAGTCAGATCTCTATCTAGAGATACCAGTAAAAGTAGTAAAAGCCTAGCAATTTCTACACAAGACTACAAGTGGAGGAAAATCTAGTCGGGTAACACATGCACTGGTAGCTTCTCATACATATAGGGTTGCCACCCGTCCCGATTTTGTCGGGACCGTTCCGATTTCGAGGTAAATGTCCCGCGTCCCTACTTGACCTAGTCGGGACAGCCAAATGTCCCTACTTTCAAATTTGTGGGAATTTTTTCCAAACTAACACAATGTTGTGGCTTAAAACACATTACCCATACTATATTTGTTCAACACCACTATAAATTTATGATGCAGGCTAAGTGAAATATCATAAATAACATTTAAACACATCCTGAAATCATTACATTGTTCAAAATCATAAATCTTAATCTCAATTATCTTGTTTAAATAGTTATTTTCCAGTCTTTCCCACAAAAATTACTCGGTTGCGCGACTTGAGCCTCTGGTCCCACATGGTGAGGTGTTTTACGATTTGGGTGCTCTAAAACTGCGTCCCGACTTCGTAGTTTAGAAAGGTGGCAACCCTACATAGGCCTACATACTTAAACTCAAGACCTATAAGTTCCCAGAGAAGTTTCCAGTTCAATTTTCTAATACTTATTTCTAGCAAAATCTGTTATACGAATCTTCATTAGTTAAGTACCGGTATCAATTCACATCAGCTTAAATGAGTAGCAGGTGTCACAGCATTGTCTAAATTTCTCTAAAATGTCTAGCAGTTTTTGAACACTAGCTTTCAAGTTCAACGTATTTCATTAATAATCAAATTATATACTAATGCCATAGAGCTTTAAAATATATTTTCATGCGCATTTTCAAGTATTTCTCTAAATAAATTGCCAACAACAGTGAATAAAATCTTTCTGCACAATTTTACTTATCAAAAATATCGGAAACCTCGCAAAGCACTTTTATGAAATATCAGAAAAAATCACCCGTTTTACACGAGTAGCGTCTCGGTGTTTCGTTATCTCCAACTAGGGAAGAGTCAAAGTCATCAGAAATATATCTGTCGATATATTTTTGATATATTTTGGAAATATGCGCTCCTCATTTTTGTCGGGCTGGACTTAGTTCTGTCTTTTCGCTTGGATTCGTTTCCGAATTTCGTGCATGACCCTTTTCCAACTTTTCCATCTTAGCGCTCGAGTCCTTGACAAACTCCTGGAAGGAGAAAATAAAAGAACCACGGCAGAATTTAACAATTAAACAAAACTAAAAGTCCAAACCAAAAACTTAGAACCCCACAAAGAAAACAATCTCTAAACACGAAGCTACAAATATTCGACAAATCTAGTTCTACTATAAGAAATAAACATGGTACCTCCCCAAGCGAATTTCAAAGATAAAAAATTTCATAAAGATACAACTTTGTTCACAGAAAAACGCAAGTGGTAAAGCAATTAGTTGTTGTTACGTTGGTGGAATTTTGTATTTGACGAATTGCTTTGTTTGTTCGTCATAACAGACTAGCTTATGGACTTTCGAAAATATTTATAGACGTTGGGACTATTCAAACTGGGGTACTGTATATAGGCCTATTAAGTGGTGTACAAAAGTATCTGTCTTCCACATATTTTTTCCAGAACTGTTTTTAAAGGAAAGCATATCCAGCTCACTGAAACTTGGGATGATCCTTAAAACTACAAATGTGTTTATTATAAAAGATACAAACAATTAAAGAATTAATTTAAAAAATTTATCGTGCATGAGAGGATTCAACAAATGATTCTGTGCAAGCCACCAGTTTTAATTATAATTTACACTGCTATCTTTGAATGAATTTGAAGACTTGTCAGATGTTATGCCACAAAGCGTAATCCGAGAAAATTTGAGCAATTTAAGTTGTTTTATAGGGATATTATTTAGAGAAATGCAGATAAAAGCAAAATTAATTGATGAAATGGTCTGAACTTCTTCAACAGATGTTGTATTTTCTCTGCCAAAAAACTGTTCAGTTTGCAAAGACTTAACTAAATCCGTAATAATCCCGTTTAAAATGCGCCGAACAAAAAGAAAATAACCCAACACAATTTGCAATTGACTCGACAAAAGAACTAAAGTAAACTCAGCCAAAACAAACTAAAATTGGCAAAACAACTGAAATTAAAAAACGAATAGTGGCTGAAATCAGGAAACGAGACCGTATTACCATAAGGGATGCACTCATGTAGTATTCTCTACCGGGTGAACCATCGTTTATGTCGCTGTCCACACAGAAACACATCAGCAGAGCATCGACCACCATCTAATAATTATAACCATACGAAAAAACATTAACACAGTCGCAACGATAGTACTAAGAAACGATAAGAAATCTGCTACAAGCTAGAAAAAATGCAATAAAATATTACAAAACATTCACACACTGCATATTAGGAACCCGTCAAAAGTACTGCTAGCACGGTGTTTAACTGATCTCAACAGGTGCAACTGATGGTAAACGGACAATACAATACAATACAATACAATTAAATATAACTGCATTTGATATTGAACGTCCTTCAGAAGGGCAAAGACTACAACAGAACTTTGATGGTGCTGACCAACTCTGCATGAAGAACTTGATCAAGGTCCTTACGCAAGCAGACACGTTGAGCTTACATGTTGAGCTTGCAATTCCCAGGTCCATCCGATCCTCTCATCCTCTACCAGTGTATAATCTAGTCCCCCTCTTCTGGGAGGGGAAATCAGGTTTCTGGGGGGACAAGCCAATTTTTCTGACTTTTTAAACTTTCATCCAGACTTTTTTAAGTTTCATCTTCAAAAAAAGTTGATGACTTTTTTTTTTTAGTCATTCGTTGATTTGATGACCTTTTTTTAGGAATTCGTCTCTCTCGGGGGGGAAAACCATATATCACCATGTATCCTGGGGGGAATTTGCCTCCCAAAAAGCTCTCAACCTTATAATATTGCCGGCCTCTGGGGGGAAACATCAATCCTGGGGGGGGGAACTTTCCCCCCAAAGACGTCTAGATTAAACACTGATCCTCTACCTGCTCTCTCTGGTCTCTCTGCCAATCAGATTCGGAACTTCACTTGGTATCTCTGAACAACCTCTCTGACTTGATGCAGCGCTCGTGAATAAGCTGCTGTCTCGAATTTATCTTTAGAGTAGTGCTTTAGAAATTTGGCATTCATGATTACGATCTTAACGAGATAAATAACGAAACCATTCAGTACATCTAATTCAAGCTATGGAGATATGCAGGTGCCGCGCTTCCACACTTCAACTCGAGTTCATCATGTCTTCTCATGAATTGGACCATCTTCGTGGTACAGTCTTCCATTGCATTTACATGATGTTACACTCTGCCCTGTGCAGCAAACATTCTCAAACTGTTTAAAAACGCACTTGTTTACATCAGTCAGATAGCCATGTGGGCAGCGCTTTTGTGAGGTACCTAAAAGGCGCTATATTAAGTATCTGGATAGATACATGTATACATACATACAGAATTCTGATGTGGGTCAAGAGAGCGAGGATTGGTGATTACAGCACGAAAATGCATACCACACTTGAATACTCTGATATAAGGATATTCCGGATATAATAATTAATTCGTCACTGAATAAATTAATTTATCTGATTAAGAGCCAATTAAGTAATTGCTCATTGTAGCCTCACCTCATAGACGGACAGGAAGCAGTGAGCAATAAGGAAGCTGAAAACGCTGACAAAGAAAACCGGAATGGCAAAGTAATGAAGGGTTTGGAGATTCTGAAAATAAGAACGGAAAAATATATCAGTGCAATAAAAATACGGCCATTATGCAAAATCCGTTAGTAAAACGCATCGCTACATGAAAATATGCATGATTGTAGGTATGTCTATTATGTATACATATGGAAGAATAAGCAAATCTGTATGTAGGTATTTTACTTGATATTAATATATTGCCTTTCAAGGCTCTTAAAGCAGCTGAAATGTGGCAGTTAAACAGCTAAAATATGGCTCGTAACAGCTTAAATATGGCTCGTACACAGCTGAAATATGCAGTTAAACAGTTGAAATATGGCAGTTAAAACAGTTGAAATATGGCAGTTAAAACAGTTGAAATATGGCTCGTAAACAGCTGAAATATGACAGTTAAACAGCTGAAGTATGGCTCGTAACAGCTTAAATGCTCGTACACAGCTGAAATATGCAGTTAAACAGTTGAAATATGGCAGTTAAAACAGTTGAAATATGGCTCGTAAACAGCTGAAATATGACAGTTAAACAGCTGAAGTATGGCAGTTAAAACAGTTGATATGTGTCATTTAAAACAGCTGAAATGAACATTGTGGAAGTTAAACAACTGAAATAGAGCTATCTGAAAGAAATGTCATATGAGGTATGTGCAAGATGCCTTTTGGTTTGTTTCTGCCAGAACAATCGAACACCTAATTAATTTTCAGAATTAAATGTTCTAGTGCTGCGTACAAAAATTTCTTCTGTACGTATGAGGCTATTTACTTTGCACAGACTGCTTCGATTGTGAAAAACCATCAGAAACGAGAGAAAACAAACCCTGAGCCAGACGACAGCGATGGCACACGTGCCCGCAGTCACTCCGACTTTGCCAAGGAAGAGTACAAATGCACCAACGCTGTTGATAGCAGCCACTCGCAGAATGTT
Source organism: Allolobophora icterica (assembly GCA_963556255.1). Classification (NCBI taxonomy): domain Eukaryota; kingdom Metazoa; phylum Annelida; class Clitellata; order Crassiclitellata; family Lumbricidae; genus Allolobophora; species Allolobophora icterica. The sequence continues at coordinate 48,546,940 of OY744611.1, forward strand.
GCTCGTTAGTATGCTAAAGGCCTACAGGAAAGCACATTCATAGGTCACTTAAGAAGACGAAGAGCAGTCACATAAACTAGCTATGGGTATGAAGTGTTAGCGACTTAATTTTCCTCAGCATCGGAATACGAGGGCGGGTGGCCATTTCTCTCCCTCGTGGTCTCATCTTCCCACCGACAGTGCACGGTCAGTGTACTCATTATAACTGAGTTTGCTAGGAGGTGCACGCAGAGCAGAAATCTAGAACCAAATTTTTGCCCTTAGAATTTACCCCCAAATCTAATTAATCTATTCACGTAACTGAATAAAGCAAAATGCACTCTATCTGCTCTTGTTATAGGACTGTATTGTAGTAATATTCATCAATAGTAATAAATAGTAATCAATAGTAATAGTAATCAATAGTAATCAACATTAATCAATAGTCCTGAGTAAGTCACAAATAATAAACCTTCAATTAAATAATTAAAGATGGTTTTGTCTAGGGTGCAGTAGATCAGTAAGACACCTCAGGAGTTTGACAAACTACCAGGATAAATTGGATACGGTAAAAATAGAGTCTATTTAAAGTGATGGATTTGCAACCGAGAGTATGCACTATGTAACTGGGTAGCAAAGCTCACCTTTTGAGCTGCTGAGCAGAAGTTAGTTCCTTCAATGGCTGCAAATAAAACAAGAGACACTCAATGAAGATACTTCATGAAGGTACTTGATCAAGATACTTGAACAAGATACTTGATCAAGATACCTGATTAAACTACTCAATTAACTCCAGCTAACAGTTAACAGTCCCTTGCATAATATGAAAATTATTTTATTTATTCTGAGAATTTATGTAGGATCACTTCAAGTTACACAAGTTCAGTAGCAGTTTAAAGCCAAACCACATGACAATGAGTTTGATCATTGAATTGCTTGCCTTTTAAAATAAAAAATCTTAAGCCTAGGACGAGTATTCCCTCAATGCTGCATGGAATTGCTGTAGTTTTGCGAATAAAACCAACAATCAAACAACAGAAATTCCTTTAAGACATCTTTCTCAACAACAAGTTCAGAAAGAAAAAGTTTCGGCTTAGAGCTCATGAAAAGTCTTCACAAGCCGAAGAAAATGGGTTTCAAGTGCTTCAATTTGCGCTATTTAAATGAGTGATGAGACACACCAAGCCAAAAACGGTGATAGTTGCGGATGGTGGGACTCCCAGGCCGGAGCGTGACTTAGGAATTTGGCGGAATTAAGGGACTTGTCATCGAATAGGAAACAATGGAGAGTGTTCACCATGACGATCGCTAGCGCTCCACGAACTGACAGCACAAGGTAACAAGGTAAATGAGTGATTATAACACGTGTAAAAACGTCAGATTACAAATACAATTACATATCAAGTAACATGACACTATATTACATAAACATTTATGCTACGGTTTACATTACACACTGACCGATGATGGTGTAGGCATTCTGGTTGAGGAACTTCAGCAACTTCTCGAGGCACCAAAGACAACAAATGCAACTCTTAAGACAACACTTGGCACAGGCATTCTGACTTGCTTCACACCTGTAATAAAAAACGACAATTAAGTTTTAACACACAGGAGCACAAGACTAGATCAGAACCATTTAGAACCCCATGGGCAAGTGGTTAGACTAGAACCAGCTATACTTCATACAACCGGGTATATTTCACAACTCGTGACAAATTCAGAAAATTAATTTCAGTGAAAAAAAAGTTATGCAAATTAAAATTTTTTTTAACTCAAATATTTTTATGGGGCTGCCGAAGCAAACTTACCATTGTGCAGAGCTTAAATATGACTGAGTTGGCCTGAGTTTTGATTTTAGTTTTTCTAATATTTTCAAAAAAATACAACACCGTTGCTTTAATTAATAGATATTTACAACTCCGTTATTTTGTTTATAAATACAGTTAAAAAATACTGCCACTGTTTGTAATTTGTGATTCATTAATATTAAGTATAAATTAAGATATTATACAGTAACCAAAATTATTCTGACGATAATTATTTATTTACACCATCAAATAATTGCATCTTAATTTTAAAATGTCTGGAGTTGTAAATCCGTCACGGAGTTGTAAATTACAATGAAATATCCACCCTGTCTAATCTTGTAATTCATTATGATTGCATGACATTACATTTCATTTAAGTAACATTCATGTGTATTTTAATAATTTCTGCAATTCACTGTGCAACATTTATTGTGAACTTTGATGTCATTTTTTAAGCAATAAAAGAAACAATAGGTCAAGTTTTAATTTCAATAATACACAACTCTTCGTCTTGTAGAGCGAATGTCATTGATAACAGAAGAATCTTTTACTGAAAATTATACAAAACTCTGTTTTGCAAGTAGAATGTCATTGAAATCAGAAGGATCTTTAAATTGAAATTATACGCAACTCTTCGTCTTGTAGAGCGAATGTCATTGATGGCTCAAAATGGCTGCTGTCACAAATAACTTGCCCAATATCTGTGCATTCCTCCTATTTTTCTCCACAGATTTGTAGCGTTCCTTTAACTGTGCTAGAAGTGCATAGTGGAATGTTAATTCTTTGCAAACCACAGACTTATTCGTTCTCATCATAATACGTGCTCTTTTTCTTGGTGTGTATTCAAGAGTCCCACCAACACGTTCCTTTCTTTTCCTTTTCAAACGCCAATCACGTTTCAGCAGCATTGCCTTTTCACTTTGCAATTTTGATATACCTCTCTCTAGAAAGTCTATTCTTCGATATGCTGCAGCACGATCTTTTCTTTTTTCACTACGACCTCTTAATTTTTGTCTGCTCAAGCTCAAATTATTCTTCTCTTCACACTCTTCATCTTCATTTGATGATAGAACGGGCAATGCTTTCTTTTGTAGTTTTTCTTGCTTTCTTCTTTCGTTATCATTTTCCCATTTCCGCCTCTTTGTACGTTGTCCTCTAGGTGTTGGATCTGCTATATTTCTCACTTTTCCGGCAAGTTGTCTGGCAGCCCATCTTTTCCGTTCTTTTGCCTTTTCTCCTTGTTCATCTTTATCTTTCAGCCTTTGACGATATCGTCTTTGTCTTTCTGCTGCAGTTAGTGGCATATCAAAGTGATACTGTTCTGCAAATAATTTTAAGAACGGTGACTTTGGTATCGTCAAATCAATTAAATCTGGTGGTTTGGTATCGCTCATGAATTAGTAAACAATGAATTATTACAATTATAGAATACAGTATTGTATCATGTTAAACATGCTAACACTAAACACTTTGAAGAAGATATGACTATGAACCAGAGTAGGCTATACATATCGGACTGCATATATACACATTAATACATACTTACATGCACACAAATATATACTTACATACATACATACAACAAATCTGACAGATAATTACAACTCCATTATCGATACTACAACACCGTTACGTAAAAATGTGACGGTGTTGTTATATCGGAGTTGTAGAACATTCATAATATGGCCACCACGTTCATTGGACCGATGAAGGCAACACTAGTAGTTAGTTTATAGTGGCCAGGTTGACAGTTTCCGTATTACTTTCTAAGAAAAAAAAATTATTTATATACGCAAGATGTAGTATTTACTGTAACGAAGTTGTAAATATTTGATATACTATTCCAATACCTGATCAATTTACGATAATTGTCAAACGAAACACATACGAATTTCGATTTGTTGTTGGTCACATTACTGTAGGCTGGTTCCCTGCTTTCGAAAACGTCAAATCAGAAATCGAGAGTTTTCAATTTATTCCACAGATGGCAGAAACCTATTCGTTACGGTGTTGTAACCAATTTTTGAAGACAGCGGTTAATTTTATTTTTTAATTAGTTATTTCGTTAATAAGTTAATCAAAATCATATAGAACAATGGACATTTATATAGGTAATGACTGAAAAATATAAAACATCAGTTAACTGCTTGAACTGCATATGTAACATAACGTTGAACTAACTCACCATTGGTGAGGACAAGCACATTTTGTGTAATATTTGGACTTTGTAATTTTTTTTATCATACTAATCATCTAAATAATATGATAAAAGTATGTTTTTCCAAGTAACTTATGCCCTACAAGGAATCAAAAAATTTTAAATTAGAATTTTACTTCTTGTGTAAGCCACCCGAAGCAAAAGACAGAAAAAAGTCTAATTTGTCGCGAGCTGTGAAATATACCCAACCATCTACGTTTATTGGAACCGAGTTCCACCTTAGTTGAATCTGATTGGCCAAAATACTTTAAACTGAGTTCCAATTTAGTTGAATCTGATTGGCCAAAATACGTCAAACTGAGTTCCAATTTAGTTGAATCTGATTGGCCAAAATACGTTAACCTGAGTTCCAATTTAGTTGAATCTGATTGGCCAAAATACGTTAAACTGAGTTCCAATTTATTTGAATCTGATTGGCCAAAATACGTTAAACTGAGTTCCAATTTAGTTGAATCTGATTGGCCAAAATACGTTAAACTGAGTTCCAATTTAGTTGAATCTGATTGGCCAAAATTCGTTAAACTGAATTCAATTTAGTTGTAATGTAATGTAAGGTAATGTAATGTAAATCTCCGAGTTGAATCTGATTGGCCACAGATGCGTTAAACTGAGTTCCCATTTAGTTGGTTATTGGTCAAAATACGTTAAACTGAATTCCGATTTAGTTGAATCTCATTGGCCACAATATCTTAAACTGAGTTCCAATTTAGTTGAATCTGATTGGCCACAATACGTTAAAATGAGTTCCAATTTAGTTGAATATGATTGGCCACAATACGTTAAACTGAGTTCCAATTTAGTTTAATCTCATTGGCCAAACTTACTTCGTCTGGATATACATGAGAATGTATCTCGGTATTTTAACGATGGTTATGATAAGCGATCCAAAGGCAATGGAACCCATGTGATGAAACAACAGATTCTTAATGGCTCCTCCCAAAGGACACCCCAGCTGTTTCTTATTCCTGTAAGAAGAAAACAAAGAAGATTTAGAATACAGTATGACTGTATTTGATGTTGCCCTCCTTTCAGAGTTCAGAAGTGTACAAACTATCTATGACGCGGTAGCCAATTGGTTGAGTGCTTGCCTTATAGCAGAAAGAGTACAATTCGAATATCCTCTGAGATGGTTACTGTGTATGGGACCTTGAGCAAGTCCCCTTCAATCACATTGATGCTTAGTCCTCAGAGAGCGGTGCTTAATAAGTGCATAAAAATAACAATAATAATAATAAAAATAAAAGCTCTTCCGATGGACGCCCGACCTAGCAATACAAACATGGTCTTCTAGTAATTTACTAATTTCTCACGTATGGATGCATGAGTGTATAGATGTAGCCTATGCATGCATAGGAGTAGACTCCTGGGGGGGGGGGCAGCCGGGGCACATGCCCCCTAATAATTGAGATGGACTGTACACCCAATGCAACAAGTGTAGAATGAATAACCAAGTCCCCCAATATTTTGGACAAGTTTACACCAGTGTATGTATGTATGTGTGTGTGTGTGTGTGTGTGCATGTTGCATGCATGTGTGCATATGTGTGAAGTATGTATGTATTTACATATGTAAGTATGTACATATGTGTGCTTATTTGCATGCACGTATGTAATGTATGTATGTAATGTATGTATTTATAGACTTCAAACCCAGATTCAGAGTGACAACATATAAGTTTTTATTATGGCCATTGGCCTCACATAAAGTGACCAACGACTGATGCTTTGTACATCACGATAAAGGCGCTACATAAGTTATTTTATTAGATTAGAACAGATTAGAGTAGATTAGAACAGTCTAGAAAGGAATATATGAGATTAGAACAGATTAGACTAGAATAGGTTAGATTAGACTAGAACAGATTAGATTAGAACAGATTAGACTAGAATAGGTTAGATTAGACTAGAACAGATTAGATTAGAACAGATTAGATTAGAACAGATTAGATTAGAACAGAATAGATTAGAACAGATTACACTAGAACAAATTAGAATACAATAGATTACAATACATTAGATTAGAACAGGCTAGATTAGATGAGAACACATTATATTAGATTAGAACAAGATTAGAACAGATTAGAATATAATAGAATAGATTAGATAAGATTACATAATTACATATACTCACGCACGGAAGAACCAGTTGGCGACGGCCCCAGCAATAACGAACTGTTGAGAGGCGAGGATGAACTCCGACGTCCAGATGAGTCCGATGACGTGGATCCACCAGAACTGCTTCGGAAAGCTTTCCCTCACGTACTGCACCCGTTCGAATCCCTCCTTGGAGGTACTCGCCGTTGGGGTTCCTAAAGATTGATGAATATATATTCTTTATTATTCTTTATTAAAATACCATCTTCCTGAACGTTGACCAATTGACCATGCGGTTCAGAGGCAGAACGACAGACAGAGAGAGACAGAGACAGAGACAGAGATAGAGACACAGACAGAGAGAGAGACAGACAGAGACAGAGATACACACCGATAGACAGACAGATAGACAGAGGGCAGACAGACATACAGAAACACAGACATGCAGACAGACATACTGACAAACAGACAGACAGACAAACAGATACACAGACATACAAACATACAAATAGACACAGGCCAATACAGACAGACAGACAGACAGACAGACAGACAGACAGACAGACACAACCATCCACCCACCTTCCTACACCACAAAATTTATTGTAAACATATTATGTCTTACATTCGTTTATGTTAATCTACCAAACAAAAACTGCTGAATCAACAGCGTCTCACATACCGAGCGTTGCAACGTAGGCCAGGATGAGGACCCAGTAGACCAGGAATACAAAGAGGACGACGAAGGTCCAAAGTGGTTGAATCAGCAGGAGTGGTATGTCGATCAGGCATTTGCCGGCTTCATGGAACAGCGCCACAACCAAAGCAATGCGCTTGCGCATCACCAACAATATCAACAGCAGAATAACCTAAAACAAAATAACCACACAAATAACCTAAAACCAAAATAACCACAGAAATAACCTAAAACCAAAATAACCACAGAAATAACATAAACCCAAATAACCACAGGAATAACCTAAACCCAAAATAACCACAGAAATAGCATAAACCCAAATAACCAAAGAAATAACTTAAACCCAAATAACGACAGGAATAACCTAAACCCAAATAGCCATAATACATAAACCAGCAATCAGTGATTGCTTTAAGTAAAATCACAGACAGAATCATAATCCATTACAGAAGCTACATATCGAAATCCCTTAAGTCAGAAAAACTAAAAGCCAAGCTACGGATGGTAAGCACTAATCGTCGACTTAAGCAAAACGTAAGCTAATCGCTAAGTAATAAAACATCACATCAGACAAACATCAGACAGGAAGAAGATACAAAGATATATATATATTAGATAGATAGATAGATGGATGGATGGATGGATGGATGGATGGATGGATGGATAGATGGAGACAAAGAGTGTGTGTGTGTGTGTGTGTGTGTGTGTGTGTGTGTGTGTGTGTGTGTGTGTGTGTGTGTGTGTGTGTGTGTGTGTGTGTGTGTGTGTGTGTGTGTGTGTGTGTGTGTGTGTGTGTGTGTGTGTGTGTGTGTGTGTGTGTGTGTGTGTGTGTGTGTGTGTGTGTGTGTGTGTGTGTGTGTGTGTGTGTGTGTGTGTGTGTGTGTGTGTGTGTGTGTGTGTGTGTGTGTGTGTGTGTGTGTGTGTGTGTGTGTGTGTGTGTGTGTGACAGAGAAAGGGAGAATCAGTTTACCGTCAGACAGACACACAGAGAGAAATACAAAACAAGACAGACACTGAGAGAGACACACAGAGAGAGGCAGAGATACAGAGAGACAATGAGACAGACAAAGAGACGGAGAGAGACATATATATAGAGAGAGATTAACGCTATATACCGATCCCATCCACAATTCAATCAAGACTCAGTTTACCGTCAGCACTGTTGCTGCGATTGAGAAGACAAGGAAAGTGGTTTTGTTCTTGACGTCTACGCTGATGATGGGAATATGATAACGTTCGACCTTATCACCCTCCGAGGGTAATCTAAACCAGGTCCACCACAGAAATGCTGTGCCAACTGAAAACAAGCAGAAGTAAGACTAAATGTAGGCGATACTTGTAATTGTAATTGAATATCAGGTGCTCTCTGTGCTAGCCTATATGATGTCAAATTTCATTAACTACAATATAAAATGTAATATCAACGTAAAATGCTAATGCTAATATAATATGTTAATGCTAGTGCAAAATGAATGCTAATGTAAAATGGTAATGCTTAGGGCCTATGTAAAATGACAGTCATCATCATCATCATCATCATCATCATCGTCGTCGTCGTCGTCATCATCATCATCATCATCAGCAGCAGCATCATCATCATCATCATCATCATCATCCTCATCATCATCATCATCATCATCATCATCATCATCATCATCATCATCATCATCATCATCATCATCATCATCCTCATCCTCATCATCATCATCATCATCATCATCATCATCATCATCATCATCATCATCAACCGTGGGCTTAGCGCCCGTTGGTGTTTTTCCACTGTAGTCTGTCCAATGCGGTGTGGCTCAGCTCCTGCAGCGATGTTCCAAGTGATAGTGATAAAATGATAGTGGTAAAATAAACTGGTGCTAGATGTAAAATAAAATGGCAATAATAATTTTACTTTAATGTAAAATAGTTAATGGTGCTGTAACATGATGCTGTAAAATGGTACATGCAATTGAAATTGTAAAGGTAAGCATCAACTGTAATGTAAAATGGTAGTAATGATAATGTAAAAAGGGAAATCAAGTAAATGCAACGTACCAAGACTGCCAATGATGGCGAGTACGACAATCACCCAAACAACAACTGATGCCAAAAATCGCATCACAAGAACCACAAGAAAAGCAACAACTAAAAAAAACACGACAAAAACCTGGTTCAATTTACACCGTTAACACGAAAACCCAAAATAACCACGTAAGTAAATATGTAGAGTAATAATGATTTTACTTTACTTTGAAATAGTACTGATACTGTAACATGATAATGTACTTATTGTAACTGTAACTGGAAACTTAATTAAGGGCAAACTAATCAGAGGTGTGCTCTGTTTAACCTATTATGAGCTGCACTATAATCAAACATCAACAAGCAATACAAAGCACAGGAAACTTGAAGAGTTAACTACATTTCTTCTTCTTCCTCCTCCTCTTCTTCTTCTTTCACTTCCTCTTCCTCGACATCCTCTTCCTCCTCTTTCTCCTTGTCTTGCTCCTTTTCATCATCAACTTCCTCCTCTTCCTGCTACTCCTCCTCCTCTTCCTCCTCCTCTCCCTACTTTTCATCTCATTCCTCTTCCTCTTCCTCTTCTTCCTCCTCTTCTTCCCTTCTTCCTCCTCCTCCTCTTCCTGCTTTTCATCTCATTCATCTTCTTCCTCCTCTTCTTCCTCCTCTTCTTCCCTTCTTCATCCTCCTCCTCCTCTTCCTGCTTTTCATCTCATTCCTCTTCTTAATCCTCTTCTTCCTCCTCTTCTTCCCTTCTTCCTCCTCCTCTTCCTGCTTTTCATCTCATTCCTCTTCTTAATCCTCTTCTTCCTCCTCTTCTTCCATTCTTCCTCCTCCTCCTCCTCCTCCTCCTCTTCCTGCTTTTCATCTCATTCCTCTTCTTAATTCTCTTCTTCCTCCTCTTCTTCCATTCTTCCTCTTCTTCCTCCTCTTCCTACTTTTCATCTCATTCCTCTTCCTCTTCTTCATCCTCTTCTTCCTCCTCCTCCTCCTCTTCCTCTTCTTCATCCTCTTCTTCCCTTCCTCCTCCTCTTCCTCTTCTTCATCCTCTTCTTCCCTTCCTCCTCCGCCTCCGCCTCCGCCTCCGCCTCCGCCTCCGCCTCCGCCTCCGCCTCCGCCTCCGCCTCCGCCTCCGCCTCCGCCTCCGCCTCCTCCTCCTCCTCCTCCTCCTCCTCCTCCTCCTCCTTCTCCTTCTCCTTCTCCTTCTCCTTCTCCTTCTTCTTCTTCTTCTTCTTCTTCTTCTTCTTCTTCTTCTTCTTCTTCTTCTTCTTCTTCTTCTTCTTCTTCTTCTTCTTCTTCTTCTAATAACTACAAACTGCGAAATAAAATGCATAACCTCTGACAATCAACATACCAAGAGCAATGATACATAGAGCTATAATTTCTCTCCAACACATGTAGACATCACTCAGAACCTTCCGGAACAAGTCATCCAGCTCAAAAACTTGGTTGAACTTGTTTGCTATCAAAAGACTCTGGTTAAAGTGATCTTTATCCGGATATGGAACGCAGCGGAAGAGCAGCGTAAAGCTACAAACAATTTTAAAATGCAGACCATCAGATATTTTTGTTTAGCATTTTTAATAACGGTAATAAATTAGTAATAATAAGATGTTATTCCAAATCTCCATTATTGTCATTGTTATTGTCGTTGTTGTTGTTGTTATTATTATTATTATTTTTATTGTTGTTGTTGTTGTTATTGTTATTGTTGTTGTTGCTGTTTTATTGTTGTTGCTGTTGTTGTTATTATTATTGTAATATTTTTAAATCAAAAGGAACAACCACCACAGATTTTTAATACCCAAAGAACAGTTTTGCACTATACAAATGCTCATTGGCTCGCATATACCATGTGTCCTTGGGTTTAAAATTGGGAAATTTTAAAACTAGCATATTTTATAAAAATCGGAATACGGCACTTTGCACCGTGCCAAAGCCTTCATTCCTAAACCCCAGTAGGCCTACACCTTAACGAACTTCCCTCTGAGTTCCACATATTCTCAGTTCCTCCACCAATACCGACACTCACTCACCGTTATCTACCTCAGGTTCGTCTGTTCATCACCCCACAGGCTTTCCACTCCAAATTGAAGTCCAACCTCTTCAAGAATTTCTACCCTAGTCCATCCGATCCTCTGCCTTCCAAGCTTTCTCGTCCTGAACGAAACCCGCCTGATCTGCCTCTCTCTGGTCTCTCTTGCAACCGAACTCGGACCTCCACTGGACATCGATCTCTGAAGAGCCCCTCCTATACGACGCAGCGCTGGTGAATAGCTGGTGCTTTGCGCTTAGCTTTAGAGTAGCTCTTTAGAAATTTGACGTTTACGATTACGATCACGACTTCCTAACCTGTTGTAGATGGGAAGAGCGGGACACGGCCCCGTCTTGCCGAAATTCTTTTCGCTGTAGTCGTTAGTAAAGCCATATTTGCAGAGGCTGATGTTGGTGCGCTCGGTATATCGTTTCACGTCACCCGCAGTTCTCAGGGTTTCGTTGGGACAGGTGCTGGTGCAGATCTGCATCGAATCCAACGGATCAGTGGCGCTCATGAAGAACACTTTACTATAACAGAGGTAGCGGTAAAAAGTTGAAGCAAAGGTAACGGTTAAAGGTTGAAGCAAAGGCAATGGTAAAAAAGGTTAAACAAAGGTTATGGTAAGAAGATGACACAAAGGTAATGGTAAAAAGGTTAAACAAAGGTTAAAGCAAAGGTAACGGTAGAAAGGTTAAAGAAAAAAGTAACGGTAAAAGGTTAGAGCAAAGGTAACAGTAAAAAGGTTTAAGCATAAGTAGCAAGAAAAAGGTCAAAGCAAAGGTACCGGTAAGTAAATTGAAGCAAAGGTAACAAAAAAGTTAAAGCAAAGGTAATGGTAAAAAGGTCAAAGAAAAGGTAACCATAAAAAGGTTAAAGCAAGGGTAACGGTAAAAGTAAAGGCAAACGTAATACAGCTGTTAACAAGCGTATGCCGAGGTTCCTACGGAGCATGAAGGCAAAGTAGTAGTCTCCATTGTTAAACGACATCTTATAGCTGCCAGGGTCGTTGACGTCGCCCTCCTCCTTTATCCAGACTTGGGACTGGCACTATCAGGGTCCTGAAGGCAAAGGTATCACACCTGTTTACAAAACTACAGAAAAGCTCCTCAGAAGTATAACATTTACCCATCCGCCTTCCCCAATTACCCAACCGTCTTTCCACAATTATTCCAAGGTTTTTCTCTGCCTTTTTTGCCTTTTTCTTTCTTCTCTTTTTCCTCCTAATCCATCATCATCATGGTCGTCATCATCGTCATCATCATCATCATTATCATCACCACCGTCATCATTATCACCACCACCGTCATCCAGGGGCGGATCTAGACTTTTACTTTACGGGGGGCGATTTCATGGACGTCCAAGGTCAAAGGAATTAAAATTACTTATCAAGTTTAGAGCACGATTAAAGCAAGGGCGTGTAGAAGTAAAAATAAAAAATTTTATATTTTAAAATTAAGAAATTTGATATACTATAGTGTACTATAGGATAAATATCATGTGATTATTATTACGCATGTACAGCGCCGGACTGCAGTTTGAATGATTCAAACTGCAGTCCGGCGCTGTACATGCGTAATAATAATCACATGATATTTATCCTATAGTACACTATAGTATATCAAATTTTTAAATTTTTAAATATAAATTTTTTTATTTTTTTGACTCTTAGGGGGGGGGCGATCGCCCCAATCGCCCCCCTCTGGATCCGCCACTGCCGTCATCATCATCACAACCCCGACAGCATCATCATTTTCATATCCACGTCCTCGTCCTCCTCTTCCTCCTCCTCCTCGACGTCCTCCTCCTCCTCGTCGTCTTCGTCCTCCTCGTCGTCCTCCTCCTGTTCTTCCTAGACACAGATCGGGAAGACCAACGACCCTTACTCTTTTCCATATGTGTTGAGGCCGCTCAGTGACAGGTTTTCAATGGGTCGGTTGTACTGCTGGTTGCACGTGTTGCCAAACGTGTCATATCCGAACAACAGCCGTTTCGCATCTCCATGGATGATCGAGTAGACGGCTATGTAGGCCTAAACAACAGATGAAGAAATCACGGAACAGAACAGATCAGTTCTGCTGTAAGAATTATAAACTCGTAATAACACGACCCTAGCAAGCGGCGGTTCTTAATATGGCTCCAACACATGCAGTCTCCTGTGTACACTGTACGCATGCATGTACGTACGTACGTGTGTGTGTGTGTGTGTGTGTGTGTGTGTGTGTGTGTGTGTGTGTGTGTGTGTGTGTGTGTGTGTGTGTGTGTGTGTGTGTGTGTGTGTGTGTGTGTGTGTGTGTGTGTGTGTGTGTGTGTGTGTGTGTGTGTGTGTGTGTGTGTGTGTGTGTGTATAATAATAATAATAATAATAGGTCAAATACGATGATTTATATAGTGCCGTAGTTGTCTAAAGCACGTTATGAAATACGGTACAGTTTTATAACGAGTTTCCGGTGTTTTAAAAAACATGACGATGTATTAGATGTTATTCTTTTAAAAAAATTATTTAAAAAAATAATTTTGAACAGTGAGCTTCTACATCAACTTGGACAAGAAATGAAAGAAAACGCTATTTTTTAGTACTCATAGTCATTGCTGTGCACACGTTGGCCTCTCTGTGACCTCTCTGTGTCTGTCTGTATCTCTCTGTATCTATCTCTGTGTCCCTCTCTTCGTCGCCTGATTTAAGGCGTATTTTAAGACGCAGCTGCCACCAGCCACATGACGTTAAATCATTAACTGCAGCCACAATATAGAAAGTGACATATGATGATAATCCAATGGATCAATTCGGTTTCCAGTAGGAAGGGGCTATAAGGAACATTTCAACAGTTGACGATGATGATAATGATGGCAACAACAAAGAAATACTACTACTACTACTACTACTACTACTACTACTACTACTACTACTACTACTACTACTACTACTACTACTACTACTACTACTACTACTACTACTACTACTACTACTACTACTACTACTACTACTAATACTACTACTACTACTACTACTAATACTACTACTACTACTACTACTACTACTACTACTACTACTCATGGTCCGATTTGCCGGGGGGGTCGGGGGGGTTGGACCCCCTTGCTTCTTTTTTTGACCCCCCTGCTTAAAGCCTTTAGCCGACCCCCGGGGGGTCGGCTTGACCCCCTCAATTTCATTGCCCTCAGTCCCAAAAAAACGACTCCATTATGACCAATCGCAAGCAATACTGCCTTGTCAGCTTTGGGTAATTATTTATTATCCAGTCGGTACCCCAATTTTGAAATATCGCGTTAATATTGTTCACGAGTAGCGCTTTAAGCGTGGCATCTTCAGCTGTTGAGAGATATCTTACTTTAAGACAACAAACGGACAGAGGTCCCTCCACAAGCCAGCGCCCTCAGGCGAAGATCCCGGGATAAAGGCGCCTTTATGCCCGGGGTCCACGCCTCGATCCTAGCCTCGAGCATAATTATCAGCTTCAACGCTACGAGCATCCAGTTTCGGGGTAAAGGTCGTTCAGACAGTGGTATATTCTGTCTGAGATCCGCTTTTGACCTCGGGTGACCTACACTAAAGTGCACATCTATAGTGACCAGTGCACAGCTGTAGGCTATACTGTCAATTTTGTGCTGACAGTGGCTTTGAGACACGCAGTTTTATAGGATTCAACCTTTAAAATTATATGCATTCTATCAGGCTACACAATACAGTTTAAGTTTGCAAATCAGTATTACATAGTATAATTTTAAGAGTCTCGGTACCGTAATTTCAGCCAACAGACAAGAACAGAATTGGAGATCGGCATAAGGGCAATTACTCGGCCTAGTGGCTCTCAAAAACGCGGTAAGTGAAGAAAAAGCATCTCAAAATGAGAAAGTACTTGCAAAAGCGTATTTTACTGTTTTCCTTCAAGCAACAGCTATTAGTAGGCTTCATCTGCTGTCACGGTGGATGATGGTCAAAATGCAGGCTCGTCTGAGCATAATGTCACTGGTGGTACTGCATTTGTTGTTGAAAAATTCCCAGTTCAACAACGTTCCTGCTCGGAACTCTGCTCCTGACTCTGTTGTGGAACGGCAGAAAATGTTCAAACAAGAACACGTCCAAAACGTCCAAAATATGGTCTCCTACCATTGGATTATGGTCGAGCGCCTTGCAGAAGCCCTGCACTCTGCTTCAGAGAAGTTTCCGATTGACAATTTTCTGCCCATCATTGATCAATTCACAATCGAGTTGACAAGAAGACTATAGCATCATAAGAACTACAATGCTCAAGGTTTGATTTTCTATATAGGCTTGAATTATATAATGATGAAGAAATACACAACTCAGAGAAAATCCATGTAGCAATATATGGCGATGACCTCGATGAAAGCCTTGGCAATGAGCTCATAATATGCAGTGTTCTTATTTTTTCAAAATGTTTAAATACGAGACAGGTAGCGCATGCCTCAGCATACACGTAAGTCAGAGGCAGTTCATGTAGGCCTACCAATTAATACTTGACAAGGTGTTGAAAGTTTATTTCAAAATGTGGAAATTATGCTATGAATGTAAATGGTGCTCATATAGTCACAAACTGTAGTGCTAAATGAGCATTCAAATCCGGCCCTGCAGCCCAGATTGCGATTGAGTACTCATGTACAAACAAGGCCAACATATGGGGGGTCATCAGCATTAACGGGCCATCGCTAACGCATTGGAATTTCAGGAATGACAGGAAATACGTTATATCCTGGCTGAAATCTGGGCACCATGGTGCCATAGATGAGCCATCTGGCATGGCGACTATTGTGCCAGAACAAAAGAAAAGTGCAAAACTTTTTTCATAGTGATGCACTAGTGTACTTGGTCCACTGGTTCTTTGGTTTTGCTAGTATTTCCAGTGACAGTACTTGGTGCAATGGTTTGTTAGCTTTCGTTGTGTAATTGTATTTCATCTTTCAGTGCAATTTAGTCACATCTGACGCTTGTGTGTACAATTTGTTGTTCCTATTAGCAAGACCACCACTGTTAGAGGTGGGGGGGACACATCATACATTTGACCCCCCCCCCAATTTTCAAGAAACACGAAAAAAGGTCAAAAAATATCGCGCGAAAACATTTGTTAACTTCTCTTTTGACCAGATCAGTTCAAAAGCGTTAACTTTGTTAACTTCTATTTTTTTACCTGATCAGTTCAAAAGCGTCCCCCCCACCTGTCAAACAAGATCGCCGCCAGTGCCTATTGGTTCTTCAGCTAAAACTGCAACTGAAAACTCCTTTTAATTTTTATTTTTTAAATTGTTTTTCATGTCATGTTTGCATCGTAGTTGACTGTTGGTCATTGCAGAATCTTGACATAATTATCATGAAAGTTCATTAACTTCATTTTAAAAATAACGAGTAAAAAATTAATTATGGTTTAAACTTTTTTACTATTTTTTTATAGATTTCCGACACCCCTGCTTCTTTTTTGACAAATCGGACCCTGCTACTACTACTACTACTACTACTACTACTACTACTACTACTACTACTACTACTACTACTACTACTACTACTACTACTACTACTACTACTGATGAAGAAGAAGAGGAGGAGGATGATGACGATGATGATGATGATGATGATGATGATGATGATGATGTAGTAGTAGTAGTAGTTTTCCACACCCTTTGGATTTCATCCTTTTGGTCAAAAATAATAATATATTTAATAATAATAATAAGTAATAATAATAATACCAATAAAAATAATAATAATAATAAATAAATAAATAAATAAATAAATAAATAAATAAATAATAATAATAATACATTTATAAATTGGGAAATTAAAGTATTAGTTAACAATAGCTCTAAGAGGAGCAGTAGTTACCAGAAGTCCCCAGAACGATATAAATAGGAAGAGGAAGATGATGTCGGTGCAGCAGACTTTGTTTCTTCCCTCCAACGGGTTGCGACCCCTAGCGCCGTCCAGCTCCTGTTCAATAATTAATAATTAATCATTAGAGAAGTTCACATCACTGGACATCCTCATTTCTCGAAAAACACATAACTAACTTAACGTTTTACATGTATAATTGTTGATGAACACATGAATTGTCTGATTTGTAGATTTGACCTGATTTTCCCATTATTTTATCCATCCGTCCTTCCCCATTTACCCATCCGTCTTTCCCCATTTATCCATATTTCTTTCCCCATTTATCCAACGGTCTTTCCCCATCTACCCATCCTTCTTTCCCCAATTACCTATCGAAATTTCTCCATTTACCCATCCGTCTTTTCCTATTTACCAACCGTCATTCCCAGGGCTGTAGTGGTAAAATTAGAGGTCAGTGTACGCTACCGGTTAGTTTTCCGAAACAAATTAGAGGTGAGTATACGCTACAGTATTTTGTGAGTATTCTCTACAGTATTTTAATATAAATAAATATAAATATTTTGTGAGGTGAGTATACGGTCTCTAGAGGTGAGTATACGCTGTATACCCGCGTATACCCTCGACTACAGCCCTGGTCATTCCCTTTCCCCATCCGTCTTTCCAATTTACCCAGAGGTCTTTTCCCCAATATTACTCGCATGGTTACATGACGTTACCTGCACTGTAGCCAACCCCAAATCCTGATCACTGACATTAAAATGACTCATGTCATCTCATTTACCCTGATCTGAACAGAACATCACCATCAGAACAGAATCATCAACAGTTCAAATTTCAGGCTTCCTGTTAACTGTTTTTGTAAACCGGATAACGTGATTAATGTGTACAAGCAGGCTAAGCAGCTGAATCTGAACAAACTTTCAGTTTATCCGGCTGATAATAAAGTTGGCTGTTGCGATAAATTGGTCATATTTATGTTTCAGAGAAAAACTGAGGCCAAGTTTATCTACGAACACATCGGAACACCGTCAACAGCTAATTGCACTAATTTAATTAGTACTAATGTGAATATTGTTATTATACTACTAATTATGCTACATGCAATAACAGTGAACCACTGTCTTTGTGATATTATAAAAATAAAGGCCTTTAAAACCACTTGACTTAATCATAGTTTTACTTTTCCCGATCGGGCGTTCTTCTGATAATTTCTCTTTAAGTCGTGCTATCTAAATATCTATTTTATAAATACTAGACAACATTGAACATTGCACATACACACACCACGACTATGGAACAATCCCCTCCCGAATTCCGTGAATTCCCAGCTCCTCCACCAAACTCATAGCTCACCCACCACCATCTGCCTCGCGCTCCTCTATCTATTACCCCTCAGGCTTTCCACTCCAAACTATAGTCTCATCTGTTCAAGAATTCCTACCCAGGTCCATCCTGTCCTCCAGCTTCCAATCGTTCTCGGAATCCAGAATACGCTGACCAGCTCCTCTGCCTTTTCTCCTCTGTCTGTCTGTCTGTCTCTGTCTGTCTGTCTGTCTGTCTGTCTGTCTGTCTCTCTTTGGTCCTCTGGCAACCGGATTTGGACCTCTCCTTGGTCTGGACAACCTCGCTGACAAGACTCAGTCCTCGTGAATAAGCTGGTTCCCTGCACTAAGCTTTTGACTAGCGCTTTATAAATTTCGAGATTACCGGTACAATAATAATAATTATTATATGTTACATATTATCCTAATGAGTGTTAGATATAATTTCAGCAGACAAATGTATAGTATGTGAACAGTATGAATGCATCCATAATATGTACTATTATATACACATACATGCATACATACATACATACATACATACATACATACATACATACATACATACATACATACATACATACATACATACATACATACATAACATACATACACATACATATGTACATAAACACATACATACATACATACATACATAACATACATACACATACATATGTACATAAACACATACATACATACATACATACACAACATACATACACATACATATGTACATAAACACATACATATATACATACAAACATATATGCAAACATACATACATACATATACATACACATATACATACATACAAACACATACATACATACACATACATACATACATACATACATACATACATACATACATACAAACATGCATACATACATGTCATACATACATAGATACATACATACACATACATACATGCATACATACATACATACATACATACATACATACATACATACATACATACATACATACATACATACATAACATACATACACATACATATGTACATAAACACATACATACATACATACATACACATACATATGTACATAAACACATACATACATACATACATACATAACATACATACACATACATATGTACATAAACACATACATATATACATACAAACATATATGCAAACATACATACATACATACACATACATACACATATACATACATACAAACACATACATACATACACATACATATATACATACATACAAACATGCATACATACATGTCATACATACATAGATACATACATACACATACATGCATACATACATACATACATACATACATACATACATACATACATACATACATACATACATACATACATACATACACACATACATACATACATACATACATACATACATACATACATACATACATACATACATACATACATGCATACATACATACATACATACATTGAATGCATACATGATCAAGAGGACAATTATAGTTAGCAAAGACAAGGCTGTACTGGTCATGCTGAGCTTTTGCAAGTCACTGGTGAGGCCGCACTTGGAATCCTCAAAGGGTAGTTCCCCACAGTAATTTTGTTGTATTTATTTTAAACTTTTTACCGTTACCTTTGCTTTAACCTTTTTACCGTTACCTTTCACCTATCAAGAAAGGTCGACAAGGAGTGTTGTAGAGGACAGAGGGAGGTGCAGAGAAGACCAAATGGAAGCTAATACGATTGAAACAGACGAGCGAGTAGCCCTAATTAGTAAGTTTTATTGCGCCGGTGTCTAATGCACAAGACATCAAACGATGGCACACCAAAACCAAACCATAATGAGGACAATATCCAGAAGATCAGTCCGTAAGACTTAAGTCTAGCTCTAAATGACATCAAAGGACTGGCAGAACGATCTGAACTGAGCAGCAACGGAGAAAGGACGTCCTCTCAAAAGCAGGACACATAATGGCTATTGGTGGCTCAAATCCAGTGGCAGTGTGCTAGGCCCATAACCATGAGGTACAAAAATCACAAACCACGCTCACTAATCCGTCCTATCTAAACAATTTCAACTTAATGCATGTTGAAAATGTATGGCGAGCAGAGTCAAATGCTAAGGAGTCAAGAGATAACGACACAAGTATTAAGCCTACTGAAATGAGAGACATGTTGGAGGCCAAGCTCTCCACCCAGCGGCAAACTTCTGTTTAAAAACCTGAAGTCAGATCTGGGTCATAAAAGTTTGCCAAAGTCGCCATCTTGAAAGCATTAAAACCGGGATTGTGGGAAGAACGGTTTGGATCAACATACAGAGAGAAAATTAATGTCTGTTAAACATTTGTATTGCAATCAGTTCAGCCAAATTCCTTCACCATACAATACAATGTTATCTAATATTATGATTTCTATGGTGCCGTTCTTAGGCATCAGTCAGTCTACGTTATTTTATTTACTGGTTCTGGGGACGCTCGATAGTGTAGTGGTTAGCGTCAGCGTTTAAAGTCGGTGGGAACGCGTGGGAACGGCGTTCCCACTGCTTTAGAAATTCGTTGCTTACGTTCCCACTGCTCACAATGCAATAAAACACTGGCGCATGATTTCCAATAAAATTCTTCTTTGGGGTTCCCACTGCTCACCCAAGTCACTTTAACCACTGGTTAGCGTGCTGGACTGTCAATTGAGAGGTTCGGGGTTCAACTTTCCGCCAGGGCAGAAATTTGGTTCGAGATTTCTGCCCCACCTGCGCCCCCTAGCCAACTCAGCTATAACGAGTACACTGACCACACACTGTCGGTGGGAAGATGAGACGGCGAGGGAGAGGACTGTCCACCCACCCTCATATGTCGAGGCTAAGCAAATGAAGAGTATGGGTTTGAGTCTTCCTAGAGATGGCGACCCTGTAGAAACCTTGAGCAGCTCTTTCACCTTATCGTAATCATAAACTACAAAATTCTAAAGCGCTACTATAAAGCTATAAGCGCAGGGCACCAGCTTACTCACGACCGCTGGGTCAAGTCAGAGGGGTTGTCCAACAATTCCAGGGAAGATCTGAGTCCGTTTGCCAGAGAGACCAGAGAGGAGTGCCAAGAACTGAACACACAGTTATTCAGCGCTATCAGATGATACTACATATACATACATACACTGTACATACATACATAAATACATACATAGATGTACAATGTACATACATACATATTACATACATACATAAATTCATACATACGTACATAAACAAACATACTATCATACATACATACATATATAGATAGTTTTAGATATGCACATACATAAATACATACATACATACATACATACATACATACATACATACATACATACATACATACATACATACATACATACATACATACATACATACATACATACATACATATACATACACTGGCGTAAACTTGTCCAAAATAGTGGGGGGATTTGGTATTCATTCTACACTTGTTGCATCAATTGGGTATACAATCCATCTCAATTATTGGGGGCTGCGGAGGGCACGTGACTCGGCTCCCCACCAGTGTTTACGCCTATGTTTACATACATACTTTCTCATAGCACAGTGGTCCTTAATCAATGCAGAAATAATTTCTCAGTTAAAACTAACACAAATGACAACTGAACAGTTGTTGTGCAAAGTTCAGCCAAATAAAAGCATGAGGCACATATTTGCACCAAGTCCCTCGGCTTTTAATCATTATCAGAAAACGCTTGTGCCTGAGTAAATTCTCTGTAAGTGGTCGGCCTAACTGTTTCCTTTTCTACCCGCTTCCCTCTCTGCCTGTTCCCTTCTGCCCGCCTCTCTGCTTCACTGCCTCTCTGTCTGTCTGGTTGTCTGACAGCTTTTATTTATGCAGGCCTATTATGAATCTCTCTCTATACACAGGCCTGGCCTGCCTGTATTTTATTTATATAGACCTATTTAGTATAATGTCTGTCTGTTTCTCTGTCTGTCTTTCTCAGTCCGTCAGTCTGTCTGTTTCTGTATGCCTGCAGTGCTGTCTGCCAGCATGACTGTCTCTATGTAAGTAGGCAGGTCTATATGATATACGCAAGTATACATTATATGCGTGCAAGTATTTATGCATGTATATGTGTATGTATGCATGTTTATATTTATGCATATATGTATGCATGTAAGTATTATGCAATATACATGCATGTTTTGTATTCATGCATGTATTTGTGTATGTATGTACGCATGTATGTATGTATGTATGTATTTGTGTATGTATGTATGTATGTATGTATGTATGTATGTATGTATGTATGTATGTATGTATGTATGTATGTATGTATGTATGTATGTATGTATGTATGTATTATGTATTATGTATTATGCATGTATTATGTATGTATGTATACACATTTCATTGTTATTTGTCTCTTGTCAAAGAACTGCAACTTACATCAAGCTTTGAATCCTCTCCTCCACAGCATCCCATCCTGCCAGTTGCAGCAACTCAGACTGTGGTTGCTACGAGTGAACGGAGGATGCTTTGGCTGCTTAAAGATCCCTTCAGACCAGAGAACTGAGCTCATGTGAATGCAACAGCATCACAAGACATCCTGACAGTCTGCAGAAATAGTAGTATTTGCTCAATCAGTTGATTCATTCGTAATAGTGATTAATTACTAGACCAATCGATAATAATTGACAATAGTGATCAAATGAGTCAAAAATCAATTAATTCATCACCATCATCATCATAATCATCACTACCACCACCACTAACATTGTCGTCATCATCATCATCATCATCATCATCATCATCATCATCATCATCATCATCATCATCATCATCATCATCATCATCATCATCATCATCATCATCATCATCATCATCATCATCATCATCATCATCATCAGGCACATATGTATGTATATGTGTATGTGTGTGTATTTATGTATGTATGCATGCGTGTATGTGTGTATGTATGTATGTGCGTATGTGTGCATATGCGTGTGTATGTATGTATATATGTATACATGTAGGTAGAGAATTGACTTCTTTCCTCGCATTATATTTCACTGTGAACAATATAGATAAATATAAAAAGTTTGCTATTGTGATAAGTAATTAGTAACTTCTGTCACACCAATATCGGTGCACAATGCTTCAACCGATATCAGACAGAAGATGGTAATGTTAAGAATTAGTCCGACTACGAGATGGACGGAAAGATGGGTGGGTGGGTCACCCGTGGGTGAATGGATGAATGGATGGATGGATGGGTGGGTGGGTGGATGTACGATTCGATTGGGTGGATGGATGGATAAATGGTTTGATGTGTGGCTGAGTGGGTGGCTGAGTGGGTGGATGAATGTATGGGTGGGTGAATGACACTGAATGGATGGATGGATGGATGGATGGATGGATAGATGGATGAATGGATGGATGGATGGATGATTGGATAGATGGGTGAATGGATGGATGGATGCATGCATGCATGGATGGATTGATTGATGGATGGATGAATGGTTGGATGGATAGATGGATTAACGTATGGATGGATGATTGGATAGATGGATGAATGGTTGGATGGATGGACGGCATGACCACCGACAAAACAAAAACAAAAGCAGCGATAAATTCCGAGTCAAAACGCATCGAGACGACCCAGAGGGAGCAGCAGACGACATTCGTTTACAATCAATATCCAAATGGACGCAGGTCAATTATTACTAAACATACAAATACCCGCCAAAGCCACGAACAAGTCCATCACCCGCATCAGCATTACTGCATCCGACAAGCCATCATCACTCAAGAGGCCACACTTGTCGGCCGGGTCCTGAACCTGCCTTAGGCTGTGATTTAGGTCAGCCTGCTCATTCCCCTCCCGTGTACCCATAACATCCGATAACCCTGTCTCCCAGGAATCGCACAATCCCTCGAAAGGGTTGCTTACTATACAGCAAACTATTGCAATAAAGTTTTCACACTAGGTTGTGAAAGCCTTTAGTGTCCAACTATTACTCGATTCAAAAGAACAACCAAGTGCTACTACTTACGTGTTGAAAAGCTGTTTCAAAAAGTGAAGGCCTAGAGATAGAGCGAGAGAGTCCAGGCGCTGACACTAGGACCATCTGGCAGGCACACAGTCGAACTAAGAGTAAATGGACACCCTAGGCAGCCAAGCGCAAATAAGCATCCTTCTCCCTGTCGCTCCCTCTCCCCCTCTGCAACACGACTCACAACAATACATACATACATATATATATATATATATATTATATATATACATACATATATGTATATATATATGTATATGTATATTTATATATACATATACATGTATATATATACATACATATATATATATATATGATACATGGACGCATATACATGCATTTAGGTATGTATATATTAGACATACATATATATATGTATATATATATATATATACACGTATACCTATAATTCAACGTCATTGTGTGAGTGCAGAGAGAGAGATATAAATACATGCACGATTATATCGAATATATATTATTTTGAGTCTGAAAAACGTTTGTGTGTGAGCGTGGGTGTGTTTGCGTGTGTTTGTGTGTCTGTCTGTCTGTGTCTTTGTCTGTCTGTTTTTGTCTGTCTGTCTGTCTGTCTGTCTGTCTGTCTGTGTGTATGTGTTTATGTCTATGTGTTTGCGTGGGTGGGTGTGTCGGTGTTTCTACGTTTGTGCGTGTGCGTCTGTGCATGTGTGCGTGTGTGCAAACTCAGTATTCAGCCGCCTGTAGGATTTTAATGGTAGTGCTTGGCCCAGATACATTAAAGACCCGCAATGTTTGACGAAGTTGTGCCCGATCATTTAAGACCCTGCTCTGCCTCTGGCCTACACAACAATAAACCATGGCTACATATTTTGTGGGCGCCATGTTGTCAGGCCAACACTTAGTGTATGCCTCTCATACGCGTTTAACGTGTACATGCCAAGTTGCACATATTGTACACCGTGTCCAAAAAATGTGTTGCGATTTAAAGTCGAAGAGTTGACATTGTCATCCTGTTTGTTCGTGTTGACGTGCTTGTATGTCCCAGTGTTGTTGAGTATGTGTCGTTGTGTTTGTTTAGATGTTCCTGTGTCTTTCTTCGTGTTTGTCTGTGTTGCTGTGCGTGTTTTCCTGGTTCTGCGTCACATTTTAAACTTTGATTTTACGAATCTTAGAACTTCTGTAGCGCTATTGCTGAGAGGCATCAATCGATGGCACTCCAATACAATTATATGCACTCCGGTGCATTCTGGTGGTCAGCATAGGTGCCGTCAGTGCGACCCAGAAGAATTCTACCCTTAAGGCGCAATACATTTCACATATGGGGCGTGGTGGCTCAGTGGTAAGTTTGGCGCCTTGTGACCTGAGGGTTGCAGGTTCGTATCCCACTGTAGCCGCTGCGTACGGACCTTGGGCAAGTCCTTCACTCGCAATTGTTCATGGCGCTTCGGCGTGAAAATTCCGGCACAGTATCAAATGCTGTAGTCGGGAGCGCCTCTGAGTAGTAGTTGACTTGAGGAGGCGCTATTGAAATATCCGAAATAAATAAATAAAAATAAATAAATAATACACCACACTAGACTAAGTGTCTTCTTCACAAGCAACAATAAACTATGCACTATATGGCTGCATAGTATTTGCCATAATTTGTTTTCTTGTTTTCATAGCTATTAATAGCGTGTGGACCATTAAGTAATTCGCTAAACAGTAAGTCTGTTAACTGTATAATAAATTTGCAAATGGCCTATATATATGACATGCTATAATAGTAATACAATTTCGGGACACATAAGCAGTATGGTTGCACAACTATGTCAGTCACCGCCACGTGAGTTTCCAATACTTTTTCTACGCTCGTAACCCTTGACAAGAAAACAATTGTCTTTCTCTGAAAATCCGCTAAAACTCACCTACCTAAGGGGAGGGGAGAAGGGGGAAGAGGGTGAGGGAAGGGGTAGGGGAAGAAACGGAGGACCCAAGCACCCATGCAGAGACAAAAGCCAAATTCGGCGCCTGAGTAGTTAACCCGTACACTGTCGGTGGGAAGATAAGACGGCGAGGGAGAGGACTGGCCACCCGCCTTCATGTGCCGAAGCTAAGAAAATGAAGTGGCTAAAACTTCACACCCATGGCTACCTATCAGGGTAGCTAAAAGGACTGCTCTTCTAGTTCTTTTACTTCAATGGCCGCCAATGATTCACGCTGTCTGTAAAGGAGTCATTATTCGGGTCATGGTCTGTGACAAAATGATTACTCCATTCCTGCAGAGGAACCAAAGGGCCTGCTGGTTCCTCAAGCGTGTACACTAAGCCTACATACAACGGCCAACAGGATACAGTATTTTCATATTATGTATCGGGGCCTTAGCTCACCATGTAGGCGATATTTATAGGCCTATCGTGTAGGCCTACAATAAATGTAAATGCAGGCCTACGCGTTTTTCCGTAACATAATACAACCATAATTTGATTTTGCCATCCTTACAAAGTCCAGAAGTGATCACTAAACCCGCGCAAACAATGAAACTCCAGACTGGCATATGCATATGCAAATTAATTAATGAACCTATGCTAATTAGCTTTAGAGTTGTTCCTCTATGAACTTCAGCCTCGGTTACCTGTGGCGGATTCTGAAGCAGAATGAGCGCCACTCGAAAGCTAAACGCAGGGCACCGGCTTATTCACTAGCGTTCATAAGTGCAGTTTAACCGCCCTCTTCTCTCATATCTTGGATTGTAATTTTCTGGAGAATCTGTTGTCTCTGTAACTAATAGGCCTACGTCAGGTACCAGGTCAAAGTTCATAAGATG
This sequence comes from Allolobophora icterica, assembly GCA_963556255.1. Taxonomy (NCBI): domain Eukaryota; kingdom Metazoa; phylum Annelida; class Clitellata; order Crassiclitellata; family Lumbricidae; genus Allolobophora; species Allolobophora icterica. Next base: position 48,573,778 of record OY744611.1, read on the forward strand.
AGCCTAGTACCACGAAACTGAATTATCTATTACCTCTTGTTTGCACCACAGGCGTAATTTTGTATTGTGACAGCGGGTGTCCGGTGACCATAACGTTTAAGCGTAGTGGTGACAGTCACCACTACTTTTTGGACCTGACAGCACCAGTCCCTAGCCTGGTCAAAGGAGGTGGGCGACGATAATCATCTTTGCTATGACACAGCGTCGTTAAACAGCAACTAAGTAACTCAGACATCGAGGCCAGTCTGAAGCCTGGGCTGAGGAAGGGCGGACAATGGGTGGACATATGATGCCTAACGAGAAGATAGAAACACGCGAAATATGAGTAGGGGACCCATCACAGAAACGCAACCCCGGATCGGATGTCGCCAGAGTCAACAAGGCCCGCGAAACGATTGGAAGTTGAATTACGAGCTTTCAACCAACGGAATATCTTATTGCTGTATTGAAACTATATTCGTAGGCTCGAAGATATCTAGCCTATAGCGTTAGGGCCTACGTAAAAGCTAATCGCAGGGCACCAACTTATTTATATGCGGGCGTTGCGTCAAGGCAGGCGTCCAAAGAAACAAAGTTACCCTAATAAAAAATGACAAAGACCATTTAGAAATATGAGACGACTTATTAAACAACAGAGTCATTATTCATTGTTTCCGAAACAGGGACTATTTTCTTTAGCGAAGAAAGCGAATCAGCAAACTGCATCGAACAGTTCTCCATAACCATATCCATAATGGTCGTCCGGCTTGCACTTCTGAACTTTGAAAGGGCATTATCAAATTACAGCTGTATTGCATTGTTTTGTATTGATTGGACTGACATGGGTTCTATTCAGGTCCTATGTAGGAAAATGGGTCATGTCGGCATGCTGGTACTGGTAGGGTAGACAGTCCGGCTACACAGAGGTGTATACTGTATACACCATAGAAACCTTGGAGCAAATGCTCCATTCACGAAATAGGGGGAAGATATGTCAATGTGTGTGCCACCAGTTTGGGGGGGGGGAGGAAGGGGAAGGGCGGAAGAAGAGGGGAAGGGGAAATTGCTCCAATGACTTAGGGGGATAGACGCCCCTGCAGCTACATAGACACCGAAATCGACCAAGACAGTTAGCAGCATGGGGTCCGCATATAGGCCTATGGCGCGTGTGGCGTGCCACCACCGCGCCATTCATCGTTGATATGAAGGCGTCATAAAATAAACGCCCCCACCACAATGTGTCGGGGTTCAAGTGCGACTAACAATAATTATTAGGAACACGAGATGTATTTTCTGTCCAAACCTCAGCATAACTTTAACACCGCTAGCCAGAGGTGGATCTACCATCAGACTAATGAAGCTGAAGCAGTGAAGCTTCAGGACCCCGGTGTTGCAATTCTTGATTAACCCCATTTCATATTACCCCCCCCCCCCGGTAACTTGAAATTGCGTTCAGATTACCGGAGGGTAATCTGAAATCGATTTCGTTACCCCGGGGGTAACTTGAAACCGATTTCAGATTACCCCCTACGATTTCTGATTACCCCTCAAATTAATGGGGCCCATCTTTCGACTATCTCATGTAATAATAAGAATTGTTTATCATTAAACTCTCGTTACCCCCTAGGGCATGGTGTAGGATAAGCTATCTTTCTCTGTAGATCGAAATTACATCAACTACGTTGTATCTTTGCATATCTTATGCTTTTAAGTAATATCTCAGGCACATTGAACTAGTGTATGAGTGGTTTTAATACAATCAATGGCGTCACTAAAGGGTGCGGGGGGGGGGGGGTGCGCGCCGCAAAGGCTGACACCTTCGGGGGTAACATCACAATGACAAAATGACTGTCTAAACAATTTTTTTGCAGAGTTTCGGCAATTTATTATTTGTAAATAATAATAATAACAACATATAACAAAAACATTTTTCGTAAGCCCTGCTTACATGTACTGTATCAGTATCAATTTACCTAAGGCTGAAACTCTGCTAATTTACTTTTTTGAACCGTCTAATGGGGGTGACACCAACCCTAGTGACGCCGGCGATTGGAATTGAAGCTGGTGAATTTCAACGCCTAACTTACGCAGACTTTTTGTGATGCTGATAAATTTAAGCGATTTACATTACCCTACACGCTCCCGATACCCCAGTCTTGACACAGACGATGTAAAATGAAAGAGGCCCTCTGCCGGCAGGTGCCAGCGTCGTTCTTGTCCGTCTCCTGACGTCAACCAGCCGGTCATGTATCAGGTTTCTTAGGGGCCATCCATATATTACGTACGCATGGAGGGGGTAGGGAGTAGCACAAATGCATGTGTTTGCGTACGCTTGCGAACGGAAGCGGGGGGTGGAGGGGGGGTATAAAACCTAAAATTTGTCTATACTGGCCCTCAAATTGATTGCCCTTCAAGTGAGTCAGAGTTCAGTCTTTCAGCTATCAGGTACTGTCAGGGTAAATAGGACTGTGGGAGAGGTGTCACTTATAAGATCTTACGTCAGCTTAGTAGGGAGTCCATGGATTCAATCTGGCCTAAAGTGGAGACAGCCGCTGCCGAACCGACACATTCTGCAGCTGGTCTTGGGGGGAGGCGTGTGTCAAGCGTACGTACGCAGGTGTGGGGTGGAAAAAAGTACGCTTGCGAACAGGGAGGGGTCCAATTTTTTTCCAGGATTTTTGCGTACGTAATATATGGGGCGTGGTGGCTCAGTGGTAAGTTCGGCGCCTTGTGACCGGAGGGTTGCAGGTTCGAATCCCACTCTAGCCGCTGCGTACGGACCTTGGGCAAGTCCTTCACTCGCAATTGCTCGTGGCGCTTCGGCGTGAAAACTCTGACACAGTATCAAATGCTGTAGTCTGGAGCGCCTCTGAGTAGTAGTTGACTTCGAGAGGCGCTAGGCCCTATAGAAATATCCGAAATAAAAATTAAAAATGGATGGCCGCTTATGACGAGTCCTCTCTGAAGTGGCGCTATATAAATTTTTAATTACCATTACCATTCCCACACCGCCCACAGAAAACGAGACTCAACGTAGTGTAATAAAGCATTTATGTAGCGTATTTTCAGGCCTCTCAAAAGAACGAAATTGACAGAGAACCACAGACACTACCCGCTGTGTCGTTACCTTTCCCGACATAGACTGGGATCCACTTTAGGTGTCCCATTAGCCTCCTAGGGTCTTAAAGGCGTTATATAATAAATTAGCTAATTATATATATATATATATATATATATATATATATATATATATATATATATATATATATATATATATATATATATATACACACACACACATATATAATATATGTACATACATTAAAACATGTATATGCAAAAGCACAGGCAATAGCGATTTAAGTCTATAATGTTCAGGTGGTGGTGGTGGTGGGGGATTTGACTGTTGGACGTCCTCACATAAAATGCAATCATAAAAGCATGACTATACGCCTCCAAGAATATTAAAGCGTTTAGACCCTCGACCACTTTTACAGAAGGGGCAAGCAAAACAAGCATACCGAGCTCGATTCCTCATAAGTGGCTTTTAAGACCGAACCACAAAGTTCAATAAACCAAAAGTTTGTGGTTCAATAAACCAAACCAAACCCAACGACAGTCCCACGTGACAAATCCCTGCCATCACCTGTAGGGGTCCACCGGTAAGACGTTTTCCGCCGGAAACCGAATCCGAGTATTTGGATGTATTTTTGCCGGAACCGGTAACGAACCGGTAACGAACCGGGTACCATTTGTTCCATATGCGAAGCTTCACATTTTCATGTAATAAGAAATTATCGACATAAATTTGTGTACTTGTAATAAGTGACTAATACAATTTGAATTGTAGTCATTTCTGTGCAGTTGTGAAGCTTTCTGTGTAATTGTTTTAAGGTTCAACATTTATAATTTTATATACGTAAGTTTATTGAATAAGTTTTTACAGAAAAAAATTTTTTTTAAAGAAATTTTTTTGCAACTATTTGCGTCTACAATATTTGCAGAGGCGAATACTTCCGGAAACGGGATTTCCGGCCCAACCGAGTATCCGAGCCGGTTTCCGGTGGACCCCTAATCACCTGCAACCCCTCGCAACCTCTACAGGTTCGAAACGACGAGGCATAGTCAATGATCCGGTGGCTTCTGGTTGTCCGGGTGCTTGCAACACTTATCATCTTTCGGACCGTCCTGGTTCCCTCCCGGTACCGGAAGCTCCAGAACGGGCTCCGTACCCGGATACGGCGGCAGGTTGAGCTCGTACTTGGTGGCGAGCTCCGGAGGAACGAAGCGACCGCCGAGGAAATGATGCTTTCCGGTGAAGAGTCGGGCGCAGAGTTTCGGTGCTGTCAGGGAAACGAGAACTTCCGGTTGGATTCCGTTTGGATCGCCGTTCTCGACGTCCCATCCTATAATACGAAAAGCTGATAACGTCTTTCATTCGCGTGTATACAGGTTATATGCCAATACGATTACTCTGATTAATCCTGCCATCGTCATCATCACCTCCACTGCACTAAATCATCATCACCATCTCAACATCATCATCATCATCATAAATGGCAAATTCAAGGACCTAATCAAGGACAGCGCTAAGGCCAAATTCTAAAACAGCCAAGGCCAAAACATCATGAACACAGCCCACGGTTTTCAGAAGGGGCCATCCACATATTACGTACGCAATGAGGGGTCGGGGGTCGGATTTAGGCGATTTTGCGTACGGGTGCGAACGGGGGGGGGGTGGTGGGGGGACAAAATGTGTACGTACGCCAAAATAAATTTCTAATTATGACGTACACATTAGCCTATTTACATTATATAAAAGCCATGTGCAGTTATTCTGTGCTGTGAACGAGACACCTATAATTTGTCTATATTGGCCCTCACTCATCCTTCAATCTGGCCTAAAGTGCAGACAGTCGCTGCCTGGAGCTGTCGAGACACTTTCCTGCAGCTGGTCTTCGGGGGGGGGGTCAAATGTACGTACGCACTACGCAGGTGGGGGTGGAAGAAAGTACGCTTGCGAACAGGGGAGGGGGTCCAATTTTCCCGGATTTTTGCGAACGTAATATATGGATGGCCCCCAAATGCACAGAACCCAGAAACTAGAATAATTTTCATCTAAAGACATGTTCCCAGGTCGTTCCATATACTTGCCCTGCATGCCCATATAGAGACCAACATTGTATATTTGCATACGACCTATAGTCTCATATGAAACCCATAAACAGCCCATATGTGTCCCAACTAATCGTAATCTCCCAATTTATAAAGCGCTACTCTACAGCAAAGCTCAGGGCATCACCTTATTCACGAGCGCATAGATGTCGGAGAGGCTGCTCAGAGATGAGCTGATGTCCATGAATGTGCTGCTGGCAGGGAATATTCGCCTCAGACTAAGTTACTAATTACAACGCGACGTCCATCGCTGACAGAACCTCCTCCGAATGGACAAACAATCGTAACGCAACCCAAGGAGTCACCTTCCTCTTCGCGTGTCACTGTGCACCTGAGCGATACGACTTCCGTGACACAGGTGAGCATCATCAACTCCCTGTAACACAGGTGAGCATCATCGTCTCCTGTAACACAGGTAAGCCTCACCGCCTTGATAGCAGAGGGATCGCTAAATACCAACAGGCACAAAAGCCCTCAACGAAGATCAACACCACCCGATGTATCTTTGTTTCATAGACATCGTGCCATCATCCAATACAAGAGCTGTTATTGATGCGAGCGGACATCACATGTGGCGCCTCCGATCGACAGGTATATTCGTTTAATGTCTGTCATCTAGAGAGACACTCGTTAAACTGGCAAACTGCGCTACATAAGCGCTTTGACTCATACAAGTCTAATGTCTGGTATCAAAGGAAAGATAACATGTAGTAAAATTGGCAAAGTAAACGCAAACAAGTGCTTTGACGCATACAAGCATCGTGTCTAGTATCCAAACAAGTAGTAAATTGGCAAAATGAGCTAAATAAATGCTTTGAATCACGCAAGCATTTCCTGGTATCAAGGGACAGTAGAAATTGACACGAGCTGCTCCTCCTCCTCCTTCGCCTCGTTTCCGCAAACGCTGCAATACCATCTTGTTCGATCGTGGTTTCATTGTGTTAGGTCGGGAGCGTCTCTGATGGGTCTCTCTTGAAGTGGCGCCATATAAATTTCCAATTACAATTACCAATACCAAGCATTACAAGTCTGGTATTACGGGACAGCGGCGCGACTAGAACAGTGATTTGGTCTCAAGACTTCTTACAGGTCCTCTTGCCACACGTGCTCACTGCTCTGTCTGTCTTTATGTATGTCTCGACTCTTCTGTGTATGGCTGTGTATGGTTGTGTGTGTTCCTGCCTCTGTATCGTAGTGCATGTCTCACTATGTCTGCTTCAGTATCTGTGTCTCTGCATGTCTCTCTGTACGTCTCTGTGTGCATGTCTCTGTATCTGTGTGTGCGTATGCATGTCTGCGTGTATATCTGTACGTACGTCTGTGTGTGCCTCTGTGTCTCAGTGTGCGCCGCTGTATGTCTGTGTGCATGTGTCTGTGTACTTTCCTCTGCATCTGTGTGTGTCTATGTTTGTCTGTGTGTGTGTTTGTGTTAGTCTGTGTGTGTATCTGTACACTTGCCTGTTCACAGGCGTCTGGTAACAGGAGACA
>OY744611.1:48582919-48987919 GCA_963556255.1 Allolobophora icterica
CCTATTTCAACCTAACCTAACCTAATCAAACCTAACCTAATCTAACCCAACCTAATCTAACCTTATCTAATCCAACCTAATCTAATTTAACCTAACCTAACCTAACTTAATATAATCGAAATTTAACTCAATCTAACCTATTTTAATCTAACCTAATCTAGCCTAACCTAACTGAACATAATCTAACCAAATGTAATCTAGCCTAACCCAGTCTAACCTAATCTAAGTTTAGTAACTTCTGTAGAGCCATAATCACACAGCCTAAACAGCAAGAAGCCCAACTGCAGAACTCAAGCCTCTCGCTCACATATCAACTACCATTGACAGCGGTCCTCTCTAATCTAACCTAATCACTTCTGTAGCAACGTATCGTAACGCAAAAGGCATTGAGACATGATCGCTTCACATGAAATCATAGAAAGAAATCAATCTGTTGGAGAAGAAGCCCCGGATGACGTACGACGGGTCAGAAAAAAATTGCGGCTACATTGGGTATAAGCAGAATGAGAGGGAGACGAGTCTGGCATTTACACCTGGAGTGAAGTGGAGTTCTACCTGACAATGGTGTCTGGCATTTACACCTGCAGTAAAGTGGAGTTCTACCTGACAATGGTGTTTAATGCACTCATCAAGGATTTTCTCTTTAAACCAGAAATTTGAGGCAGATTGGTCGATAATCTTCCCTATGGAGACCTTACCTATTTTTAAGCAAGCAGATGGAATCCAGGTAAATGTCTGTGGGTACCTGTCTGCACTCTGCAGCCAGGTACACAGCTCCAGGTATATAACGAGCAGGCGAGTATTAATTTCTTGTTAATAGTTGAGTAAATACAATACGAGAGAGACAAAGGAAATGGATCGGGTACATGCTGAGAGTGGACTTCCTCCTAAGAAAGGTCATCGAGGGAAGAATGGAGGGGAGGAGGACAAGGGGAATACCAAGACAGATGATGTTGCAAGAATTTAAAGATTTTTCCCAGTAGTATAATGAGAAAGGTATGACATTATTGTTGAATGACCCCTTTGTTGTTGGTTGGGAGACCTGAGAAAAGTTGTAAAAGAGGGTGATGACTAAAAAAAAGGTCATCAACTTTTTTCGGAGATGAATTTTGAAATTTTTTTAAGAAAAAGTCTAAAAGTTGTAAGTTTGTGAAGATTAATTCCTAAAAAAAAGTTCTTCGACCAGATCATGGCCGACTTTCTCCGACCCACCTCAGAGAGACGAGTTCCAAAGAAAGATCATGAACTAGACCCATGGCTGATTTTGTCCCAGTAGTCAAAATTCCTTAAAATATGCACTGTACAGAAGACTCAAAGAAGAGGCTCAACATCGAGAGGAGTGGCGACGTCGGATGTTTGAACATGCCTGAAGGAAGACAACCAGAAGAAGTTGAGTTAATGCCAGAAGTAGTCACTGAAATCTTCAATGATGATTTCGTTAGATCATAAAAGGCAAAGAATTAAAACAGTGAAAATAAAAGCCAACCATTACGGCAAAAATAAATACTCCACTGAGAAACAATTAACCCAACTAGTAAACCTATTTGCCATATCCGAACCCAGTTAGTAAATAGTGAACGTAATTGGAACATACAAGACTTATGACCTATACACTTATGACCAATTGATACTGAACCCACTTTGACAGATACTCAACTCCATTGGTAAATTCGAACCCAATTAGCAAATAGTGAACCCATTTGAAAAACTGAACTCACCTGACAAATACTGAACCAATTTGGCAAACAGTAAACCCAAAACTGGCCATTTAGCAAACAGCAAACCAATTTTACAAATATATTGAACCCATTTGGACAATTCAAACCCACTTGGCAAATTTGAACCCTTTTAGCAAATAGTCACCCCACTTAGCAAATACAGAACCCAATTGGCAAATTTGAACATATTTAGCAAATAGCGAACCCATCTGGCAATTTCAAAACCACTCTACATACTCTAAACCTATCTGGCACATGGTCAACCATATCCCAAAGAGATCAAACCAAATTTAACCCGTAAACCTTTTCCTACGATCACAGCAAACTCGATCAACCAACCAGATGGAACATCAATGCTGAGTATCGGCAGCTGGCTTTTCATCATGATCTCGACGATCGAAGCAAACTCTGGTCGGGCGGGTCCCTTGAAGCTGAAACCGAACAAGGCATCGACGATCACGTTGTAAGCGTTGGCGACGAGCTGCGGTTCGGACGGAAGAAATGACAGAAACGGAATGTCCATCTTCTGACACTGCTTCGTCAGGTTCTGATACAGCTGCTTGTTGGTTCGCTTCGGGTAAAAGACGGTCGGGTTGTAACCCTTAAAAAAACCAGGTCTCCACTCATAACTGAAACCCCTTTATAGCATTTTGTGGTATCACACATTTGGGATAGAACACTATGCGATTGTAGCCATTTAAAACACACTCAGGATTCCAAGCCAACCCGAACTTAATGCCAAAAGAACGTTTTAAAATGTTTTCTCATTGCACAGTTATATGCAATGCCTGTATGAGGCACTTTGATAAATGTTCAGATACCAATATTCAAACACACATACATCTAAGCATCTATTCTTACATCTATCCACACATAACTAGATACATCCATTCATACATAACCTAATCTAACCTAACCTAATCACTCATCCATTCATACATACATCCTTCCATATAAACATGCACACACATATACATCCATACATCATACCTACATTCATACACACACATGCATGCACACACACACACACACACACACATACATACATGCATGCATGTATGCGTCTACATATGAAGAAGCTTACTCTTAAACTCCAGTTTCAGCAGAGCAGATCAGCTCCTCTGAGTAAGATGTCTCAAAACAGAGCAATATAAAACTTGGCCAACATTACATCACATAGCATGGAAATTCAAGAGTTGCTTACGAAGAGCCTGAGATGGCGGGCACAGACGAGACCATCACCTCCGTTGTTGCCCGGACCACAGACGATGAGAACTGCACCCTCATTCCGTTCCAGACTCACCCTCGGATAGGCCTGTGGTAGTCCCAGACACAACAACAAAACATCAATAAACACATGAAAGCTGCGGTAATGTGAAGGTAATTTAGGGTAAGGATAAAAGTTACACAAGGTAACAAAGGTAATAAGGTAACACAACATCAATAAACACACAAAGGTAACACAGCATCAATAAACACACAAAAGGTAACATATCAATAAACATTGTAAGGTAATACAACAATTAACACACAAAGGTAACACAACACTGACCTTAGTGAATGCGACGGCGCAGCTGTGTCCGGCCAACTCCATCAGCTGATCAACGCTGTAGGCATATTCGGAAAACAGTTCTTCATCGATGCCCTGAGCCTCCTTCTGACTGCAACCAGTTGAATATCACGCACACGGTTTTACTCAACAATCACAATCAATTCATACCTAATCTAAAGACTTCTATCGCGTCCTTACATAACGCACACGGCGTCAGTCAATGTCAACTTCAAGTGACACCGTAGACGAAACTTTAGCCCACAGGAAAAGTTCAACCGGAAAAGATACGACAATATCACACAATCAGTGCCGGATTTAGGCACAAGCTAAAAAAAGCTAGTTTAAGGCCTCACTATCAACAGGGACTGTCAAAACATCGGAATTATTTTTGGGGGCTTTTCAAAATTTTATCTGTACTGTATATAGATATCATGTAGAACCCTTTTAAGCGGCTTGCATAGCTCCTGTTTACTATATGCTATATAGTAATATATATATATATATATATATATATATATATATATATATATATATATATATATATATATATATATATATATATATATATATATATATATATATATATATATATATATATACATATTATGGTTAATGCTATGTATATACATATATACCAATGTATGTTTGTTTATTAACTTTAGAAGATCTATTTAACAGACGTTGGTCACCAGAGTGCTGTTTGGCAGCTGGTTTAATAAAGAATATACTTAGGCCTACTTACTTTACTTATTTACACTGCATTACATGACACCATTTGAAGTCTAAACGACACCGTTTGTCTGGATGCGTTTCAATGAGATTCCTGTTACAGCAGAGATCAAATCATAATCTCTTCAAGAAAACTCACCAGAGACGTTTCAAAGGCGCTATATAAATATAGGTAATCATCCAAACATTTTCTACAGATCCTTTTAATTTTTGTTGCAACGACGCAACTGCCGTTTTCGGGTGTTGCCAGTCCCAATCGGGGATAAACGAGGAGGGCGACGCTAATCATCTTCGTTATGACATGCACAGCGTTGTTAAACAACTATCTCTCAACGTCGCTGGTTAAAAATAGCCCACAGCAACGCCAGACCTACTCTTCTCACACACCTGGACGATGATGCCTCAGCATTTACCTGAGATACAGCTGCTGCTTGTAGCATCCCTCCCGGTTCACGGCAACTCCAGTCATGTCTGCGCGTCTCTTCGATCCAATGCGAAACGACAAATGCTTTATCTGCTTCTGAAATCTGTACATCGTCGATCGAAAATGGATCGAAGACACTGGCGCCAGCGGAGGAAATTATAACCACAACCGAAAGCAACTCAAGAACGCAACCGCAAGACACGTGAAACTTGTATCTCGAGATCAATAATAAGCAGAGCGAGTCCATGCTATGATTTCTTGTCTACGGCTGTCCAGCGCAATGCCACCTGAGAATGAAGGCGATCTGAAAATGCCAGGCGACTGTTTGCTCACGAGAGATGCGACTATTTCTGGAAAGGTCTGACGCGGCTAATGCGTAATGGCAGTCTGAGTCAGTCATAATATGATACACATCAAGCAAGAATAACAGTGAGATGTCACGCATCAGTTAACTGCAAGATATCATTACCACATACACATTACAATGTGTACCTGTATGTTACATATATAATATATAACATATATATTTACATGTATACATGAATTACATATACATAATATATATATGAATACAGGTTGCATATATAAAGTATACTATATTACATATATCATATAAATATATTAGTATGTACATATGCATGTACGTATGTACAATGTACATATGTATATATTACATGTATTACATATTACTTATTCTTATTCCGGATATTTCTATAGCGCCTCTCGAAGTCAACTACTACTCAGAGGCGCTCCCGACTACAGCATTAATACTGTGCCGGAATTTTCACGCCGAAGCGCCACGAGCAATTGTGAGTGAAGGACTTGCCCAAGGTCCGTACGCAGCGGCTAGAGTGGGATTCGAACCTGCAACCCTCCGGTCACAAGGCGCCGAACTTACCACTGAGCCACCACGACCCACAAATATTACATATATTTACATATATTACGTATGTATGTATGTATGTACATATGTATATATTACATGTATTTCTTATATATATATATAGAAATATGAGATCACATATTCCTGTATATATGCATATATTATATATATACTTTACAAAAATATTGTATTGTATCTAGATTGTATTGTATTGAATTTACAGAATTATAAAGCACATGCCACAGTACAGCCTATAATCAGAAGCGATCCCAGTGCAGAGCCCCATGAAAAAGAAGCCTTAAGAGAGCGAGCAGAAACACCAAAGCCCTCGGTATATATTACATGTATGGCATAAATATGTATATCAGCATTAACATATAATATATATATATCTTATATACATCACAAATACAGTATATATGTATGTCTAGTATATTACATATGTATATATGTTTAATGTTATATACATAGAAATATATCATAATTTTATATACTGTATATATATATATATATACATATGTCAGTATATACATATCTGCATATACTGGTGAATATGTATATATATATATATGTGTGTGTATATATATATATATATATATATATTAGCTTTGTCTTATGGGACTGCTCTACATAAGAATGCATTGTTAGCAAATGGAGTCAGACTTATGATCCTTCGTCATTTAAAGCGGATACGATGTTGCTACTCATGACATCAGACATGATACATCATCAGTGATGTCCTTCTCTTTACTCAAGGTCTTAGGGCACGAGACACATGTATGTTAAATATATATGTATCTGGCAATTATTTCTATTTAAAGCTCCACGTCAGAAACTCACAAGGAAGCTTAACAAGGCAATCTAACACAACCAAAGATGACTGGAAAGCATAGGCGTCGACTTTTGCTTTTATCTCTGGGTGCCACTGGGTGCATGGGTCCTCCCTCCATTTCCATACCCCCTCCCCTTAGGTAGGCGAGTTTTAGCGGATTTTCGGAGAAAGAAAAGTGTTTTCTTGTCAAGGGTTCCAGTGTTATCATTTATTTATTTTAAATACAAAATAAATAAATTATTTATTTATGTACGGAGTGTGACTGTGAGATCATGCAATGTTGGGTATTTGTGTTGTAGTTGTACTTCTCATGTTGTGACACTACTGCTTAGGTGTAAAAAAATTGAATCTTTGGTCTGAATTCTTCTGGGTGCCAGGCACCCACTGAACTTTCTCTCTGGGTGCATTGGCACCCAAGGCCCCCAAGAAGTCAGCGCCTATGCTGGAAAGTGTTTCAAATGCTTGGAATTGTGAAAGTATGTATGCATGTATGTATGTATGCCCATATGTATATATATTATATATATATATATGCATGTATATATATGCATGTATGTATGTATGTATGTATGTATGTATGTATGTATGTATGTATGTATGTATGTATGTATGTATGTGTGTAGATCTGAATTAATATTGACAAGTCTGCGCACAACAACCACCCAAGATTAAAGTAGAGGGTTGGGTAATCAAATCAATTGGCTTCTATAGTGACATTCCCATAATGCACAAGGCAGCAGAGGCGGCGCTACACCAGGGTGAGCCAGGGCATATGCCCTGGTAAAAAAGCCTTTGCCCTGGTCGAAGTCAGCGCCTATGCTGGAAAGTGTTTCAAATGCTTGGAATTGTGCAAGTATGTATGCATGTATGTATGTATGCCCATATGTATATATATTATATATATATATATGCATGTATATATATATGCATGTATATATATATGCATGTATGTATGTATGTATGTATGTATGTATGTATGTATGTATGTATGTGTGTAGATCTGCATATATGTGCAGGTATATATTTATGTATGGATGTATGTACGTAGGCATGAATGAATGTATAATTGTATATCATATATATATATGTATGTTATATCAGTGACCCTACTATTTGGAGTCTCAGTTCCTTCTGGGTCTGCCACTTGCAACCTTGAAGTATTTCAGCATATTTGCATCTTCTGAGGTTGACATTGGGTGTAAATAAACAAACAAAATAGAAAATAAAATTTGCAATTAATAAATTTACGCTGTCAAGTTAAATCTGTTTGTCTGTGTCTGTCAGTCTCTCAGCCAGCCTGCCAGTAAGACTGCCTGCTTGCCAAGATACATACAGATGTTTTTATTATAACTTCTGCAAACATTAAAAAATTACAATGACATTAGAAATATTACAAGTCAAAGCTGCAGGTTCATTTGGCAAGTTTAACTTAACATTAGTTGTTAATAAATTAAAAATTGATAAATCCAAAATGTTACCTCAGGTATTTAACACCTCCAGATCTTTGCGCCATGTTGGAGTAGTGAGCGGATGAAGTGGAGCAACTGGTTGAGCTGACGAATACGCGTTTCGTTAGAATTGAAAGACAGCCCAAAATCGAGAGACTTTTACCCCACATTAATATTGACAAGTCTGCGCACAACAACCACCCAAGATTAAAGTAGAGGGTTGGGTAATCAAATCAATTGGCTTCTATAGTGACATTCCCATAATGCACAAGGCAGCAGAGGCGGCGCTACACCAGGGTGAGCCAGGGCATATGCCCTGGTAAAAAAGCCTTTGCCCTGGTCGATGCCCTGCCAGAATTTTTGCCCTATCCAGAATTTGTTTGGGCATAATTCTTATATCCTGAGACATAAATTCAGTTAATTCACTGAAATGTTAAAATTTGCTATACAAATCTGAAAATCGTTCAGTTTCCGGGGGGCTTCGTTCATCTGACCCTGACTATAGACAAATATAATAGTGCTGGGGCCCAGCCTGGGGGCGATCTATGACAAGCGTGGTAGCGCGATCTTATATGTTCACCATTTAAGCATTCAAGCTCGCGCTACAGCGCTCTCCATAAATCGCCCTCTGCACTGGCTACTGGTATGACTGCCCTGGCTATGCCCTGGTTACAAAAAGTGTCTGGCGCCGCCCCTGGGCATATCAATCTATTGTTCAACTGTAATCAAAATCATAACATATTGGTGAAGCCTGTTCATAATTCGATTAGTCAGATAAAGCAGAAGTCTGAGTACAATAGGTATGCATGGGGAGCTCAATAGTGTGACACCCAATCAAACGGGCTCAGGGCCGCATTAAGGTTAGTGTGGGCCCGGGTGCTGTGATTACTTATATAGCCGTCAGTGCAGGGCCCAATTACAAGTACAATAAAAAATGTTTATGTACTTCCGAAAATGTGAGCCCCTCAAAACTCGGGCCCGGGTGCTGCAACACCCTTAGCACCCCCTTAATTCTGGTCCGAACGGGCTCCTGTGGTGAAGAATCTTCAACAATCAATTAATTGAAAAATGATTAGGGTTGCAGCTATAAATTATGATGGCCATAGCAAAAAGTCATGGGCGGCGATCCCAGGGGATCGAGGGGGACAAGATTCCCCAACCTTTAACAGTGTGGGGGGCACAGTATACAGTTGTCCCCCTCAAAATTTTGTAGCAACACCAAAAAGGTCAACAAATTTGTTTCATGCATAAACGTGAAACAAATTTTCACCTCGTTTTTGACCAGATCAGTTCAAAAGTGTCCCGTGTCCCCCACCTGTCAAACAAGATCGCCGCCTGTGCAAAACGTGTACATTTACTATTAAAAAAACTCCACTAGCCTACTCTACTGCATCGCAGGGCAGGTTGCCAGAAGCAAGCACCATAGATATTAACAATTTTGTTGCAGGGAAAGAAAGAGACATAGGAACTGCTATAGTGGCCGACAGATAATCTTACAAAACTAGGGATTGGTGAAACCGAACATCGCCGATTCTCGTTCTGCATTCAGTCGTTCTGCCGTCATTTAGCTAGTAGAATTTTCAACAGAAATGGACTCGGACGCTAAATGTGCAAAAATACGGATCGTAATCGTAAACTTCAATTATCTAAAGCGCTACTCTAAGTTATGCACAAAGAACCACCTTATTCACTAGAGCTGCGTAGTATCCGAGGAGTAGTCCAGAGATCGATGTCCATTGGAGGCCCGAGTCCCATTGCCAGACGGGTAGAGCAGCCGTTATCGTAGTCAGCTGTCAAAACTTTGCGCTATATAAATTTCGTGGTGCGTGCATTTACGCCCAATCCCTAAACTGTCAGAATCTCCCGTAGCAAAGGTCAAAGCATCAATAATTTAAACTTTGAATTAGGGCGTAATTGCACATCTAACGTAATTGCACATCTAACTTACCTTACGACAATTTCAATATGTTTTGAAGTTTCGGCGAAAATAGTAGACTAGCGATTCAATAGATGGCAGAACGCGAGCCATTACTGAATTTTATAGCGCTAGACTTTAACTTATGGTTGCATCAATATCAATATATTCGTTAATTCAGAAATTACAACCTCACACAAAAGCAACTTGTTTGCAAAATCAGACAATACAGATTAGTATGTTTCAGTCTGGGCGGTTCCTTCAGATTAAGGTACATCGCTAGATGCTCGATAGCGGCTAGGGTGCTGGACTGTCGAGCGAGAGGTTGGGGGTTCAATTCCCAGCCAGCCCAGAAATTTGGTTTGAGATTTCTGCTCCACCTGTGTCGCGTGAGGAGATCGACGACAACGACGAGATGGCATCATCATTATGATGTAAGCGTCGTTGCCGGTCGAGATAGGATGATGACGGACAAAAGCCAGTCTCCACTGGATCAACAATGAAGGCAGCTAGGCCGAGGTGTAATCGGACACCACACAGCCAAGGTGTAATAGGACACCTCGCGGCTATGATGTAACCAGACACCGCCCGCGCTGCAGGCGAGCGACGACCCGCGTCTCGAGGAACAATCTGACACTAATTGACGATAGCTTGACGTGGGGAGGGGGCTGACCGGTGCACGCTGAAGTTCCTACTTAACGGAAGGAAAAGGAGAACACGGGACTTGTACTGCTGACGAACGCGACGTGTGAACATCGGTCGAGCGAGAAACATCGGGAGGAACGACCAGCGGGGCGGCAGAGTATTAGTCCGTCAGATTCAGAGACTGACGCGAAAGAACGATCTGTAGTTAGGCTGTACGAAGCAACATTTGAGATAGTCCGATTTAATATCTAAACGCTTTAATACTACGTGGAAGTTCCCGTAGAGTTAGTGTATATATATTTGTTTCTTTAATTAAATTCATTTATTAATTAAACAAAGTTCGTCGTGAATCTTCTATAGAAAAGTTAGGCACATTAAATAAAAGTGCAAGTAAAAGAACGAGCAATCGAGGGTCGACATCAACACACGGCAAACACACGACTGGAAACCTTCGATTGCGACATTGGCGCAGTCGACAGGATTTTCAACGGAAGACGTCACGACGAAGAGCGGAACCGGAAACGGAAAGAGGAATCTCAACAGATCGGGACCAGCGGCGAATACAACCCTTCGCAACTGGAGAAGTCGAGTGCCGGACTCCTGAGGACGAAGGACTCGAAGGAACCGACAGCAACAGGCAAGGACGAGGAACAAGAGCGCCAACGGACGACCGACCATCGCTAGCAACGACGGACGGGAGTGGCAACGGAGGACAGCGGATCAGCCAAGATACCAAAAGACGGAACACGCTCGACGTATCAGAGGGTAAGTCCTTACTGGTAGTCGGGGTAAATCTGTGAGGTTGCGGTTGAGGTCTGGATGAGGATTGGTGTGCGAATAGCCGAGGCTTTTGCGTAGCTCCTTTTGCTCAGTTCTGTTCTTGTTGTATTTTTGGTAGAATTTTAGGACGTTGTTTTCTTTGATTTCTGACCAACGGTGACTCGCCTCTAACTTACTTATCTTTTTCTATTAGTGAGCGGACTGTTGGAAGATGGATAAGTTGTCGGTAGAGAAAAGAATGAGGGTGCAGAACACGCCCCATCACAGACTAGTCGCATATCTGAGAAAGATGGGACTAGGAGAGAAGGAATTGGATTCCCTGAATATGAACCAGCTCCGAGAGGCTAGCGCTGAAATAATTGTTTCTGGACGGGAGGCCCCGCCAGAAGTAAGTGAGGAAGTAAGCATAGATAGCCTAGATAACAGTATTCGCTCGACAAGGCAGAGGCAGCGGGTCGGGCTCGAACAATTAAAATACGAGAGAAGGGAAGCGGAGAGTGTGGAGAGGAGAAAAGAAGAGGAGGAGGAAAGGCAGAGAAGGATCGAAGAAGAGAGAGAGAGGAGACTAGAAGAGGAAGAAGAAAGGCAGAGAAGTGAAGAGAAAGAGGAAGCGGAGGAACTGAGGAAAGAAGAAGGAGAGGAAGCGGAGCGGAGACTCAGGCTGCTTGAGGAGAGAGCGGAGAGGAGAGAGGAAGAGAAGGAGGAAAGGCAGAGAAGGATCGAAGAAGAGAGAGAGAGGAGACGACAAGAGAAAGAAGAGAGACTGAGGCTCCTTGGGGAGAAGCAGGCTGAGAAGATCAGGCTGCTTGAGAAGCAGAGCAGGCTGCTTAGAGAGATGCAGGAGGAGAGACACTGGCTTCTTGAGGAGAAACGGAGGAGAGAAGAAAAAGAGGAAACAGAGAGACTCAGAATGCTAGAGGAAAAGCAGGCTGAGAAGCTCAGGCTTCAGGAGGAGAAGCAGAGGAAAGAAGAGAAAGAGGAAGCAGAGAAATTAAGGCTTCAGGAGGAGAAACGGAGGAGAGAAGAAAAGGAGGAAACAGAGAGACTCAGAATGCTAGAGGAAAAGCAGGCTGAGAAGCTCAGGCTTCAGGAGGAGACTTATGTAAGAGAGTACATGAAAGTGTATATTACAGGGCTCCCTGTGACATCGTCTCTAATAGATAGCGGGGCCGAATACAATTGTGTGCGAGCAGAACTAATCAGGCCGCTCAACCTACCTGTGGTCAAGCAGATAGAGGTGAAGGGGCTGAACGGGCAATCAATGATTGTGGACGTGGTGCGGCTGAGACTAAAGGGGTCTCAGGCCGGCGAGGACAGGGAGGGGGAGGTAAATTACGCCCCTGATGTTCGGATATGGGCGGCACTCATTAAAGACCTTAATGAACCGTTAATTATCACGCCCACTACAGCCGGCTTGCTGCGCGAGACAGCGTTGTATTCGAGTCACGCGGCCAGCGCTCCTGAAATAGACCAAATTTCAGAAACGCAGGCGGTCGCAAGGACTGAGACGAGTGAGGAAGAGGAGAGAGGGGAGGAGGTAGAGGGACTTAGGACGCTGATAGGCGAGGATTACTTCACGGGCGCTCAAGCAGACAGTGGGAGTGTAGGAGAAATCGGTCCCGAAGAAACGGATAATGAAGAGCTATTCTTCAATCCTGAGATACCACCCCCACCCAAGGAAGACACAATAGTAGGCAGAAGCAAGATGGCGGCCGAACAAGCACAATGTTCGACACTAGCACCATTCTTGGCCCACGGGAAAATTGGGGCGAAGAGCTTCTTCACTGAAGACAATTTGCCCTTTTATAAAGACAAAATAGCTGGGCATTCTGTAAAACAACTGTGCTTGCCTAAAGAGAGAATAGACAAAGTCATCATCCAATCACCGGAAGCGCGAGGAGCAAAGAAGGAGGGCCAATGGCAAGGCCCGGCCATCATCGCTCAGGTGAAATCGCCCTACACATACATCGTGGAAATAAGGGGCAAAAGCCGCTTACTACACGCAAATCGGATTCGCAAATATAACGAAAGAATACAGCAAGCATTGATTAACAATTGCTCCATTCTGTTCGAGAAGGACGAAGACTTCGGTCACGGGGAAGCGGTGGGTAGCTTCGTCACGAGGCAGACAAGGCCCAGTGCACAAGTAGACCCTATTGCCGTTGCACACTTAACGGTACCCGAGCGGAAACAGCTGTTTAGTCTGTTAGACAGGTTTCCAGATGTGTTCTCGGACAAACCAGGTTTCTGTCCCGTCCTAGAACACACAATCACTGTTAGCGCGGAGTTCAGGCCGAAGAGTTTGCGAGCCTATAAGGTGCCGGAACTGCTCAAACCGGAGATGGAGAAGCAGACCCGCGAACTTTTGGCCCTAGGTATCATCACTCCCTCACATAGTGACATGGCAGTACACTCGATGACGTGGCCGGATCACATGAAACATCTAGAGAAGTACTTAATGACTATTCAACAGTCGGGTCTGACCCTTAACATTGAGAAGAGTTCGTTTGCTAGGCGACAAACAACGTTTGTTGGTCACCTGATCGGATCAGGGAGCATTGAACCGGATCCTATGAAAATCGCAGGGCAAGGGAAAATCCCTCAACCCGAGTCCAAAAAGGACATACGGAGATTAATTGGTTTCTTCAGTTATTTTAGGAACTTCATCCCTAACCTGGCTGAGACAGCCAGAATTCTCATTGACTGGACCCAGAAATCGGTGCCTGCTAAGATACCCTGGCGAGCTGATCACCAAAAGGCGCTAGATAATCTTACGCACGATTTGAATAACACTGTATGTTTGCAGACAATTGACTACGGCAGAGAGTTTGGTCTATCGACTGATGCTTCAGACGAAGCAGTCGGTTGCTGCTTATTCCAAATTCAAGACGATGGAACAGAACGGCCAACATGTTTTGCCAGTTCTAAATTAGATGCTACGCAAGCGCGTTGGTCCACTGAGGAACGCGAAGCGCATGCTGTGATTTCTGCGTGGAAGAAGTTTAGGGATTGGATTTTTATGTCAAGGACCACCCTCTATTCTGATCACACCCCCTTGACTTTCCTAACTGCTTCTAAGCCCACAAGTGCTAAACTTGCGAGAGGGGCTCTGGCACTCCAGGACTTCGATATGTCTTTTGAATATCGACCTGGGGCGCCGAATATTCCCGCTGATCTTTTGTCCAGACTATGATTGAGGAAGAAGGCGGACTACCATGTAAGGCACCGCGACAACTGTAAATATATTTCTAACTGTGCTGATATTTTGTATTTTCATGGGAACGACGAGGACATGGTCTGGAGGAAATCGATGGAGGGAACGACATCATTCTCAGCCGGGAGGCGAACCAATGACTGGCTTTGTCCTCCCCCGGGAAGGGAGGTGTCGCGTGAGGAGATCGACGACAACGACGAGATGGCATCATCATTATGATGTAAGCGTCGTTGCCGGTCGAGATAGGATGATGACGGACAAAAGCCAGTCTCCACTGGATCAACAATGAAGGCAGCTAGGCCGAGGTGTAATCGGACACCACACAGCCAAGGTGTAATAGGACACCTCGCGGCTATGATGTAACCAGACACCGCCCGCGCTGCAGGCGAGCGACGACCCGCGTCTCGAGGAACAATCTGACACTAATTGACGATAGCTTGACGTGGGGAGGGGGCTGACCGGTGCACGCTGAAGTTCCTACTTAACGGAAGGAAAAGGAGAACACGGGACTTGTACTGCTGACGAACGCGACGTGTGAACATCGGTCGAGCGAGAAACATCGGGAGGAACGACCAGCGGGGCGGCAGAGTATTAGTCCGTCAGATTCAGAGACTGACGCGAAAGAACGATCTGTAGTTAGGCTGTACGAAGCAACATTTGAGATAGTCCGATTTAATATCTAAACGCTTTAATACTACGTGGAAGTTCCCGTAGAGTTAGTGTATATATATTTGTTTCTTTAATTAAATTCATTTATTAATTAAACAAAGTTCGTCGTGAATCTTCTATAGAAAAGTTAGGCACGTTAAATAAAAGTGCAAGTAAAAGAACGAGCAATCGAGGGTCGACATCAACACACGGCAAACACACGACTGGAAACCTTCGATTGCGACAACCTGCACCCCAGCTACTATGAGTACACTGACCGTACACTGTTAGTGGGAAGATGAGATGGCTAGGGAGACGACTGGCTACCCGCCCTCATATGCCTAGGCTATGGAAATGATGGTGCTAACACTTCATACCCATGACTGCCTTAGGGAACTGCTCTTCCTTCTTCTTCTAAGATACATCCTTATAAAAGACCTGTGATATAATCTTGCACTGAACCATGAAGCTTGTTTTCAAATTCAGAGAAGGATCAAATATTCGATTGATCAGAGCATTGAAGGAACACGGGCAATCATAACGAAGAGTGTGTGAAATGATGACGAGAACTATTTTAAAAACATTCATAGGGTTTTTGGTTGAATGAACTATATGCATTTTGAAACATTTTAAACAGTTCTTAAAATATGCCAATATTGTACCTCCGTTTTCTCAGATTAGCTTTATCCCTCATATTCATTTATGGTAAATCTAGTATTTCTTCAGTGTGTCCAGAATATGGTCTCATCCACAAGCCACATAACCCACAATAAATATAACTGCAGTTACAAACCCAACATTAACCATTAATATTGGTGGACTTTACATTTTTTATTAAATTAATTACACCAATCTGTCTGAATTAGGCCCTTATAAAAAAATCAAAAATCACCTACCAACATAAAAGAAGTCAAGAGCAACACTATTGTTTGATAATTTATTACAAATGATAAGAAAATGACTTATTGTTTGGTTGGTCAACAACCATTCAGTTAATTTGTCAACGTCCTTTATTAGTTATCAGTTTAATGTCAGTCGCCTAAGAGCTATTCCGAATGTTTTCTGTGAACGTTACAGCGTCCTTAGTTTCTTTGGAAGAATCGCTTATAGATGCCAGCTGATCTGCATCCAAATTGACTTTGCCAAGAAGTCCCGCCCGAAAGTCTCGTATGAAGATTTCGCCTGCTCGAACGAAATTTGTGCGATATACATAACCACCTACGTGAATCAAAATTATAACACAAATATAAATGAACCAAACACAGAGGGACCTGTACAATCAATCACTATTTAATAGCATGTACTCCAGGTGGCATAATTTGATAATACGAGTTTATATCTACCTGTAAAACCACTATACATCTTAATAGGTTTCTAGGGTTGCTCAATCGAAAGATATACAGGCTTCATAGGTTATAATAGTTTATAAAGTTTCTTCAAATTTCTTACACATTTCGAGCAGCCTGCATAATGACCCTGAAGAAGTTGCCACTGAATTTACAAACTGGGAAGTACCTGTCAAGCCCTGCAATAGACTGTCCCGTGTCTAGCACCTTTGTATTCATCCATTGCCCGCTCAGTGGCCAAATGAGCAGGAAACAAGTACTCCCATACATTCCATTATGGCATAATGGAGCTACAAAGTCTCTAGTTTAAAGAAGATGGTAAGGTTTCGTTAAAAACGAAAGATGGCAAATAAGTTAACATACCAGCTGTTGATCGAGTTTTTAGTATCAAGTTGTTCTGTTTGGCGATGTGAGAAAGCAGAGCATAGATTTCGTCTGTTGGTTCACCAAGACCGAAATGTTTTGTGTATCTAAGAAAAACCACTTCGTTCAATACAAGCACAATGTAACACAATGTAACGACAAACTTTACATGGTGCCAAATGGAAGTTGTGCTTAGCTGGAACATATGAATAAATATGGTCATAATGTACCGATTACATAGAGCGTACCGATTACATAGAGCGTGTAGTGAGGATCGCCTAAAGCAGTAGCTATGGATAGGCATGCTGCTATCCACAACATATCATTAACACTCTGCTGTTCACTCAGAGGGTAGGAGGTACATGGAAAATATATGTGTGCATGTATGTTTCTAAGCATATAGTGGTGAGGACATTCATCATTAGAACATCTTGCAGGCACTGTTTGCAAGAGTGTGCGCGGATTGCAGTTTGACCCTTGATGGTGGCTTCTTGAAGTGATTTAAATCTCAGGCGAGCATGGTCCGTACATGGGAACCTTAAAGGTGTGGCCCCGTTCAAATGGGCAGCAGTGGTGAAGGATCTCACCCGATCAATTCACTGAAGAATGAACAGGGTTGTGGCCGTATAGCTGCTATCGAAAAACGTGTACATTTACATTTATTGACCTGTTATGAAAAAGTATTGAGTGTATGATGTAAGCCCCTCATAAAAACAGCAACATGACCTTCCGTTGATCATCAAGGTATCACCAGTAGTCTGTATTTTATATTATTTCTGCAAAATATATTCGAATATATTCGAATAGTCAGACAGCACCCTCCCATAGGGTATGACTAACTTACTTGAAATATGAAAGCTTGTTGAGGATGAAAAGTAAATAATCGGCAATCGTCATAGTTCCCACGAGATGATCTTGTAAAGTACCTACAACATTAGGGTGTATCTATGAGAAAAACAGATTGTGCAAGAATGCACAAACAAACAAGGATGTCCTCACAAGGCATTGAAGCACATAATATTAAATCCGAATAAACAAGACGTGATATACCATTCCATATAATTTTTATTTTCTCAAGAAATTTTATTAATACTGCTATCCACAGGGGTCGTTTTAACATCTGGAAAATCACTTTCACTTTCCAAGAACTTCACGAGACTTAGCCATTCCACGCTTTCTTCCAGGGATTTTTCTTTCCAGTGATTTCCCAGCAGGATCATTTCTACCTCAGGAATTATAATAATAATAACAATAATTAGATTTGCATTTCTGTGTGACTCTGCACTTGTTATAAATGTTTGTAATAATAATAATAGTTAATGATAATACAAAAAATATTATTTCTACCTCAGGTATAGTAACAACTAATTATAATAAATTTAGCTCATATTAATAATATTTTATCTACCTCAGGTATAAATAATAATAATTAAAAATAATAATAGTAAATAATAATAGTAAATAATAATAGTAATTACAACAGTACTTAAGTGTTATTATTAAGACTGATAATTCTGAGCCCATACACACCGCACAGTGCCAGCTTCATACCAACATCCATGTTCGGTATATGTGGTAACATGATGCCTGGGGAATCGTAGACATAGATTTTTGGTCGATCTGAAACCTGAAGACGAGAGCCAAAACACGATGATGTCACAGTAAGTTACTTTCTACTTACTACTTACTGTAGAGTGATTACACAGAAAACCCATACACACATATATAATTAATTATGTAATTAATATTAATTATGCAGGTCCATTTTATTTGCTAATGATAGCACTGACTTGGGTCAGGAGTGCTTCTGAATCATTGAGTGGTGCCTTTATAAATGTTCAATTACAATTGTCTGAATTTCTTGGCATATATAAGCACCAACATGTCAGTGAATATAGTAAGTGCAATGCGTAAAGTAAAGGTATGGTAAGGCCGCCATATATGGTACAATATTTAAGGTAAGATAAATATGTAAAATATGTAAGGTAAGCTATATAAAGTATGGTAAGGTTTGGCATATAAGGTAAGGTAAACTGTCACTGAACTGTAAGGTAAAACACTATAATTAAAAGGTACAGAACATTAATGGTAAAGTAGGACAAATATGGTAAGGCAAAAAAAGAAAACTGAGGTAATGTATACTCTCTAAAGTATGGTAAGGTATGGTATATCAGGTAGGGCACGGTAAGTCCTTGTATGGTAAGTTAAGGCAAGCCAAACATTCATTTATTCTCAACAACAGCATTCACATATGTAGATGTGGCATTGAATTGAAAGTGATAATCCAATGTACAATATATATATATATAAGAACAGCAAGTCATAGAAGTAGTTATGAACCCTAGCAGAAACAAATACAAAAACATCTCAACAAAGACAATGTTGAAAAACAAACTTCAATTTTTTAAAAATGGTGATAATAAAATACCCGGATTTTTTCCATAACACTCCGCGTCACGCCCGGTCGAGCACCAACAGGCGTTGCCTTGCCTCCTACAATATTTGCAATATCATATTATGTGTAATATAACTGATAAATATGAAAAATAAATTACCAGAAAAATCTACATTAAACAAAAGCAGTTTGTAAAAAACTTCTTATAATTTGGTAACAAAACTAAACTTACTTCGCAAGAGAGGACATCCATTCATCAAATCAAACCTGTTGTCAAATCAAACCTGTTGTCAAATCAAACCTGTTCAACAGTAGTTTTGTTAATCGACGTATCGGCAGTTATATTAAGTTTCGTAGCAGCTACTGTTAAAATGGTGCAGAGACTCTAGGTCTAGGACATAATTTATCAATGTTTATAAAACACACAAATATAACAGATTTATAAGAATACAATAATTACTACAATTAACAAGCATCATTTTAATATTGTTCTAATTGACGTTATGAAAAACTGAGAGCGACATTATTTACAGATTGGGAACAGAAGCAAAGTTTTCTTAATTCTGACCTTTCTTCAGATGCACTCTTCTCAGCGCATTGATTAGGGAAGATTTTCCGACATTTGGCACACCGATCACCATGATGCCATAATCTTCTGCCTATGCACAGCGAACGTTATATGCTGAAATATTCTTGTCATCTTTGTCATCAAATACAAAATAATTAGGTCAAGTCATACTGAAGTATTTTTAAAAGGTCATGTCATAATTATGAAGTCATGTTTTAATGAGATTATGATACAAGAAACTAACTAAGTAAGTAATTTATTCGCCACATACAGGCAATAGACATAAATGAACAGCACTCATATAAATTCAGTGGCAGGCTGCCAGTCAAGTCATGCAGGTCATGCTTATTAGGTCAAGTTCTGATGAGGTCACGTAATAAATAGACTGAAGGAAATACATGTGCAGAATGAGGTCAAGTTATAATTAGAATTAGGTCAAGTTATGAGGTCAAGATATAGTTACACTAAGTTAAAATGAGGTTATGTCCTAAGACTGAATGAAAAATTTGAAAAACCCCTCACAATGCTATATCAGAACAAAGCTATGATGGAGCAAGTTTTAAGGAGACTCCAAAATATTTTATACCCAATTAAGCAAATCTATTTCTTATGAAGAGACTAAATACAAATCTGAATTGGACTGAAGTGATAACAAGATGAATATAAAAATATTTAAATATTTCCCTTAAAAATATCGTAAACAGAAAATCATAAATCCTTCGATCGAACCTCTGCTCTGTTGAATCGATCACCAGATTCGATCAATTTCGTAACCGCCGGTAAAATCTGAAAATTACACAAGCAATTCCAAGTAACTGAGCTGAGGGAACCACATTTTAATTTATTATATTTTTAATTTTTAAAATCAAATTGTATGCAACAACTATGTCAACAATAGCAAGGTATGGTAAAGTAATCACTCACACATCACACAGCTCTCTTTCAGTTTGGACACACAGTCTGACTGAGAAAGACAAACAGAGACAGACAGAAAGACAGACAGACAGAAAAGGACACAGACAAAAAAATGTAGACACTGAGCTGGGGTTTGATTCATAGTCCACCACACAAAATTCTTAATCCGTTGCTGAATAGCAGACTGGAGATTATCCTGGGTGCCACCCTCTCGGATAAAACCTTCTGAAGTATGCCTGCTTTGGAGTCACCCTCTTGGACAAAACCTTCTCAGATAAGGATAAACCTGGTTGAATGCCAGTGCAACCATCGTGGATAAAACCTTCTGAGGTAAACCTGCTTGGGTGCCACCTCTTGTGTACAACAGTTTTGGTTAATTGCAATCATAACTGAACACTTGTACAGCACCAGTCAGATGAGTGGTGCAATCAACCCGCATCAATGACTAGCAAAAAGGAAGGTTTCCAGGCGTCTACAGAACAGGAGAGGAGAGAGGGCAAGAAGTTCTTGGCAGAGAGACAAAGGGAGACCGCTCCAAGCAGAGGGACCCACATAGGCAAAGTAACATGATGGCAGCATATCTCCACTTACCCTGGATTTAATAGTGATGTCCATACTCTCTTTGCAGCAGGTGTACAGGACCTTCTTAATCCCCTCGGCCTCCAGTGCAGCCTCAACACGATGATGATGTTGCATGCTTGCCAAGTCCATCTTGTTCAAGATGAGCAGATGGGGACGCACCATTAGGGTTTCCCCAAACCGTGGGTTTCGACCAGAGAAGGGAATGTGAGTCAAGTTAAGACAATAACTAAAATATGTAACGTAAGGTAGAGTAACTGGTTATTTACCATCATCCCATCTGCAATATACCAAGAAAAATTTCTGCAGCAGAGGGTAATGCATGAAATAGGATCAATGCTCCCGGCTTCACCTAGGCCAACAGTAGAGTAGGATTCTTGAAGGGGCGCTATACGAATCCTCTGAATGAATGAATAAATGAATGAATGAATGGTGTTCATATGTGATTGCAGAATGGGTAAGCATATCAAGCTCCCACCTGTGGTCACCGATGGTGGTGGTACTGCCTAGAAAGTGAAGGCAAGAGAGTATTAAGGTATGCAGAGACAAAAGAAAACACAGACAGTGACACAGAGGCGAACACATAAAGTGACAGTGGTAGAACGAGAGACAGAGCGTATCAAAACATATTCAAGGTGCATAAAGGATATTCTAGCATCATGTACTTCGATGATGCAGTCTATTTCTTTCAAAGTTTTCTGCATCTGCTGCAAACCTAAGCAAAATATAAATACTGTAAATTATACAAATCGAAATCCACAGGAATTGCTGAGAAAAATATGGAGGCTGAGCTCTCCCAAAAACGCCGATGGTTCGCTATTGTCCACACAACAATGAAATTCGCTGCGATCTTGTAACCCGAGCTTTAGGAATACAATACTTCAACGTTTGTAAATTGAATTAATCGATTCGTTTTCGCTTGAAAATCTTCTTAAGTTCACCGTAAAGGGGAAAGTGGGTCACAATAATCTAGTACCTAACCAAGCGGATCGCAAATTACACGTAATGTAAACCTCCGAAATTGCTCAGCGCCACACAAAAGCCATTACAGGAAGACAATCTTCAACAAGCGCTATATATCAAATCAAAGCGTAAGAGCCCAAAGTTGTTTGCTCAGGTTAAATGCCAGGTCAGAGGGGTCACGCAGAGGATACAACATGGTGCTACGATGGAAATAGTTGGTGATTGTCGTACAAAAATAATATTCATAAATGCTGCAACTAATTTAAGAATTTAAAAGTGCGTGCCTTTGGCCATGTGCCCGGGAAAGTAATGCAAGACATCTTTTCCAACATGCTTAAAACTTTCTCTGAAACTTTTTCCGACAACGCCGGACGATATTTTGGAAGCCATTTTCAGATCAACGAATTATATATATCGGTAGTAGAGACGCTTCTGTAAATAAGTAAGGAAGGAAAAGTAGAATATTCTCTATAACACTGGTCACGACAGGCAGACTTTCCTCGTGTCTCATCGTATGATCAAGTCACACGCATCACTAAGTCCAAATTCAAATAAAACGCCAAAAGAAACTAATGTAAATTAGCAAACCTGGAGTTCTATGGTTACCAGTATTCCCGTTAGAGGTGATCTATATTTTTAATATGGAGTTAACTTTTTCTTTCAGATAAATTCACGGGCGTCAAAATATGGCACTTGCGTACTACATTCAGCAAATCATGTAAACGTGACAGTTTCACCACGGGAAAGCTCCAAAGCTGAGATTGTGGAACTGGGAAGCAAGTAAATGGCCGTGTATGGCCCACTGAACTGACTGAAGAGAACTTAAATTTGAAAGTTAATGGAACCACTCCCCGTGACAAGATCTAAGCACTCCCTGAACAATTGGAATATTATAGGCAAGTTTATGGAGCGCCACTATAAATAACAAACCACCAAGCGATGATGAATACAGAAGTTGCACATACTGAGCGGTAGTTTATCTGCACCAACCATGTGGGAAGATACAGAGAAAAGGCGTGAACTAGCTAACAGTATGTCACACTGTGGTTTATTTCTTTTTGACCAATTAAATCCCTCGTGCAGTCGTATATCAAAGGCATGGACGAGCGTTTGCTTGGGGCCAAAGTGCAGTCGTGCGACTAACTGAGCAAAAAAGTGGCGCTCGACAAGTGACTGAAGATAGCGAGTTGGGTCAAGTTGAGCCTTTTGTCAGTCAAGATTCCAGATACGAGGGACACTGCATTTTAATAACACAACTGAAAAAACTAGCAGTCCCTTAAGCCAGACCCGAGGCAACCATGGGTAAGAAGTGTTAGCAACTTCATTTGCTTAGCCTCGGCATATGATGGCATGTGGCCAGTCCTCCCCCATCGATGTCTCATCTTCCCACCCACAGTGTACGGTCAGTGTACTCATTATAGCCGAGTTGGTTAGAGGGTGCAGGTGAGGCAGAAATCTCGAACCAAATTTCTGTCCTGGTGGAATTTGAACCCCTGACCTCTCGATTGACAGTCCAGCACGCTAACCACTACACTATCGAGCACACCCCCAGCAACACTGCTAAACTCGCTATAAATGGGAACATGTTAAACAAATAAAACACTCAAAGCTTTTTCCGACTTTGTTAAAAAAACGTTATGAACTTTGTAAATGCCACAATGAACTAGTAGAAAGCAGTCTTTAAATTTCGAAATGTATCTAAAGTAATGGTTTTGGTTGGCAAAAGTCAACAATTTGAAAGGCATCACAGTTTAAGTATCAACCAATCCGGTTTCAAAACCCTGTTGAACACACAAAATCTATGCACCATAAAACAAAAAAACGCTGTCTAACCCTGAACACTACAGCCACTGAATAGGAGACCACCCACTTCTAGCAGACATGCCTAGAAAGCCAATTAGAAAAACTAAACTCTTTTTTTCTCACGAGATGGACAACTTTTCGTCACCAATGCAAAAATAAACTCCACCCTGAACGTTAAAGCTATTGCATGCAAAAGCACCGGAACTTTTTCAGCGGACAAGTCTAGGAAGCTGATTAGAAAATCTAGATTTGGTTAAAGCCTGTTTGTCACAAGATCGATAACTCCTCGTTAGTGAAGCAAAAATAGTTTAGTATGAAGACGAGTAACTCCTTCTCGACGACAGGCAGCTATTTCTTTGCACCGGCTTTGGCAAGTTTATCTGCCTCTTCATTGCCCTCCACACCTTTATGACCAGGAACGTGGATCTGAAGAAAGATAACAATCACAAACGATTTAATAATTAAGCAGGAAGATAAACAAAGCTTTCAAAGATTTAATGATTAAGCAGGAAGATAAACAAAATGCACAAAAGTTGCTTGTGATAACATTATAGGTTTCAAGCTTTCACCAGAGCACCAATACTTGCACACTGAGAAAACTACCTGTAAGGTTATCAGCAATTTCCTCCATATCTATCTGTAAAACGTACACCTTAACATTACTCACCCAGAAGGCAAACTGTACAACTTCCCACTTGTTTTTGGCCTTGGTCAGTAAACGTATTATTACGCATTCATTAACGTGCCACTTTCTAATGACCAAGCATCAATCGGCGGTGCTGAGGAATTGTGAGTGAAGGACTTGCTCAAGTAAGACCAACAGAGTAGCTGAATTGGTTACAGTGCTTGCCTTGCAACTCGTTGACTACGGGCTCGAGCCTTCCCACTGAGTAACTGTGTAGGGACCCTGAGCAAGTCCTTCAGTCACAGTCGCTCAGCGCCATCGATTGATGCTTGGTCATTAGATATCGGCACTTACGAAATGAGTAATAATAATAATAATATTAATAATAATAATTGAAATTTATTCCGGATATTTCTATAGCGCCTCTCGAAGTCTACTACTACTCAGAGGCGCTCCCGACTACAGCATTTGATACTGTGCCGGAATTTTCACGCCGAAGCGCCACGAGCAACTGCGAGTGAAGGACTTGCCCAAGGTCCGTACGCAGCGGCTAGAGTGGGATTCGAACCTGCACCCTTAGGTCACAAGGCGCCGAACTTACCACTGAGCCACCACGCCCCATGCTACCAAGTCATCTGTTGTCAACTTACGTAAGTCACACAGAAGTCCTTCTCCTCTTTGTCAAGTTCTTGCAGTTCATCGCGGTTCGTGACGTCTGCTCCGGTTGATGTCTTCCAGCCATTCTTCTTCCACTTCTTTACCCAATTCGTCTGACCTGTTCACAAAATTTACATAAATAATGCATTAATCAGCTTTTTAGTTGCAATCAAAGTCACGTTCAACTTTGGCATTATTACAGTAACTCGATGGCTAAGAACTTCCAGTCCTTTTTTCTTTACCTTCCCAATTGTTTACAACTGCTTTTAATTTCTTAGTTTTTCTAATCACTTTTAAAATTAAGTGAAACACGGTAGCTGATTGTGGGACACAGTAGCTGACTGGTTAGAAAACTCGTCTTGAAATGCCAAGAGTACAGATTCGAGCCTCCTCTGTGAGACGGTTAATGTGTAGAAACCTCGAGCAAGTCCTTCACTAACGATTGTTCGAAGCCATCAACTGATGCTAGGTCATTAGATACCTGGTGCTTAAATAAATGCATAATAATAATTACCCCATTGCTAACCAGTTTAGGGACACCAAATCGATGGGACCATACCCACAGATTACACTTGGTCAAGAAACAGTAGTTTCTCCACCACACTTGGCTCATTACAGCTGGATTCTGTCTGAACTGACTCACATTCTGGCATATCTGTTACTCCTCCAATACTCAATGTCTCGTTTTAATAAGTATTTTCTTGCTACAATTAGCATACGATAAATCTGACTCGGCTCACAGTTAACAAGGAAAGCACTGTCCGTCTTGATGATCAACTTCTTCACATCGAGTTTCTTTGCCTGCTGAATGGCTCTCAGCGCAGCCTACAACATCATCATCTTCATGTAATTTTTTATTATAACTCTTCTGTGCACTGTTTTGCTAATGATAAACTCCAGTGCTTCATGACATCTAACATCGTTTAGTTTAGGGCTGTACCGAATATTCGCTTCGTATTCGCTTCGGGGCCGAATAGTGGGCCAAATAGCTATTCGGCCGAATAGTAGCGGTAGGACTGAATACGAATAGTGATCACGTGACATCTGTTTCTGCATTTGCGGCTGCTATAGCGAGTGGGAGTAAACGTTAAGTGACAATTTCTAGGTTTAGTTGAATTAGTTCCATTCCTAGTTTACACAGACTGGCAGAAGGATGCAAAAATTTCATGTAGTTAACTGTTTACTTTTAGTTTATGTATTAAATTTACTGAACTGAAACTTTTGCATACATTTGAAATTTTGAATGTTGTCGGTAGACCTATTTTGTACACTATTCGTATTCGGCCGAATAGTTGATCCAATTTTTCGTATTCAGCCAAATAGTGATAATCACCTATTCGGTAGAGCCATAGTTTAGTTTGCTCTTCAAATGGCAATATACAATGTATAAATGTTCAATTACAATTATTTGGCCCAAGTTCCTAATAATACACTTTTACTCATAAGAATCATTTCCACCTTGGATTACAGCAATGACAATCCTGCTAGTAACATTACAGCAATGACAATCCTGCCAGTAACATTACAGCAATGAAAATCCTGCTAGTAACATTACAGCAATGACAATCCTGCTAGTAACATTACAGCAATGACAATCCTGCTAGTAACATTACAGCAATGACAATCCTGCCAGTAACATTACAGCAATGACAATCCGGCCAGTAACATGACAGCAATGATCCTGCCAGTAACATGACAGCAATGACAATCCTGCTAGTAACATTACAGCAATGACAATCCTGCTAGTAACATTACAGCAATGACAATCCTGCTAGTAACATTACAGCAATGACAATCCTGCTAGTAACATTACAGCAATGACAATCCTGCTAGTAACATTGCAGAAATAACAATCCTGCTAGTAACAATAAATTTATCTCGAAAGGATAGAATCTTCTAGCACAACAAACATGTACAAAGCAGATCCGTGTTGTCATCGCACAGAGCTGGGCTCTTTAAGAGAGTCGCCAACTCACTGCACGACCTTGGCATCAGCCGATCAGAAGAAAAGGCACAGAATTAAGTGAAACAGTCTGAAAGAAACTATTAACCGTTAAATACTTTAATCCTAGTACTAAAATCCTGTTTAACTCGCTGAAAATTTAAGTTACGACAGGCAAATGTTTTGCTCATGATGACTTAAACTTCATTTTAGGGTTGGCAGAGAAAGCATTTCTGATTGGGTGCTATATAAATTTATAATTCCAATTACAACTTACAAAAAAGCACTGGGTAACCTTAAAATTCACCTTACATTACATCAAGTTGACAAGAGATATTTGGCTTACATAGATCTCGGCTCTGTTGTTGGTCTGTCGACCCTCGAGCTTTTCACTTAGGTTGCTAAAAATAGATAAGTAAGTTGCTAAAAATAGATAAGAATGTTGCTAAAATAGATAAGTAGGTTTAGGTTGCTGAAAATAGACTGTTAGGTTGCAATAAATTAATCAGTGAATTCAGTGGCAAAATATATTAAAGCATTTCCAGGTAAAAAACATGTTTTTTTCACAACACAAACACAACATCTTGTCAACAGTAATACTTTCAATTATGGTCAATTATGGTGTAGAGTCTGAGAAGCTACTACTGAAGTGTCCAGTTACTTTAGTGTCCAATTAATTAAAGTGTCCAATTACTTTAGTGTCCAATTACTTAAGAGTCCAATTACTTTAATGTACAATTACTATAGTGTCTAATTATTCTGAATGCCAATTACTTAAGTGTACACTACTTAAGTGTCCAATTACTTTGGATAACATTTATTATCTACTATCAAATAGTGAAACAAGAGATAACAGTTATTATTAATTATTATTATATCAACATACTGTGATACTCACTTAGGGTGGTCTGGTCCCCAGTAGACTCCGACTCCACCGTTTGCATTATCCTTACCGTTGTTTATGCAGCACCCGTCTGTGAAGACAGTCACAGCATCTGAAAATGTTTAAAATTTGTTGAATTGTAAGTGGGACACGATAGCCGACTGGTTATAGCACTCGACTTGTAACACGGAGAGTTCCAGCCTCCTCTCCTGAGATGGTTAATGTGTAGGGACCTTGAGCATGTTATTCACTGAAAACCGCCCTATTAATCAATAAACCACACCCATATTAACCAATAAACCACACCCCTATTAACCAATAAACCACACCCCTATTAATCAATAAACCACACTCCCATTAACCAATAAACCACACCCCAAGTAACCAATAAACCACACCCCTATTAACCAATAAACCACACCCCTATTAACCAATAAACCACACACCCATTAACCAATAAACCACACCCCTACTAACCAATAAACCACACCCATATTAACCAATAAACCACACCCCTATAAACCAATAAACTACACCCCTATTAACCAATAAACCACACACCCTATTAACCAGGAAAGCATAAACTCTGTCTGACACTAAGAACCCGTTATTACGCTGTTTTTGGGAGGCCTGTCAACAACTGCCTCACAGTGAAGTCATGTTATACTGAATTCATTTTCTACATGTTAATTGGTTTCAGGATCAATGTCCCCAATCGATTGTGTTATACCAGAATTTGCGTTAAAAAGAAAAGTGTTACAGGGAGTCTCCAGTGTGCCATGCCCAACAAACTGAAAGATGGTAGCACCATCTCTTTTCAGCAGTTAGTTCATTCAAGTCTAACGATTGAATCAATTTAATCACCTGGGTCATCTTCTGCTGGACCTTTAGTTTCCGACTCAGCACTCTCCTCACCGCTGTCTTCCTTGGCAACCTTCCTCTTCTTCTTCTCATCCTTCTTGTCGCTTGTTCCGGCCGCTTCCTCTGAGTCGCTTCCAGATGCTTCTGATTTCTTGTCCTTTGAAGCTTTTCGCTTGCTGCCAGCCGTAGAAGATGTCACTACAAACAGTTGTCCAAAGAGCTGTAATTTAATGCACATGCTATTACAGAGGGTGCTCGATAGTGTAGTGGTTAGAATGCTGCTGTCAATCGAGAGGTTGGGGTTGAAATATGGCTTGAGATTTCTGCTCCACCTGGACCCCCTAGCCAACTCGGATACAACAAGTACACTGGCCGTGCACTGTCAGTGGGAAGATGAGATGGCGAGGGAGAGGACTGGCCACACGCCCTCATTTGCAGAAAATAGAAAACGAAGTCAATAACACTTCATACCCATAGCTACCACAGGGCTAGCTTAAGAAGCTGCTCTTCTTCTTCTTCTAGTACAGTGGTCATGACAAGAATCCATCCACTCAAAGGCTATGGGTTCAAACCCTGTCTACAACCAAAACTAAAACAGAAAGGTGTGTTCCAAAGCTTTGTCATGTTGAAGTATGCCCAGAAAACACTATATTGCATGAACCAACTCATTCACAGGCACTCAGTCAAAACAAAATCAATAGGCAGGAAAGGTCAGGTTTGGTTCCAGTCAAGATCCAAGGGTAGGCAGGCAGATGGTCGGACAGCAGATGTTTACGAATGTGTCTCAAGATCCCTACGTAACAACCAGGGCTGCATTAAGGCTAGTGCGGGCCGGGGGTTTGTGATTACCCATATAGCCATCAGCACGGGGCCCAATTACAAGTACAATAATTTTTTTAATGTACTTCCAAAAATGCAGACCCCTCAAAACTGCGGGCCCGGGTGCTGCAGCACCCTTAGCACCCCGTTTAATGCGGGCCTGGTAACAACTATCTATCTCGGAGAAGACTTGAACCCACATAATCCACATTGCAAGGCAAGCACCCAAACACATCGGCTACTGTGTCATACAGCAGGCTTAAAAAATTGGATGCACACCCGTCCCGTCTCTTCCCATTCACACCCGTCCCCTGTCTGCCACTCATAGTCATACACTGAAATGACTCAGAGTGACTTAGAAAAGTACAGTATAACACATGCATATGATATCATATGATATTATTTATACATACTGTATGGTAAACCAAAATGACACAGTGAAATTGTCAAAAATATCGATGCGATGCCTAATCCTTGTGTGGATTTGACTTGGTGGGTGGACGAATGTCATCCAGTGCGTCACGCTGCCGGCGCTCTGTATCATACAGTGTTTGGTTTTGGGGGGCACATAGAGTAGTGGTAACATCACTGGAGTGAAGAGCAAGAGGTAGCGGGATCGCTTCCCGTAACCTCCCCAAATTTAGGTCCACTCTCAGCCTTTCATTCGCGAGATGGCGCGTTGTTAAAATGAGATGTAGGACGTGATGGGCGCCTTGCATGGCTGCCGTGTACAGTTAAATTCGACTCCTGTAATAACTTGTGATCATCCGTTCACACTGATTTGTAATCATACTGCGTTGTTGTCAGTTTGAAGATATTAAACGAAGATTATTATTATTATCATTATTATTATTAACACTATTAAGCCATTATAATCACTAATTAACCCTAATTAATTTTCATTACCTTTTGCATCTTTCTTTTCCGTTTTGCCTCCAGCAGTTTTTCCGTTAACAAAATCCAAAGCCTCTGCCTCAGTGTCAAACTTTTTAAACCTGGCACCTCGAAAACCCGTCGTCTGCTCCTGACACTCAGACCTTAAAACATAAACCCCACAATAGCACATTAACCAAGCAACGTCACATAAAACCACAACAGTACATAAACCAAGCAACATCACATAACCCCACATTTAGTACGTAAACCAAGCAACATCACATAAACCAAGCAGCATCACATAAACCCCACAACGTCACACAAAACAGCTACAGATAAATGCAGTCATGTCAATGTTAACTAAACACTGGTTCATGATATTCTAGTGGTTAGTGTACCAAGACGTCAGAGGTTCACATCCTGATAAACTTGCGCTATGAGGGTCAATATCTAATGTTATTGTCTTACATAGTAATACATGGTCCCTTGAATTTGGGTCAAACAGTAACATTAGATAGGGACCCTCATAGCGCAAGTTTACCCACATCCTCACCAGAGCAGAATTTCTTTCGAGATTTCTATGCCACCTGCACCGTTATGATTCCTTTTATACGCCCTACACGTTCATTTATTCCCGTTTCTTCAAAATTCTACTTCAAAATTCTACCATGCGCAGAGGTTTCCTTCTGCCCTCCATCCCAAGTTTGGATAACATGATTGATGCTGCAGATGCTGGCTTATTTAAAAGAATCTGTTGCCAGCCTTACCATGTCCTTCGTGGTATTTTCCCTCCCCCACGACATAATAACCACGACTTAAGGACAAGAACTCACAATTTTACTCTTCCAGCTAAAGATGAATGTAATTTTATTCCTCGTGTTTTGTTCAAAGATGCTTATTAATTAACACATCCCTTTATTCTCCATTCTATTATTATCATGCTTCTGTAATCTGTAATCTGTTGCGTTATTGTCAACTGGATTTGTTAAATTAAACGAATATTGATTGATTGATTGATTGTTTATGCTTATTTTACACACTATTATATTCTGGCGTGAGAACTGTATACAGGGTAACGTTGAAACCAGTTCGTGACGTTGAAACGATCTGGTAGGGTGAATAATTTTGGACGCTAATACGATAGATTGCCTACGGCGCTGTGTAAAATGCACAGATTCCAAGTTACAAAGCTTTTAAGAGAAATAGCTTTATTGTCACGAACGATAACGGGGCAGCGTATGAAAACCGCATTCATTTTTTACAGCAAAATATGCAGCCGCCGTAATCACAATTGAATATTTCACGGGTCGGAAGGGCGGAGACTTAGATAACACGCAAGGCGGGAACCTATATAACCAAACCGGGGTAGGGGAGTTATTATTGACCCCCACTGGATATAACCACGTGAAGGACGTGGCAGATGATACGTACCAGCTTGTGTAAACGCCGGGTTTCTTTCCGAGCTGTACTGCGTAAAAAGGCATTGTTTTAATCGATTTGGATTGAAAAATGAGCGCTCTCTGGAACAAAACCCTCAGATTATTCATCCACAGCTCCACCAAAAAAAACCAATCTACCCAGCTATACTCCCACACGACTGGCAGTGTCGGCAAAAAGTATAGATTAAACAAGAGGCTCGTTTACGTCATACCAAGAAGATGCGGAATAAGAGTCCTCTGAGCAAACTCGAGAAGAAGCCATAGGCACGAATATGTGAATGAATTCCCTTAGTTTCAACATAATATTATGAGACCCGGTGGACAGGCCTCCTCCTGAGCGTCTGATCTTCCCAACGACAAGGTAGGTCAGCGTACTCATTTACAGTTCGCTAGGTTTGTTCTATAAATATCTCTGCTCTGGCTAGTGTTAGAACCGCCTGTCTATGGCTTTGCATAATTATCTATGGAAACGAATCATTGAGAGTTAGAAGTCTCCAAATGCATGTATACATGTATTTATATAGATATAGTTATTTATTTATGTATGATGTATGTGTGTATCCATGTATGTCTGGCCCATTCATGCTCCCCAACCGACCGACCAACACACGTGTATTGGGGCAATGTTGGACATTGTACCAATGTTTTTGTGCTGACTGGAGAAATCTTTGGTCTCTAAAACCTACTGTGGTCTTAAACCTTTGCTTCTAATAGCGGCTATTGTTCTCATTTGGCGCGAAAAATCGACCAATGACCTTCAGCGATGAAATTAGTTCTGTTAATTTTTAACGTTAGATTAGGCTCTAAAGATATATTATCCTTTGTTGACATTTGGACTAGCGCCACCTGGCGGCCGACGCCTGGCGTCGTTGGTTTCTCGAACTTGCCGAGGTAACCAAGAAGATGGCGTCAAAGGATAGCAGAATTTACGACGAACTCCTGGAGTTTTTGAACGATCGAATATTTCAGATACCAGTCAAGTCGTTTATGGACGAAAACTGTCTAAGTAAGCATTTGTTGGCTTGCTCAAAGACGATCTCTACGACAGCAATATCTGTGAAAATTACAAAAACACCCTTGGCTCTTGCAGAACTGATTTCAAACACAACACAGTAGGCCTAAACTGTAATTTGATAATTACCTCCTTACAGAGTTCTGATGTAATAAGTAGACTGCAAGAGGTAAGTTTTCAGTTTAGAGCGAGAGACAGTCTTGGTAGGCGAGTTGTGAGCACGAAGAAGTAGAGTTCGAGATGGAGGAATCGGCAACTGCATGTGTACTGTGCCCCAGAATAAGCTGGTCTCCCCTACACGACTTTTGCGCAGTGCTGATAAATTTCATTATCAACGCAAACATAATTTAAATTTTGTTTTTCTGTTTATGTTGTGTGTTTACAAATCTAGTTTTCGATCCATGTATCGAAATATCACCGGATCACTTTGCTGTGTACAACTCCTATCAAGAACTGGTATGTTGTTTACAGTTATAATTCTGTTATGATTGTTGTTTGTCACCAATCATAATCATAATCTCCAACGTCTAAAGCGCCATTTGCAGGGCACCAGCCTATTCACGAGCTCTTTTTGTCTCTTATCCTACTCGTGTTAACAGCCTTTATCCAACTTTATCAGACTCATAACTTGTATGTGAAATTGCGGTCTATCATTAACGAGCTTGGTCACTGATCATGCGGTTGTGGGTTCGACTGGATGTAACTACCTCTGGCAAGTTGTTTGTCCACAATTGGCTGTCACCAAGCAATTTAATTTGGGCAGAGTCTCAAGGTAGGAAGTAAACAGCAAGTTCTGTAATGCGCTGGTTCCCTGTCCAGGACCTTGGGATTTGTCCATTGCCGGCTCATGGGCCAGTTGAAGGAAAGTTGAAGTGCCTCCCCTACATCCTCTTGAGATATGGGATAACATGCACTGGATGTGAACAAAACAATTTATAAAAAGTGCCATTTATTAAGCTTTATGTTTTCACACGCACACACGCATGGACACACATACCCGGTATATATCATATGCTTCATGCGTTCGTTTAGCACAGTTTCAGCCTGGCCTTACGTGTTCTTACCATGCCTTATCTTTGCCTTACCTCTGCCTTACCTTTGCCTTACCTCTGCCTTACCTTTGCCTTACCTTTGCCTTACCTTGCCTAACCTTTGCCCTGAACCCTGTCTTAGTGTCTTGTGGACAATGGCAGAATGCCTTCCCCCCAATGAATCCACCACACTAACTTGCTGTTTGTGCAGTGCACTGGCTTCCTGTACTCTGGTGTTATGCCCCATCTGAAATTTTTTAGGGCGACATAGGTTTATCTAGTACTTTGCCTTGCCTTCCCAAAATGACTAACGTGTATTTGTCATACTTCAACGTCACTTCACTTACCACACCTGCATGCTCTACCTGTTGTTTTCCATCCACAGGTAAAAGGTCTGTTGAAAGACTTCTGCAAGAGTAAACAGGTTTCTTTTGATCAGCTTCATGACGGCATCATGAAACTCTACGCAGAGCCAGATCTACGCGAAGTTTTTGGTGTTAGTTTCGTATATTCTAAAACGTTTACAAGTTTGATGCTATTGATGCTACAATCGTTGCACATGGCATGGTAAGGTAAGGTAGGGTAAATTAAGTTAACATGAGATAAGGTAGGGTATTTATGTAACCACTTAATAAGGTGCCTTTTAGTGCCTCACCTAAGTACAGCCTATGCTAGACTGAATGGTGTTAATGTCACTAACAGCAAGGTGAATATTTATGCAGATATCTCAGTTATTGCAGCGTGTGTGATCTAGTGTGTGTGATCTAACGTGTGTGATCAGTATGTGTGATATATTGCATGATCAAGTGTGTGATCAGTATATGTGATCTAGTGTGTGTGATCAGCATGTGTGATCAGCATGTGTGATCTAGTGTGTGTGATCAGCATGTGTGATCTAGTGTGTGTGATCAGCATGTGTGATCTAGTGTGTGCGATCAGTGTCTGTGATCTTATAAATAAATAAATAAGTAAGTAAGTAAAGCGAATACTAGATAAACTACTTTGTTCCAAAAACCTCAGAGCATAACTATCACAGTACAGGAAGCCAGTGCATTGAACAAAGAGCAAATTAGCACGACAAATCCATTGAAGGGGGCACTCTAGCATTGTCCCATGGACACTCGGTCAGGGTTCATAGCCAGAGTGACCTCTTCTTAGGAGTTATCTGATCTTATCTAATCTTATCCAATCTAATCTTAACTAATCTAATCTAATCTAATCTAATCTAATGACTCCTGTGGTGCCATTATCTTATGTGGCCTTTGTGATGCGTTGCAGCCAAGCTTTGAGCAGATGCTGTCGGCCGCGGACTTTGACATCTTCAACCACACGATGATCGGCCACAACATCGTCATCCAGGAACAGGTTCTGCAGATGATTCTCGCGTCAACGGGAGCCATTCCGGAGTCACTTCTAGACACCAGAACGATTCAGAGCGACGATGAGAAGCAGAGAAAAGCCCAGGACGCTATGAGAAAACCTCCCAGGCATGTTTTATCAATCAGTCTATAAAAAATCTCTGTCCATCGTTCACAAACGGTAATGGAATGTCTGGAATCACTGGCTTAAACTTGTCCAAAATATTGGGTGGGGAGCATTTGGTTATTTATTCTACACTTGTTGCATTGGGTGTACAGTCCATCTGAATTATTGGGGGGCATGTGTCCCGGCTGCCCCCCCAAGTCTACGCCTATGCCTGGAATACAGGTGGGCGAACTGCTTGACAGACGGCCGCTACTCTCCCTCCGTCCCTCCCCTGTCATATACTCTGATTAGCTAGGAGATAGACCCTGGAATGGGGTGCAGGGTGTGGATGCACCTGTACAGACACAAAGCCAGACGGACGGTCAGACAGACAGACACACGGATTGACACACAGACAAACACCGTCATAATGACGGGCAAATAAACCAGTTATATAATATATACTGATCTTCTAATCTGTCAGTCATTTGTTTCTTTTAGCCAATCAAAGTTCGCCAGAGACGAGAAAGGGAAGAAAGAAAAGGGAAGTGACCTTGAATCCAAGAAGGAGAAGGAAATCGAGGAGCAGAGGAAACTAATTGAAGAGGTTCATTGTTTATTTATTGATACACATATTTGGTTAATTTTTCATTAGTTTAATTGATTGATTAAATTGATTGATTAATTAACGAACCAAATTATCAATTAATTAAATAATATTTTCAGGAGATGAGACTGCTTGTGCTTGAGTCGGCTAAGGCCACGAAATCAAGTTCACAAGTTCAACCGATCGCAAAATCCACCAGCAAGTCTTCCTCAGCGGAAGCCAAGGTCTGAACTTAGAAAGCTTCCTTTTGTTGTCACCTAAGATTTACGATTTTATGATTACTTAATTCATTGTGTAAACTTCATGTAATGTAAAGCCTAGCACCATGTATGGCACACTGTTGACCTTGACTCAATTTATACGACCTGACCCGATCCTTCACTTGACCCAATTCTAGCTTATTGGAAACCTTATTGTAATAGTAATCGAACATGTATAAAAGTGCCACTCAATGATTCAGAGGCGCTCCCGACCCAAGCCAGTGCTATCACTAACAAATAAAATGGACTTCAGGCTTTTCCGGAACAGGGGATGAGAAAGGCTGTGTTATGCTTTACTGCATGGGTCTCTTTCATGGTGGCCAAGTGGCTAAAATGTCAGCTTCCGGCGCTTGTTACATGGGTTCTGTTCCCAGGTCCGTCATGTGAAAAGTGACATAGATCGTGTTCTTGAGCTGTGCATACCCTAAGTTGCCTAGCAACCTGAACTCTTCAGCCTCTCTTTGTCTCTTTTCTGTAAGCACTTGAAGACCATTCTGTTCGATTGTGGTTTCATTGTGTTGGGACGGGAGCACCTTTTGATGAGTCTTTCTTGAAGTGGCGCTATATAAATTTCCAAATACAATTACCCATGGAGGTTATCATCTTTGATATGAGTGTCAGCCTAACTCTAATACACACACATGCACACACTCATATGCACGCAAATACACACACGTACACACAAATGCACGCAAACACATACACACATGCAAACACTCGCACTAACTCACACACGCTCACATACAAAACCAAGCATATACATACAAACGCGCACAAATACACATTACCAACACAGACATACAAACACACACAGGTACACAAACACACTAACATTTACAGATGCAAACACAGTTACACAAGGATGCACACAAGAATATGCAACAGATGCACACACTCAAACACACATACAAAGACACTCTCACAAGCACACACAGGTATGTTAGAAACATGGGGTCACTTTCATTAAGCATCTCTTGTTGCGTACTTTTTTCTTCAGCCGTCCTCCGACCTCCGAAGCCAGGCTGCAGTGTCATCACCATCATCACCGCAAATGTCGTCAGCAGAGGCTGCACAGAAGTGGATGAAGGATGCGCGCCAGGAAAGTGGAAGCCATCCGGATGAAGGAGACGCAAGAACAGTTCGTAGATTCAAATCCTATCTTCTTGTCCTTTGTTTGCCTCTATTTAGCCAGTGATTTAAGATTATTTGTATGATTATTATTATT
Organism: Allolobophora icterica; assembly: GCA_963556255.1. NCBI lineage: Eukaryota > Metazoa > Annelida > Clitellata > Crassiclitellata > Lumbricidae > Allolobophora > Allolobophora icterica. The sequence continues at coordinate 48,620,341 of OY744611.1, forward strand.
TTGTTTTATTCGAGATATGTATGATCCCTCAGGATTTAAAAAATTATGGATAGCAGTTTTGTGGGATGGCTAGTCTTTGGTGATGCTTTACTCTGTGGTTCACAAATTACTATTATTATTATATTATTTTTATTATTATATTTTCTATTAGTATTACTATATTATAATTTTTATTATTTTATTCTATTATTATTATTATTATTATTATTATTATTATTATTATTATTATTATTATTATTATTATTATTATCATTTCATTATTATTTTTATTATTTATATTATGCATCTATTAAGCACCACTGTCTAATGACCAAGCTTCAATCTATAACACTAAGCAACTGTGACTGAAGAACTTGCTCAAGGTCCACACATAGTAATCATCTCAGAGTTGAGGGTCAAACCTGTACCCTCTGTTACAAGGCAAGCACTCTAAGCAATAGGCTACTGTGGAACATGTACGACCAGGACTGGATCTAAGATTCGTAGATTTAAATCATATCAAGTCCTCTCCAACAATTATACAACTTGCAGCATGATCCCAGGTTCAGATTTTCTCTTTATCTCCTTAAGAAAATACTAAATTGTTAAATATATAAATGGTGTAAATAAACAAATTTGGTGATAATTGAATTTCAGGGTAGCAGGCAGAATCCTGAGACAGCCGATATGAAACAACGCCAGCAGTTCCTCAGAGAACAGCGTGACAAGATCCTCGCTTTGCGTCGAGAGGCACGTGAGAAGCAGCTTGGCATCGATACAGAGCCAAGGATGAAGCCAAAGGCTTCAAAAGATTCCACCAAGAATCCCCAGCCGGCAACAACCTCGCCAGCATCCGCATCTGCAGAAAACGAGAAGATGCTAGCCAAGAGGCGAGCCCTGGCGGCGAAACTCAGACAGGAGGTTGTCGACAAACAGTGACCTCTGAACCGACCTCGTTTTATTTGTCAGTTGCATGACTCCACACCCAGCCAATCACAAGTTGTATATTGTATCATATTGTATCATGAAGAGGTGTCAGCACGGGGTCATGACCCTCACGATAATCTGGCAGGTTTGACCCAAAGAATTTACATTTTGGTTTTGCATAATGTCATTGCAATAATGAGAGTTTAACTTTTACCAAGTTTGGTGGATGTTAAAATGGTAATTAACTTGTGTGAAATTACTTGAAAACGTGTAAGAATTTTTGGCAATATTATGGGCAGCCTGGGTGCTGGGGTCGCTCGATAGTGTGTGGTTAGCATGCTGGACTGTCAGTCGAGAGGTCAGGGGTTCAAATCCCCGCAAGGGGAAAAATTTGTTTAGAGATTTCTGCTTCATCTGCACCCCTATCCAACTCAGTTATAATGAGTACACTGACCCATACACTGTCGGTGAGAAGATGTGGCCTAAGCGGGAACTTACTTTGCCTAAGAAGGCATTTACATGGCATTTACATTGCCTAAGTGAGCAGTTATATTGCCTAAGTTGGTATTTACATAGCCTAAGTGGGCATTTACATTGCATTATAAGTAGGCATTTACATTGCCTAAGAGGACATTTACTAGGACTTAGGCAATCTAAGTTTGGATTTACATTTTCTTTGAGAAGTTTATAAATTTTGCAATGTTTCAGGTATATGTGTAAGAAGGATTTTATCCAGGGTAGCGAGGCTTATGAAAAAGACTTCAAGTGTTGTACAATTTGATGTATGTTTCAGTTAGTTCATGTTCTCTGAACTTGTTTACAACTTTTTGGCAATTTTGATTTTGATATCAGGTGCTAACTTTGACTTGTTGCAATAGTTCACGAAGGTGCTGACGATTTGCCACTTATTTATGTTAGTATTATTATTATTATTATTGCACATTTATTAAGTGCCACTATCTAATGATGGCACTGAGCAATTGTGACCGAAGGACTTGCTCAAGGTCCCTACACAGTAACTCTCTCGGAGCACTCACCAGGAACGAGTAGGAGGAGATTCGAACCTGTACTCTCCGTGTTGTACAGTAAGTGCTCTAGCCAATCGGCTACCGTGTTAATCACTTGAAGTGACTTGGTTGGAAAAGTTAGATAAAGGTGCTGAATCTTAGTGTCTTGAAGTTTTGCAGATTTATTTTGGGTTTTCATATTTGTTTGTTGGTGTGTTTAAGCAGTTTCTGAATGGTTTTCCAGTTATAAGTGTGTGAACTTTTGAAGCAGGGTTGCACGTTAGTCTAACTGGTTTGCATGCAAGCCTGTCGACCGAGAAGTCAGGGTTCAAATCCCACAAGGGCTGATGCTTTAGGACAGTGGTTCCCAAACTTCTCTGGGTCGCGACCCACTTGTGAATATCTTGGCACTCTCGGTACCCACTGTGTAAAACTAATCATTGTGTACTAAAATTTGCTTCGTAAATTGGCATCGAAATATGCGGATTTACGTACAGCGTTTAGAAATTGGCATATTTAAAGCATTTAAAGGAAACTTAGGTTAAACAGTTTACAATATATTGCAATATAAAAGCAACTGTTGTACCTATGTAATGTAACGACAGCCCAATCATAGCCAAATGTTGTTGCTCCGAAAAAATAAATGTTTCTCAAAAAAATTTGACGACCCACTTGCCAGAGCTTCGCGACCCACTTTTGGGTCGTGACCCACAGTTTAGGAAACTGCTTTAGGACATCTGTTACACTAGCAATCCTCAGCAAAACTCCAGTTATATAATGAGTACATAGAGGGCATGAACACCTGCCATCGTATACCGTGGTCGAGAAAATTAAGTCGCTAACAACCCATGACCACTGCTGCTTAGCATGAAGTTAGCTTGAGGGACTGTACTACATATGTGCAAAGCTCAATGTTGTGCATTACCATGCTACTTGTAACATGTTACTGTAACTGTTGGGTTTGTGGTAACTTTTGGGGTAACTAAACGCACAGCGGTAACTGATTGCTTTAAGGAGGTAACAGTAACGAAAAAGTTTAGTTACCTTGTGTTACTTTTAAATCAACTTATGTTCGTGTCTAGTTCACTTATGGCGCTATAAAAGTTTAAGTTCAACCTATAAATTCTTTGGTTGTGTGCATTAAAGCACTTATATACTTTGGAAAAGGAACTATTCAACATGGCAAAGCTGCTTTGCATGTTGTGTAGATTTTCATACGACTCCACACAATGAGTTTTCTGTGTGATTATGATTGTGTGAAAAGCATCGTGAAACGTGACGTGAAAACTGCCTGTTTTTGTAAGGTAAAATTTTCTTAAACAGGGTGTTTATTTAGATGTTTTGTTTCGTTTGATTATTGTAGTCAGAATGGCGGCGTTCATTTTTGTACAATTTTAAATACATTAGTAACCAATATTCAGGCAATGAAGCTGGTGCTCATCAGGATGCAGACGGAAGTTTTTTCAGATCTAGTTAGTTTTTTTTAGTTAACTATGATGATTTGTTGCCATAATATCTAACCTGGCTCTATTTGAAGACCCAAGTAATGCTTACATTCCTTAGATGATAACTTTTGTTATAGATATTATGTAAATATGTATGTAAATCAGACATTATCAGTACTGTCTCTGTTTTTTGTCTTATCATATTGTGTTTTTGCTATCTTTTGCCAATGTATGTATGGTGATTGTAAATTATGAGCATTTGTCTTGTACTAATAAAAAGATTACTTACTTATATACAAGGACCTATAATATAGTATAGAATCCTTTTTAAAGGCCTATAAAATCCTCTTGCGGTTGGCCATTACATGGAGATATTGAAAATTGTGGCCAGCTCATTAAGTTAGTAAGTAAGTAAGTAATTTTTATAAGTCCTGTATAAGCTTTCACAATCGCCCAGTGTTTCACATTTAACACAACTTTACACCGTACGTAGGACAGTAGTTATTTAGATTTCTTCGTGCCCGCAACAGAAACTACTATATGAAGCTAGCAAGAGCTAGCCAACACCTGATGGCGACAGAATCGCATCACAACATTGTCTTCTTCCAAAATCCGAAGTCCTTGCCTATCCCCGGGAAGCGCACGAGTTAAATCAGGTCGCTTTGGACCATTCCACAAATCTTTACAACGCTGCTATTTTGTTACAAATTGAAAACATTTGCAATTTGGTGTAACTGTGTAAAATGCCTCGTACTAAAAGAAAGGGAAAAGCAGCTAGGAAGAAAAGCAGCTTTGTTGAAACCGCGGACGGTCAGGGAGAGGACGCTAGGCCTACTTCATCGTTCGAAAGTGAGGTTCAGGAGGTAGAGGAGGAAGACCTTGGGGCGTGTGGTGGTCTTGCGGCGGCTTCGGCTACCAAGGTCAAGGCCATGGTCGAATCGATTAAGCGGCCTAAACGCTGTATGGACGAAGATGGGTTCTTTTTCGACCTGAGTACCAACATGTCCGATATGGACACCGCGGATCCGGACAATTCCGAATCGGACGATTGCCACGGTCCCGTTTCAATTTACGTCAATGAAAACGTCTGTCAAGGGCGCTACTCAGTTAACAAAAAAGAGGTAATAATAATAATAATAATAATAATAATAATAATAATAATAATAATAATAATATAAAAAAAATAATAATAGTAAAAACAATAAAATAAAATGTCGATAACAAATCTGTGTCTAATCTATCACTTCCAGTACCTCCCTATCGCCATGCATTCAACGCTTTAATGCGTGCTGAGGAACCTTTGCCCAACAGAATCTTGACGAGGGAGAAACTGCTCCAGAATAACACCCTTTCTATCTCCGGACATAGTTTTGAATGCCTGAGGGATCGTAAATACATGGGTAAAAAATTTACAAAATGAAAAAAAAAAAAAATAATAATATCAATAATATAATTATTATTCTGTTATATTATATTTATCCTGAACATTGTTTCATTTTATGTAAGCATACCATACATTCTTTAGGGCGTTGCTGAAGGTCACGAGTTCATACTGGACGAGAACAAATGTAAGAAGTGCATGGATTGTTCGACTAAACAACCACTGACTTTGTCAAAACTCTGCTGTCTGACAGCCATTTTGGAGTTGAATTGGCGCAAAGTCGAAGGTACTTCACTGCCAAGTTGGATGGTCAGACGCCTGATGGCCACAGCATTGACCCGGTTTGATGACCTTGCCCTGAAGGAGCAGAAAAGAATTCGCTCTTCCATCAACGTTCTGCTGCCAAACTGGCCTGACGAGGAGTTGAATTTGTCTTTGTATGGTCCAAGCCCTTCGTGCTTCGAGTTTGTGGTGGAACTGGCGCTGAAGTTGTTTCTTGAGGATTTAGAGGGGAAACGGAATCTTCGACTGGAGAAGCTGGTTTTGTCTGAGTACGACTCTGATGACCTATTCTACTACAGTGCAGGTAAATTATTACTATTATTATAATTATTTATTACTATTTTTATTATTATTATTGTTATTATTATTATTATTATTATTATTATTTTTTTTTTTGGCCCCGGGGTATCAAGGATCCCCCAGGTACATGTAGGTTAAAAAATTGTCCGGAGACATATATAAAAAAAAGATTATTCCTGGAACGGCCGAGCAAGTTTTTGCTGCGATGTTGTTAGTGAGCCTAGGTGAGCGACTGCATTTATTATTATTATTATTATTATTATTATTATTATTATTATTATTATTATTATTATTATTATTATGCAGTTATTAAGCACCACTATCTATAATGACCCAGAATTAATCGATGGCGTTGAGCAATTGTGAGTGAAGGACTTGCTCAAGGTCCCTACACAGTAACCATCTTGGGGACCTCTACTCTTCCTATTACAAGGCGAGCGCTCGACCAGTCAGTTGCTGTGTCCCAAACTGTTGAACTGAAGTCAGGGAACGGCTGGATTGGGACTGAAGACTTTGTGCTTTAGAGAAGTTCATACATGCTCTACATAAATGTTTTGATACCTAGACTTGCCTCTTTCAACTTAATTACCTACTGGGCTAGAAGAGTTGATGTGCTGTTCAGAGGCTGTTAAAAGCTCTCTGGGTAGTCAGATAATTATACCTTAAACAAGGAGCAGGTCGTTAAGCCAGCACCTAATAATAAGGGTGTGAGGTGATTTTTTTATCCTCCGTACACGAGGGTGGATGGTGAGTCCTCTTCCTTGCCGTCTGACTTCCCACAGATTGTGCAAGGTCATCATAGGACAGTCTGTTGCTTTATTTCAGATTGTACGTCTATGTATTTTACGTTGTTTCAGGCTTCGCTAGAGATTACAATGCTTTCTACAAGACGCTGTTGTCTTCAGCCAAGCAGTGGATGACTATTTTGAAACATTCTTCGTCTACACGTTCTTCAAAGAAATGTAAGCGCTGTGCAATTCATCCACTGAAGAAATTGTCAGAAATGCTGACTAACATAACAACATAATGTGGAAAAGAATTCTGTTCTAAAAATTAATTGATTAAAATTTTTTTTACCAGTCTTGTGTGGCTGGATACTCCACATTTCAGTTTTATTATTTGCAATAAATATGTTCTTTAACTGAGGAAAAAATTGGGTGTTTGCATTGCGGGATTGATTGCTAAGACGGAACTTCAACAGCGAGAGTCTTAGAGACTGCCAAACAAGAGAAGCAATCCTATAGGAGATGCTCTGCGAGGCAGAGCATCCAGGACATTACGTATATAAGCTGAAACTGGTGTTAGCAACACATTAACTATGCATTAACTCGTAACCAGAATCATTCGTGAATAGTTTGTTACAATATCAGTAATAGAATACGATAAGAGAAAGTTAATAGAAAAGAAAATGTGATATTAGTTAAACAAGATATTGAATGATGTAATTTTAAACTGCCCTCCATTGTTGTGTTTTTAGATGTCTTTGCAACAAATGTGGTGATCAGAAATGAGGAAGAATTTACGGACACGTTATCCTCTCTACGTCTCTATAGAGATCGTCGATGTCCTTTCGAAGTCCGAATAGTCAGGATGATCTTCTACGAGATCAGGGTTGAGCAGATCGCTGAGGTCTTCTCAGAGGTCAACCCAACGGTAGGTGTGTGTGTAAAAGCAGAATCTCATTATGCTTAGTCACTGAAATTCATACCTAGCCGAGGTTTTCTCAGACATCAATCCCATGCTTATTTATGCTAAGAACAATATAAGAAATTGCTTCATCTTTTAAGTTGTAATTTAAAGATGTTTTATTGTTATTATTATTATTATTATTATTATTATTATTATTATTATTATTATTATTATTATTATTATTATTATTATTATTATCATCGTCATGCATTTATTAAGCACCACGTCCTTCTCGTCCTTCACAACCTCCTCTTCCTCCTCAACCACCTCCTTCACCTATTCCTCCTTTACCTCTTTCTCCTTCACTTTCTCCTCCTCCATCTCTTCTCCTTTTCCTTCCATTACCAAGATTATATATACACAATGAGCATCATTCGAGAGATGCTTTAAAAGAAGTACAAAAATGGTTCGTTTCATTGAATTACTTAACAAAACGCTTTTACTCGATAATTGGTGATTGTTTGCAGTATCTCGAGTCCTTTTCTGTGAGAAAGCACATATTCATGCCGAGATACATCGAGGAATTGGACAGAATATTGGCTGACTGTGATGTGCTCTGCTCCCTATCACTGTTCCAACTTGGGCAACATCAAATCAGTGACACAAGATACCAGGATGAACTTGCAGACGCTATGTCCTCTCTATTGAGTCGTCATTCGACTGTTGCCAAGCTGCAGTTATCTGGATTCATGATTTTAAACCGTGCGCAGAAATATCCGCTACCGCCTTCGCTCGAGCAGTTGCGTCTGATCTCGTGCCAGATGACGAAGAGCGACTGGAAGTGCTGGGCAAAACGATCAAAGAACATGGAAGGGATTGAGTTCCTCTCCGTGAGATGTTGCCGGCACGATGATAATTTGCTGGGAAAAGGATTCATGAAGTTTCTGAAGAAGCACTCTCATTCATTGATTGAGCTCGAAATCGTGAAGGAGAAATGTTCGTTGGGTGTCCAGGATCTGAAGGTGATAGCTCAGCGCTTTTCGGAATCTGGAAAGCTGGAGAGTTTCTTCTACCGGGTGGAAAACGGCGCAAACAACATCGACGTTATCAACGAAGTGATGCGCAGTTTTCTTGCAATACGGAGCCTGGAAAAGCTTACAATTGAAAGTTTGTACACGAAACTGAGAAAGCGTGGTGTTCGAAACGCCCTGACAGAGTTGATGAGGGCGCTGTGCCGACAGCGAGAAGGCCCAAGTAAAGTTTGGATTAAGTGTACTTTTTATTAGTGTCTAACTGAGGCAGCATCATATCTATGACATCAAAAACAAGGATGAAGCTATGTAACTTCTGCCAATTTGCGATGCAATGTTGCAAAACTGCAGATATCCGGTGATCTAGCATTCTTTTGGCTCTAGAAATTTTGAGATTATGTCTGTAATACGATACTGTTAAATGGAGCTATTATTTACCATCATTTTCAGGAGACACTCTTTACCATCATTTTCAGGAGGTACTCTTTATCATCACTTTCAGGAGATACTCTACCATTATTTTCAGGAGAGTATATGAATTGTTTTTGATTCATGGTTGGAGGTCTCGCCATTTCTTGTCTCCTACGACTCTCTTTGTTCTAAATTGAAAGCTTGCCACATCTAGTCTGTTTGTGTTCTCATTCTCTGCACATTTTTCTGTTGCCTGTATTTAAAATGCACTTCTGTTTTGTTATGTGAATCTCTTCGTTGCTTCTTTTGCATTGTCATTGTTCTTTAGATTAAAAAATGTTATTTGCATTAAAAATATGTGTTTAACTTGTTGTGATGGCTAAATATATTTGTGGTGAGTGTTAGAAATCTGCATTAATTAAAACTTGTGTGGTAGGAGGTGTACTATTTAAACTGTTTTTATTAGATGTCTGTACACCAAAGTGCAATTAGCAATTGGTTAATTAAGATTACACATACATACTTAATTACTTAGTTGCTTGTAGCACTGTTCTGTAGTTTATAGTTTTGAGTTTTGTCTGGCATACTGAAGTTTTGACAGAGCAGGTGACACTATTTTCTTCTCTTGGTGGTTAAATTTTTATGCAGGATGAATAAATTTTTCAATTTTTGATTTAAATTGTTCATTTTCAAAGCCAAGCAATTTCAGCTTGCTGTGGTGATTCCTAAGCAAAACGGAAGTAGCCGTTGAAGGCAGTCTTGTTGTCCTCGAGACCAAGGTCTTGGTCTCGAGTGCACTCGAGTTCGTTTTTAAAAGTCTTGGTCTTGGTCTTGAGACCAAAGGTCTTGGTCTTGGTCTTGAGGTTCAAGGTCTTGGTCTTGGTCTTGAGGTTCAAAGTCTTGGTCTTGGTTTTGCAAGACCAAGACTTTTGTAAAAATGAACATTCATTAATTTTAACAAACGGCAAGAATTTTAAAAATTTATCCAATAATTACTCATACAGTTATTGCTTTAGTATTTACACGGTGTGAATGAGGCTTCACTGTTGTTTTGGACAATTATTTTGACTTCCGGTCATTTATCATGAAATGATTTCAAAACAGACTCATGATTAATTTGTACATTTGCATCCGGTTCTTGAAAAGCAGTCTTGTTGTCCTCGAGACCAAGGTCTTGGTCTCGAGTGCACTCGAGTTCGTTTTTAAAAGTCTTGGTCTTGGTCTTGAGGTTCAAGGTCTTGGTCTTGGTCTTGAGGTTCAAGGTCTTGGTCTTGGTCTTGGTCTTGAGGCTGAAAGTCTTGGTCTTGGTTTTGCAAGACCAAGACCAAGACTTTTGACAATATGAACAGTCATTTAACAAAACGCAAGGATTTTAAAAATTTATCCAATAATTGCTAATACAATTGCTTTAGTATTTACACGGTGTGAGTGAGGCTTTACTGTTGGTTTGGACATTTATTTTGACTTCCGGTTGTTTACCATGGAATGATTTCAAAACAGACTCACAATTTGTACATTTAAATCCGGTACTTGAAAAGCTGCTCTGTGTGCCAGTGAATTCAGCACTGTAGAACGTATTTTTCACATGGCAGAATTTTTATGAGACCCCACAAGGCACGTCTTGGTCAGAAAATTCTGAGCGAATTGGTTTTTATAAAATGCAACGGGCATAGGCTATGGAATAAGATTTCGCATGAAGGACTTTTGTAAATACGAATTCGAAATTCTCTGCAGTTTGCATTTGGAGTTGTTTTGTTTGAATAAAATAAAAGATTCATGTTTTCATTAAAATAGCGAGTAGTCCGACTTGACAATTTTTTAGTAAGGAATTTATAGAAGTCTGGATATGGTTGTGATTTTTTGGGTATTTTTCTGGGTTTTGGTCTTGAATTTCAAAGTCTTGGTCTTGGTCTTGGTCTTGAGGTTCAAGGTCTTGGTCTTGGTCTTGAGGTTCAAAGTCTTGGTCTTGGTCTTGGTCTTGAGGTTTAAGGTCTTGACAACAAGACTGGTTGAAGGTTGGTTATTGATTTGTTTTGACTGAGCACCAGTGAATAAGCTGGTTCCTGTGTTTGGGCTCTGTAGAAATCTGAAGAGGCGGCAACAGTAACAATAGGTTTAGTAGCTCTGTTGCAGGCTGATACTCTTCCAGATAGTTTTATGGAACTTTTATGAATCGCATTGTGTGCAAAATTTGGGGGTGCTCGATATAGTTTAGTGGTTAGTGTGCTGGACTGTCGATGGAAAGGTGCGGGGACCAGCGGAGTTCAAATCCCCACTAGGGCACAAATTTGGTTTGAGATTGCTGCTTCATCTGCAGCCCCTAGCCACTTCAGCTATGATGAGTACACTGACTGTACACTGTCCGTGGGAAAATGAGACGTTGAGGGAGAGGATTGGCCATCTGCCCTCTTGTGCCAAGGCTAAGAAAACGAAGCCCGTAAGACTTCATACCCATGGGTGCCTCTAGCTTCTTATCAAGAATATGTGGTAGGCTAGGCTACACGTCTTGCCTTTGGCCAACGGATTCAGAGTCGCTGGCCTCGCCATTTGATGTCCCTCTGAGCTTAGACTGACCAGACGTCCCGGTTTTCCCGGGACAGTCCCGATTTTCTGCTAGCTGTCCCGGTTGCCGGAAAAGGTAGGCCAAACCCTAAAAATGTCCCGGTTTTTAAGAACTGACCTGACTTATCAACGTCTCCTTGATTTTACTACTGGAAACAGAAGGTCGCTCTGAGTGCAAGAGCAAGTTCTTCATCATTAGCGAAATATTATACAGCTAAACAACCAGGTAAAGAAGAGTATAATTTAGCTGCTGCAGAGGGTACGTATGCATACCACACCGTATGCCACAATCAAAGTTTCAGATCAATGGATTGTACATCACAGCTGATCAGAAAAATGTTCGAGCCAAAATTTACTTGTGCCAGAACAAAAACTGAGGCTATTGTTACAAATGTTCTAGCACCACTGGCAACACAAGGTCTTGAACAGGATATGGCAAATTCAATGTTTGTGTCTGTCTCTGTTGATGCTTCCAATCATAACAATGTTACATTTTTGCCAGTTATTGTGAGATATTTTGTGCCATCAGGTCCGAACAGTGGAATTGAAAATAAAGTACCAACATTTTCTTCCGTTAAAAGAGAAACATCCGAGGTCTTATGTGATCATATTGTTGACGTTTTAGAAAAATACAACTTGAACAACAAATTAATTGCTTTTTCAGCAGACAACACAAATGCAGACAACACAAATTATCTTATTGGTCAGATCAAAAAAGTCGATTATCAGAAGAAAATCTTTTAGCTGTTATGATAGTGAAAGTGAATATGGAAGAAACATGTGTTGAATTTTATGACAGATTTGATAAATTTATAATTAAATTTTAAATTTAAAAGCATGATTTGCGATAAAACCTGTCAATTATACCAATATAATGTATATTGTATATTATTGTATAATGTATAAGCATAAAATAGATATTTGTGCAAGTTTTATAATTACTGACAAAACACAAATTGATTTTGTGATTGAAGTGTCCCGGTTTTTAGTTTCCAATATCTGGTCAGCCTATCTGAGCTGTACTCCCAATCAATTCATTGCAAAATGAAAGTGTCGAGGCCATACAGTCGCTGTATAAAAACGTGTAGGCCTACATTAACATTTCGTCATTGTAATCTCCAAACTTCTAAAGCGCCACTCCAAGGCTGTGCGCAGGGCACCAGCTCTTTCACGAGCGCTGCGGCAAATCAGAGGGTTTCCAAAAGAGTAGTCCAAAGAAAGTCTGAGCGCGGTTACTGCAGAGGGGTCAGATCAAGAGAGCAGGCAGAGCAGCTGGTGTCGTTTAGGGCGAGAGGAATTGGAAGGTGGAGGCTAAGATGAGACAGAGTAGGAGTTCTTGAAGCGGTGTTCAGTTTTGAGTGGAAAGTCCGAAGGGTGATAGACAGCAGGGCTGTAGTCGAGCGTATACGCGGGTATACAGCGTATACTTACCTCTAGAGAAATTTGAGAGCGTATACCCATGAGGGTATACGCGGGTATACAGCGTATACTTACCTTTGTAGATAAAATTTTCCGAAAAAGAGAGGTTTTCAACGGTTTTTAGGGCGAATGACTAAAAAAAAAAAAAAAAAAAAAAAGGTCAACTTTTTTAGAGACGAAATCGTAAAAAGTCTGAAAATTTTCTGAGAATTGGTGAAAAGTCAGAAATTTTTCCTAAAAAAAGGTCTTCAAATTTTTTTTTACGCCGCTGGTCACCGGTAGCGTATACTCACCTCAAATTTTACCACTACAGCCCTGATAGACAGAGGAGCATGAGGAATAAGATGGAGGACGGGTTGCGATGTTGATGGAGGAACCGAAAATCTGCGTGGTCCTGTGTTCGATATGGCTCGATTGGAGAACTTGAAATGAGTTAAGTGACCAGTCTGTTTCTTGTTTCCTGTTGCCTGGCTTCAATATACACTTCTGAACTTAGTGAAAAAATATTATCCACTAGTCGTGACCTGTGATGCGATTTAGTGGAGTTTGAGTCAGCGTATGTAGTACTTCAGTTTCGGTAGTGATTAGTTTATCAACGGAAGCACCATAAAAGTTTACTTACTTATTTATTATACGGACGTTTGAAGAATACCAATGAGATCCATTGGGCAAAGATAAAGAGACAATCGTACCAAGTATATAAGCTTCGAACGTTCTGGTCAGTTTTCAAGTAAAGCAAGTGATAGCTTAGATATTTCCTTAAATTTGAAGGAAATTTATCGTCTATAGGCCTAATAGAGTTGTAAAAATCTCGCTTCTGTTTATTATTAAAGTACGTAGTGATAAATTGTTACTTCACTTAGTGCGATTTAGTGGTCTTCCTTTTGAGGCGTGTCCACGAGATTCACGCCGAGTGGAGTTGCCATGATTTCTTGCAGCAGATTGTTTACAAGAAAGTGACTCATAAATTGATAGAAAATGGGGCTGTTGACTATATTGAAGAAAATGAAACAAAAGGAAAAAGAAGTCCGAATACTGATGTTGTATCCTTTACACTATAAAGATTGTAAAGTGTTTGATAATTAGAATAGTGGGTGTAGTCTTCGGACTCTGTTTTGATGTAAACAGAGAATCATCGCAGTTTTGCCATTCATCGCTCATTATTTTGTGGAGTTGATTAATAAGCTGATTTAATTAGATGCTTCCAACATATCGTAGCGTAGCGTGGTATTTTAACCGTTGTCGAAATTATCTACAGAATCCCATTATCGTTTTTACTTTTTTCACAGAACTGGAATATCGTCATGTTTGAGATAGCTCGGATGTTGTACAATTTATCAGTTAATTAAAATGAATGTATACCGTCAGAATTCTTGCATGCTGGTAAATTGTTTTCTTTGTACGCACGGTCTTAATTAAAGAGTTTGGATTTTTGAGGGGTTCTTAAATTGCTTTATGCAATTTGATTTTATTATTTCAAAATATCGGTGTTTCTTAACCATTTTGGTTCAGAGGTTTGGACAATGCTGGCAAGACAACTATAGTGAAAAAATTCAATGGTGAAGATATCACTATGATTTCACCCACTCTTGGGTTTAGCATAAAGACCCTGGAACACAGAGGGTAAGAAGAAATGCCAATGTCTGGTTCCATATATTGTGGTAATTTATAATCTGTGATTACGTTATAGTACATATGCCAGATATAAGGCATTTATATTTCTTCTTTTGTGTTAAGGTGCGAAACAATGTTCTGCTGTCTCTGGCAATTTGCAGGCTTGGGTCCGATTTGCTAGATTTGCACAGTTTTCCAGAAGTGCTTTATTAATTTACAATTAGGTTGGTTTTGATTGTGAAATGACATGCATCCAGTGGCCAACTTAGCCAAAACTAAGACGCACTGATCCTTTCAAGCACCTTGTTCTGCAAAAACTGGTAAAAATTTATTAATTCATTCAGAACATTTATATTGCACCTAATCTAGGTAACTATGCAGAGGCACCCCTCAAATTTGAAGTCCTGCAAAAATATTTCCTTGCTGTAACTTCAGAAACCTGCAGATGATATTTTTTATTCGTAGCTAACATTGTTGAAATGTCCCGTTGGTGTTTTGAAGGTTTAAGTTGAACATCTGGGATGTCGGTGGACAGAAGTCACTGCGATCTTACTGGCGAAACTACTTTGAGAGTACGGATGGACTCATCTGGGTCGTAGACAGTGCTGACCGACGCAGGCTACAGGACTGCAAACAGGAATTGTATGGCCTGTTAGTCGAAGAGGTAATTATTGTTATTATGACGCATTTATTAAGTAACATTATCTAGTTACTAAGCCTCATTCGACGGCACTGAGCAATTGTTCGTGAAGGACTTGCTGAATGTCTTTACACAGCAACCGTCTCGGGAGGCTTGAACCATACTCTCTGCGTTACAGACTGAACATTCTGATAAATTGATTACCATCCTAAGGCTAAGTAGGTATGGTCTAAACAGGTGGGGTCTAAACAGGTGGGGTTTAAACAGTGCACCTCAACAAAAGAACACGACTTCTAATGTTTGCTAAGTTAGAAGGGGCCGTAGGTAAATTCAGATTCAGCTGTGCGTTGGCGACTAGTTCAAGATTCCAACGAACCTCTCAGCATGCAACTTAATTGATGCAGAAATATTAATAATGATAATAGAAATAATTAATGCAGAAATATTAATAATGATAATAGAAATAATAGACAACTGTAGAATACAATATTATGCAGAAGTCCAGATATATACAAACCTACGTGTATATACATTATACAAATATACGTGCATATACATTATGCAAACATACATGCGTAAACATTACATAAATATACGTGCATATGCACATACAGTTGCTTACTGCCTTGGACTTTAGTTTGCCATTACATGGAGGAGATATATTAAGGCAGAAAATAAATTAATAATAGTAATGGTGATATTGAACTGTGTTTTTCCATTTAAAAATAGCGACTGGCTGGTGCAACGCTTCTCGTCTTTGCAAACAAGCAGGATCTGCCTGGTGCCCTGTCCTCAGACGCTATTAAAGAGGTTTGTTTATGGTTCACGTTGCTTGAAATTAGATACAAAAACAAAAAAGTTAGAACCTGTTTTCGTGGATTTTTCATGGGAACTCTGTGTTGAAATTGAAAATCTTAATTCAGCATCTAATCTTGTGCATTGTCAATAAAGGATGCTGTTGAGCCATGGAACTCGGATTGTTGTTATTAAAGATAAATTACTGATTAAGCTTGTTAACCGTTGAAAATGTTGCTCTAAATGAATTGCAGTTTCTATGTGTGTTTCTTCAATGATAGGGCTTTACATTATTAAACGTAATCAGTTGGTGCTTTGTGTATTACAGTAAGAGGCTGATTTCAGAGATTTGAATCTCAGGCTAGCATGGTCCATACACGGGGACCTTAAAGAGCTTGGCACCCATTCAAGTGGGCTGCATTGGTGAAGGATCTCACCCAATCAATTGCTTTTAAAATGAGCAGGGGCTAAGGCCATACGGTAGCTCTAGAACGGTCTGTACAAGGGGACTGTAACACTTTAACAATGAGCTGCATTAGTTTCCCAGTGTCGAGTTTTAGTACACTCTCACCATTAAAGTGTTAAATGGCATTCAAATGGACAGCAGTGGTGAAGATTCTCACCCGACCAGTTCATTGCAAAATGGTCGAGGCCATACGGTTGCTATAGAAAAACGTTTTAATTTATTTTTACAGTCACTAGTGTGGGCACTTTAGTGAGGTACTTCTAGGGTGCTATACAAAGTGTTTATGTAAGTAAAAAACTAACCAAAGTATGCAGATTGGTTGGGATTTTGGTTATTTTAGGCGTTGGACCTTGACAACTTGAAGACGCATCACTGGATGGTGATCGGATGTAGTGCAGTTACGGGCGAAAACCTGCTGACTGGTGTTGACTGGCTTATCGACGACATTGCTTCTAGGATTTTCACGCTCGACTAAATTTTTCACGGTCTAGATATTTTGACGTAGTCTGTTTTCATTTATGTGCAGGGCTTGTACACAATGTGAATGTGTTGTCTCTAAATGTGCTTGCAAATCTGTATTTACTGTGATCGTTAGGAATTTGTTTGAAACTCTGCTACTGACTTGTAATCAGGTGAAATACATTCAACGTTTTCTAGTTTGACTCGTATGATGTCCCCTTTCAGCCTAGTAGGATGAACATTTCATCAAACTAAATTATAAGGTTAATAATAATAATAATAATAGTAATTGTATTTAGAATTTTATATAATATACCACTATAAAACTACATCAAATCGGATGTGAACTCTGCATAAGCCTCAAATATTATTAATAATAATTATTGTTATTTTTCTTAGTGAATAAATAAAAAATAACTCGATAAGACCTAGCTATTCCAGATGACTTTTACTGTCTAATGACATGTATGCCCTAAAAGGCAAACTATATTCAAACTTACTCCTTAAAACTAATTGCCATTCCAGATACATTTTAAATTCTATGTGAACTGATTTTAGCTGACCCTTAGGTGCTTGGCACTTTTAATAAGGAAAATTCAGTGATAATAATGCTATATATTAACCAATATCAATAAATACTAATAAAAGTTGTTTTGGGACCTTCAGTTATTCTTTAATTTGAGTTCCAAAACATTCCCAATGAGAAAACAATTCACATTTATGAAAGAAACACGGGAAACACATTCATTCATGTGCAGTTTAATCTCAATACAAAAATACAAAGAGTATCTTTCTCCTAATGTATCGAGTCTACACAAACTCATCTCCTCTATACGTCTCTTCACTGGCTACTCTATGTTGTTCTCTTCAAGCCAGACGAGGTCTGCGATCGTCATCTCAAGGTGACTTTGCCATCGCTCGTGCAGTCAGAAAATTTGGAAATCGAGCTTTTGCATTAGCTGAATGGAACAAACTTCCGGACTTTATTCGCACATCCTCGTCACCTTTGATCTTTAAATCCAACCTTAAAACCTACCTGTTTAAGATGTACTATGACTAGTATTTTTCTGTTACGCGCTTTTGTGCAAGATGTCTTTTTGTTTAGGCGCGCTATAAATGCCAGATTAATAATAATAATAATCTTCCTTTGTTTAGCAGCATCTTTTGGCTGTCGTGACAATTTACGTCAACCGTAGCTAACCTTTTATCGGAAAGCGAGAATATAATTATTGATTTAACGAATATTTCAAATATATAGTGTGGGATTAACACGTTTTAAGGGTGTCTATAGAGAGAAGGAAGAGGAGGAAGTGGAAGAAGAGACACGTGGAGGTGGAGGAGGAGATGAGGATGACACCGATGATGATGATGATTATGATGGCAACGAGGAGGGAGAGGAATGGGAGTTTGATTTGATGAGGAGGAGAGAGGGGATAGTAGGGGAAGAGGAGGAGAGGAAGACAAGAGAAGAAAAAGCACTAGTAATAGTAGCACTTGAAGAAGATGAAGAGGAAGGTGAAGAAGAAGGTGAAGTAGATGAAGATGTGGATGGAGGAGGAACAGGAGAAGGAAGAGAATTTAAATTGGCTCAGACTTGAGTGGCAGCCAACTCTGTCCAGAGCGATCTATTAATAGAAAGCTCTGACTCTGTCTTGTATTAGATACATTCGCTAGGTGGAGCAAGTACATTCGCAAAAGACTTAAGAGCGAGCGCTGAAATGCAGTAACTCTGGTTTTGGACTATTTATTCAACTGAGGCTGTGTAACTGAGGCCTGTCTACATATAATAATGTAATGAACTTTACAAATTCAAAATTCGAATTAATCAAAATCGTCAATCAAGATATTAAACTGTCTAAAATGTGTAATTCCTTTATGAACATTGATCGCAGCGTTGTTTCTGAAACGTAATCATCAGCATATATTTGATTTTAAGTAACTGAACTGTTTGTACCGTTTTCTAATGTACATATGCACAGATTAAAGAAGATTGACTATTACTATGTAATTATTATCGTAGTCGTAATCTCGAAATGTATCACTGTACAGTTATTGTCAACGAAAACTTTGATGGAACGAATATATAGCGTTGGAAAAAGTGAATATATAGCGTTGGAAAAAGCGAATATATAGCGTTGGAAAAAGCGTTTTAAAGGTGTCTAAAGAGAACCGTTGAGTTGAGTTTTTTGCGACATTCTTCATTATTGGATATTGGGGCGCGTTCGATTATATTTGTGCAATCGTATCGCAAGCCTAAACTCGAGATTTATACAGGCCCAAAAAAGCGGAGTCGGGGAAACAAGCTTATTCACAGGCGCTTAGTCAAAACAAAATCGATAGGCAGGCGGGGTCAAAATCAATCCTGGTCAAGATACAAAAGGGGTGAGTCAGACAGATAGTCAGACGGTTAAAGTGGGTGGTGTTTGGAAGTGAAGCGGCGAGGGAGGTGTGGGGAAGAGGAGGAATCGGGATAGGATTTGTGAAAGAGAAGTGTTGTCAGTTTTGTGTGAAAGATCTATGGAGAGATAGCAAGAGGTGAGGATTGGGTGAGGTCGGATGATGGATCAGATAATTGATTGTAATTCCGACGGGAGTTATTCCACACAGGCGGAACAGATATGACCAGTGCATATTTTAACTGTTTAAGTGGTGGGACATTTGTCCCACCACTGCTCTGATTCGACCCCCACTGAATAGGCTAACTATTGGTACTGCTCTAGTCTGAATAACACAAACTTATGTTTAATTGAATACTGTTCTAGTCGCAGAAAGCAAATTATACTTTCCAGTTTCAATAGGCCTAGGCCCCTACCCTACCTTTGGGCCTAATACCTAACACAAATCATGTCACAACTCAGGCATCTGTAAACTAAAATGTAATAAATAATTGTGTAAATGTATAGGTAATGATACTTACAGGGTAACAGTGGTTACATTAACCAATGGGTTCTCTTTTCTCTAAAACTATGAGAAAAACTCGCAAAAATGTTGGCTTCACCAGGTATTTGCCCCCACCACTTATATTTAATCAAAATATGCCTCGGATGTGGCTATGGAGCGATTTACACATTTTTGAGCGATGAGGTGATGGAAGGGCGACGATGTGTCGGGGCAGAAGAGGAGCGGGTTGAGCAGCGTAGTTGGACCGTGAACAACAGTACTGACGAAGGTCGGAGGTCTGAGAGGATTGGAGTGTGTTGTATGTAAGTGATGACGGCATGGTATGGTGTCTGGGAATTTCTAAAGCGCCTCTCACAGTGCGAACTATTCACAGGCGCTCTCAGCGTGTGAGCCTCGCGGAAACAGAAAAGGCTTCAAACGATGAGTGAGAGAGAGAGAGAGAGAGAGAGAGAGAGAGAGAGAGAGAGAGAGAGAGAGAGAGAGAGAGAGAGAGAGAGAGAGAGAGAGAGAGAGAGAGAGAGAGAGAGAGAGAGAGAGCCAGAGCCAGAGAGAGAGAGAGAGAGAGAGAGAGAGAGAGAGAGAGAGAGAGAGAGAGAGAGAGAGAGAGAGAGAGAGAGAGAGAGAGAGAGAGAGAGAGAGAGCCAGAGAGAGAGCCAGAGCCAGAGAGACAGAGACAGAGAGAGACAGAGACAGAGAGAGACAGACAGACAGAGAGAGAGACAGAGAGAGAGACAGAGAGAGAGACAGAGAGAGAGAGACAGAGACAGAGAGAGAGCCCGCGCAGTACCAAGGGAAGAGAGTTCCACAAGGATGGGCCCGCGACAGGACTCTGTGTTCCATGTTCTTACATGACATTGTATACTTAAAGCCAATGGAGTGATTTGAGTCAGAGTTTCGCAAGCTGCAGTTAACAGGGTGTTCAAAGATTTACTTTCTACTCTTGACTGTGCGGCAAGAATACTTCTAAACATATCATCACTCATAGGCGTAATATGTGGGGGGTACGAGGGGTACCCGTACCCCTCACTTTTTGGAATGGGGGGTACTGTACCCCTCACTTTTTAAACAATGTCAATCAATATTTTTGTTATTGTGCCTTCCCAGAGAATGCAGTTTCCGCCAAAGTGCGAAAGTAGGCCTACTTAGATACACCTGTAAACCGAAAGCCAAAATTAATGAGAATACTGACATGGAATATGTTCAAAATGGCCACCATGCTAAAAGCCAAAGTGGAGAAGAAATTGGTACCCCCCCACACATTTTAGACCAAAGTATTGGTACCCCCCACTTTTTAGACTAAAGTTACGCCCCTGTCATCACTTAACACAGCAAAAACAAAGCATAAAAAAGCCGTGCAGACAGTTGGAAACGTTGCCGTCATTGGCGAGTTATGTAGAAGTAGTTCGAACGTATTAGTGCGCACCACGACCGACTCACCACTGCCAAAGCTTCCTTCGTCAGATCCACAGATTGGCTGTTCGTTGGTGTCGGTCGCGCGCTTCCTCCTGTTTGACAGTTCGAGTGTTATCTATCAAGATTACCGTATGTGATCCCTGTTGGATCTGTAGGTTCACTACGCACTTTATCGTTTTCCTTCACGCCCTTCTGCATGCCACGCGCCACCAGGGCATGTTTTAAGAACAATTTATCACTGCCCACGTCACTTTGTTGAGTAATAAAAATCATAAATAATGATGAATTACGATTCATTTCCTGCACAAGCAGCCCTTCACCACTTTACACTTTGTGTAAATGTAAATGTACGCGATTTTCTATAGCGACCGTATATGGCCTCGACCCTGCTCATTTTTCAATGAATTGATCGGGTGAGATCCTTCACCACCGCTGCCGTTTGGAATAGGCCCCACGCCAGTTAAGGTCCCCGTGTACGGACCGTGCTAGCCCGAGATTTTAAATCTCTTAAAGAAGCCACCTTCGGGAAGCGAACCGCGATCCGCATGCTCTCTAACACAGGCGCATGTGTATCACTAGCATTCACTGTACGTTAAAAGGAGCCCTGCGCGTCACCACAGTCAAGTCAAGAACAGAATGGAAAAGAAACGATGCTCTAAACAGGGAAAAATGTTTCTCGAAAAGGTTACAGGGCTTAAATCTCCCCGTAGTCGTTGGGACTATAATACACAGGGCAGGGAAGTCAGTGTGATTCTCGTTAACGTTAACGATAACGAAAATGTTCGTTAACGAACAAAAAATGATTTCGTTAACGATAACTATAACTATAACTAAAAAATATCATTAACTATAACTATAACTATAACGAAAATAACACTAACGAAAATTCATTGCTATTTTCGTTAATACGATAAAAAAAGTGCAATATCAACTAACGTGAGAACGTGAAAATACAGCCGTTAACGAAAGCAAAATGATTCCTATGTTCGCCTTGGATGTCGGTGAATATGGAGCGCTGTGTATTCATGAAGCTGAATGCACCCATTCGTCAAAGCTCTAAGCAAATTATTGTGTAACGCGTCTTCATAATTCAGTGTGATTTTCATTAACGATAACGGTAACGAAAATGTTTTCGTTAACGAAAGCAAAATGATTTCGTTAACGATAACTATAACTGTAACTAAAAAAAATAATATTAACTATAACTGTAACTATAACTAAAATGAAAAACCATTAACTATAACTGTAACTGTAACTAAAATAAAATCTGTAAGGAGAATCACACTGATGGAAGTTCTTATTTACCGTCGAGCGAGCTAGACCAAAATAAATAAATATAATTCTAATGGCAATAGACCTACTTAAAGTTAAAATAACAGGAAAAATCAAGAACAATACACAACAATGCAAATCTTCAACAAATCTTTACGTGTTTACGTCACGCACGAACGATTATATGAACCAAACGAAATGAACTGAACCGGATCCGCTCAACCGTGTCACATGTTGGTCAGCCGTGTCACATGTCGGTCAACCGTGTCACATGTCGATCTACCGTGTCACATGTGGGTCAGCCGTGTCACATGTCGGTCAAACGTGTCACATGTCTGTCGCCGGTAGCGAGGGAATGGAATATCGACGGTTGGTCTTCTGCATGGATGCACTCTCCTCAGCAATCGATTCCAGATGTGCGCACCATTCCGTCGACACGCTTCGTCGCCTACATGGCAGCTCGGGTGGACAGAGCAGCAGCGACCGTGTCTGCTCGCTGAGGAATCGACTTCCGGAAGCCACTGCGCCCTCTGGTGACGCAGCGGCGAACTCTGCCGCGTTGCCAGACGCTTCCGGTTGCCCAGGAGACACTGCGATGAGACATTCAGAGACTGGGAGTGAGAGGGCGCGGGTGGCCCAGCGCGAGTGGGACGGGGCCTGGGCCCCTCGGTCGAGGGATGATGTCGCCTGGAGGGCCACTTGGAATTTCTTCTCCAAAGGACTGGCTGTTCTCTGCGTCATCTCCTTGGCAGCTGGAAGGTTAGCGCGGACCGGAAGTTGGAGTTTTTCCAGCGCCGAGGACTTCTGGAACTTCGAGACTGACTCCATAGGTTCCGAGGTCTGTTGAAGTCTTTCGGCTGGCGCCGATCCTCTGCGGTCCCAGATCATCCGACCGCCGAAGGGGGACTGCGACATGGAGAAGACGTAGGGTTCCTCAACCCGGGATCTCGTGGGTCGAAAGAACCCAGGAGACAGCTGCGGGCCACGTTGATACTGAACCAACCTACCTCCTTCTAGCTGATCTTCGTCCTCGAAGGCTCCAGATGACTGGAGCTGGTAGCTCAGCCTGCGCTCCTGACGATGGGTGAGTGCCTCCGAGATGGACGGACTGCGTGGTCGGGGTAGTTCGCAAACTGAGGGGCTGCGCAGACGAGGATTACGAGATGGAATTTCCAGGAATCCAGTAGCCATTTCGTCACTGCAGACCTGGATCGTTGGAGGACCAGGTGCGAGGGAAGGGTCTTTTGCTAAGACGGAAGTGGCTTCTGAATACATCGTCAAAGAAGGTGAGTGATCCAGAGTGAAGCCGGAGTCTGAGCCCCGGAATTCAAGCTCTTGAGTTTCTTTTGAACTGCGTTCTAGTTCCATCTTTTACTTAGACTGTTGTGCAGTCAAAACAAACAACCACGCTCAGGTTCTATCAGGTCATCCTAATTTATTATTATTATTATTATTATTATTATTATTATTATTATTATTATTATTATTATTATTATTATTATTATTACTATTACTATTATTATTATTATTATTATTATTATTATTATTATTATTATTATTATTGTTATTATTATTATTATTATTATTATTATTATTATTATTATTATTATTATTATTATTATTATTATTATTATTATTATTATTATTGTTGTCATTGTTGTTATTGTTATTGTTGTTATTATCATCATCATCATCATCATCATCATCATCATCATCATCATCATCATCATCATCATCATCATCATCATCATCATCATCATCATCATCATCATCATCATCATCATCATCATCATCATCATCATCATCATCATCATCATCATCATCATCATCATCATCATCATTTTTTCAGCTACTAAAAATAATTTATTTATTTTAATTATAAAAACAATAATTTAGTTATTTTAATTTAATTTCAGTGTTTTTGAACTGTTTTCAGTGTTTATTGAGACCCCTACCAACTCCCAAGCCCGTTTTTCTCGTGATTTTAGCCCGCCCATAATTGTTGCGTTCCGGAACCTATTGCTCCGTTCCGGAACCTTTTTTCTAGAAAAAAAGCACTGATTTAATGAAAAGCCACTTTGGTCTGATTTTTCTGTTTCTGTTTTATTAACCACTGCCACTGCCACGACAACAAATACTTCTACAAATACTACCACTGTTACTACTACTACTGCAATTACTACCACCATTACAACCACCACCGCCGCCATCACTATTACGTAGGACGCGGTGATGTAGTGGTATGTTCGGTGCCTTGTAATCGGAAATCGCAGGTTCGAATCTACCTCAAGCCACTGCGTAGCGACCTTGGACAAGCTGTTCACCCACATGTGTCCAGCGCTCGTAAATATGCTGGTGCCCTGCGCTTGGCCTTCGAGTGGCGCTTTAGAAGTTTGGAGATTACGATTACGATTACTACCATCACTACTACCAACACCACTAAGTCTTACTACTATTATCACTACCACTACTACTATTATCATTACCACTACTACTGCTACTACAACTACTAGGCCTCCTACTAAAATAGTGTTATTGTCATCATTCCAAATTCGCCATTAGAGCTACAAGATTAAAACACACGTTTGTTAAGAGACTAATCCTAAAAATAGCCTGCCACATACCAACGAGGTTCCTGTAAACTGGTCATATTGAGTTGTCGTGCTTTTAATATCCTTCGTAATGGATGGTTTGATCGAGGAGATACCAAGGACGACGGCTCCCTGCTCCTCATCCCTTTCTATCGGATCCCAGCGACGCAATTACCCGATGACAGACTTACGTCGACGCAGGGCGCTCAACGATGTGCAATATCGACAAAGACATCTTCCTACAACATGTCTGCCGACCAGCCGTTGATCGCACAGATGTCGGTCGGTAAGTAGGACAGTTGGTCAGTGAATAAGTAAGTCAGTCTGTTGATTATACAGTCAGCCAGTCAGACATCCAGCCAGTCAGACATCCAGCCAGTAAGTCAATTAGTAAGGTAGTCAGTCACCGAGAGAGTTACTCAGTCAACAAATAGCCATTCAGTCAGTCAGAAAATTAGTCAACAGTAAATCAGTCAGTCAGTCAGTCAATCAGTCAGTCAGTCAGCCAGTCCGTCAGTAAGACAGTCAGTCAATCAGTCAGTCAGTCAGTCAGTCAGTCAGTCAGTCAGTCAGTCAGTCAGTCAGTCAGTCAGTCAGTCAGTCAGTCAGCCAGTAAGACAGTCAGTCAGTCAGTCAGTAAGACAGTCAGTCAGTCAGTAAGACAGTCAGTCAGTCAGTAAGACAGTCAGTCAGTCAGTCAGTCAGTCAGTCAGTCAGTCAGTCAGTCAGTCAGTAAGACAGCCAGTCAGTCAGACAGTCAGTCAGACAGTCAGTCAGTCAGTCAGTCAGTCAGTCAGTCAGTCAGTCAGTCAGTCAGTCAGTCAGTAAGACAGTCAGTCAGTCAGTCAGTCAGTCAGTCAGTCAGTCAGTCAGTCAGTCAGTCAGTCAGTCAGTCAGTCAGTCAGTCAGTCAGTCAGTCAGTCAGTCAGTCAGTCAGTCAGTAAGACAGTCAGTCAGTCAGTCAGTCAGTCAGTAAGACAGTCAGTCAGTCAGTCAGTCAGTCAGTCAGTCAGTCAGTCAGTCAGTCAGTAGGACAGTCAGTCAGTCAGTCAGTCAGACAGTCAGCTAGTCAATCAACCAGTTAGTAAGTCTGCCTAATGTTTCGTAATTCAGTGAGCGAGTCAGTTGGTCAGTCAATTATCCAGTCAGTCAGTCAGTCAGTCAGTCAGCCAGCCACCTAGCCAGCCAGTTACTATGTAAGTAAGCTGATTATCCAAAGCCTCCGTTAAAAACATCACATCCTCAGTTTCTCGGTTGTCATCAGCGTTGTCTGTAGTTGCACCGTTGCACCGACGTCGGTTGTCTATCGTTGTCGACAACTGCCTCGTTCCACCGCGTTGCCGCGTGTTCACCGAACGCGATGTTCCACGGGCGGAACCCGCCGTTCCATCTGTATACGGCACGCGCATGCGTAAGCCGCGACCAGGCAGGACCCGACGCATTTCCGGCGGATGTGCTCAGTGCGCATGCCCGGGAGAACATTCGCGCCAAAACGACTAAAGACAGACTCAACGGAAGAACGCCTCTTCTAATTCTCCTCGACCTCATCCGGATTATATATATATATATATGCTGTATCTATATATATCTGTGATTCCATGAATATATATGATGTCTCTCTCTCTCTCTGTATATATGCTGTCTATGTGATATATATGCTATATACATATATATATCTGTGAATACGTACATATCTAGATATCTGTGTGTGTGTGTGAGTTAGAATTCTCTTCGACTTCATCCGCCGATACGGATTCTCTCTCTGTATAAAACTAATATATATATATATATATGTATATATATATGTATATATATATGTATGTGTATATATATATATATATATATATATATATATATATATATATATATATATATATATATAGACAAATGAAGAGACAGCGGCGGGCAGAGAGTGAGACACACCAACACACACAGCCATACACACACAGCCATACACACGACACACACACACACACACACACACACACACACACACACACACACACACACACACACACACACACACACACACACACACACACACACACACACACACAGAAGGACCGACGGATGGACGAGAAAGTTGCGATCGGGATCCTATTTAAGTCTCAGCGACGTCGTTATCTCAGCCTCGGCTGATACGAGTGCTGCATGCCCATCACTTCTCTTGTACCAATTATTCCAAGGTTTATTGTCTTGAAGGAGATATAAGAATAGTTCCTCGTCTTCTGAATCCAATGAAGCCTTTTCACCGTTGGGAGGTTCGTCACGGTTCGAAGAAATGTCCTATTGTCTTCCACGCTTGAGTGCATGCAGATGTTTCAACGCCATCTGTTAAGCCTCCCGAGAAAGTCGAGTCCCCGCGCTGTTTATTTACATTGGCCCTATAGTCGGGCGGGAGAGCTGAGAATCCCTTCGATTTAACTACAACCGGAAGAGCCTCGTTTTCGATTTGCTTCTCGGAGATGCCTCGTTGTCGTTTTAGCGGTTCTTTCATTCCTATGTCGTAGCAGTTGCAAGGTTATATTATGGAGATTTATATAGAGAGTTTTGTGAGATACAAGCGGCTGATACGATGTATATATGCATGTGTGCATGTATGTTTGTATGTATGTATACATGTATGTGTGTGTATTTATGGATGTATGTATGTATGGATGTATATAATACATGTATGTATGTATGTATGTATGTATGTATGTATGTATGTATGTATGTATGTATGTATGTATGTATGTATGTATGTATGTATGTATGTATGTATGTATGTATGTATGTATGTATGTATGTATGTATGTATGTATGTATTAATCCATACATATGCCTATGCATTCAAGTGTGTATCAGGGTTACATAAATACGAATATAGTAGTTGGTCATGACTGTTTGTAGGTAGAACTTGCAAATACAATGGCGGACAACAGCAGTATGGCCTGCTTACTTGCTTACCTGCCTATACATAGTACGTACGTACGTACGTACGTATGTACGTACGAGCCTACTAACTTACCTACTAACTTACCTACTAGCTTACCTACTTACTGCCGATTTCATGCCGTGCGAGCACCAACTCCGCCACTGTCCCTACTCTCCTTGCAGTGCCAGTCCCAAGCCTGCAGATAGGAGGAGGGCGACGTTGGTAATCTTTTTATGACAGAATGTTACAAAGTCTCCAGCTAGGGTACAGTGAGAACTGTTCAGAACATTTTCCTATCGATATAAAAGGCCTTTGATGTCATAAGATGTCTTTAAAGTCTCGGAATCCACACGCAAGCCTTCGCTCTTCTCGTCACGTTGAAAGCACAGTAAGGAGTATGATGTCATTGGAGAAGAAGTGCAGTTCCTACAGCTAGCCTGAAAAGTGTTAACGAATTCAATTTCTTGGTGGTGGTGGTGGTGGTGGTGGTGGTGGTGGTGGTGATGGTGGTGGGTGTGGCGGTGGCAGTGGTGGTGTGGCGGTGGTGGTGGGTGCGACGGTGGTGGTGGTAGTGGTGGATGTTTTCAGTGGTGGTAATGGTGGTGGCGGCGACGGTGGGTGTGGCGGTGGTGGTTGTGGCAGTGGTGGTGGTGGTGGTGGGTGTGGCGGTGGTGTTGGTGGTGGTTTCGTTGGTGGTGGTGACTAGGTGAGTGGGTGTTGATTGTGGTCGGGTGAGTGAATTGGCGGGTGTTGGTGGTGGCAGTTACAAGCAATTGCACTTGATGACCTTGGTCCATCAGACCCCGAAATAGGGATGAGATGATAGCGAAGAATATCTCCATGTGATCAGCTGATGAGGCAAGGGCTGCTGATGCTGCTTGTAATGGAAAGGAGCATCGTCGTCGTCAACTGATGCTGGCCGGCATCTGCGTCTTCCGGTGGGAAGGAGGGACAGAGCGAAGGGAAGGGGTGCACGGGGAAAATGTATTTTGTGGTAAGGCCGGCGGCCAGTTGGGATGGTCATCGTAGGCGTGGAATTGAGACTATGACAGAGACACACGGTGAAGGAGAGAGAGAGAGAGAGAGAGAGAGAGAGAGAGAGAGAGAGAGAGAGAGAGAGAGAGAGAGAGAGAGAGAGAGAGAGAGAGAGAGAGAGAGAGAGAGAGAGAGAGAGAGAGAGCGAGCGAGCGAGAGAGAGAGAGAGAGAGAGAGAGAGAGAGAGAGAGAGAGAGAGAGAGAGAGAGAGAGAGGCAGAGAGAGAGGCAGAGAGAGAGAGAGGCAGAGAGAGAGACAGACATACAGTTTGACAAGACAGAAATTGAGAGACACAGACAGAGAGATAGAGAGCGACAGACAGACGGACAAACGAAACGAAATGCATGGAAAGATGCATACACGCACACGGACAGACAAATGGATGCACGGATAGACAGACGGATAGACAGGCAGGCAGGCAGGCAGGCAGACAGACAGGTAGACAGACAGATAGACGGATGACAGACAGACGGACTGACAGACGAACGGACGGACAGACGAATAGACAGACAGGCAGACAGAAAGACAGACAGGCAGACAGACAGGTAGTTGGACAGAGAGATGGATAGACAGACGAACAGACAGACGGACAGACAGATAGACGGACAAAAAGACGGACAGGCAAACGGATACGGTAGCCATATTGCTTGATCTGATTCTAGATAAATTTATATGAAACCCAATGAGATAGTTTGTTTCCTATTTCTTTTAGCCAATCTTAATTGGTCTTTTGCTAACTTAAAATGAACATTCGAGTAATTCATTAACGACGAAAGAACTGCTGCGTTAATTAATCAACAGGCACGGTTATTAATCACGAATTGACCTGTAGAGGTATAATAAAATGTGCTTGCGTAAGATGTAGGCCAGAGGTGACAACAAACGGCTCGCGGGCCGGACCACGGTCCTGGTTACCTTTGGACCGGCCGTTAACATGTCTTTTATATTAGCATATTATTGTACCTGGCACTTGGGAGCCGTCCATCCAGCCCTACATGAATGTCTGGATTTCTGTAAGTAGGCCGACATTAAAACATCTACTTCTTATTTATTAAGAATCAGGCATCCAGTCTAGTCAACTAGTTTACTGCTCAATGTAATGACTGTCTGCATGATACAAGACCACAGAGTGGGTTGGTTCGCAACACAGAAGCTATGTAGACTATTTTTAAGACTTAAGAAACTTAAAAGATATTTTGTTGTTGTAGTGTAGGACTGTAGGTATTAGGATAATTATGTTTTCATCATAAAAGTTACCTTTATTTGCTGTAAACTTAAAGTTTAACTGTAACGGCTATTCCTCAATGTTTTATTCGAATAAAATTAATATTTTCTCATTAGGGGGGGGGGTAAATCTGCAAGAATTAGTCCACGATTGGCATACAGCCCCTGAGTTGCCCTTAGATTCTACGGGGCGGCTCTCTGTTAAAAGAAGTTACCCATGCTTGATGTAGGTCCTGATCGATGCTTCCAATCCTGTGTACACGCGCGCGCAAACTATGGCATGTGTGTGTCATGCGTGTGAATATGTGTGTGTGTGTGTGTGTTTGTGTGTGTGTATGTGTGTAGAAGTCGGTGTGCTTGTTGGTGCGGTTATGTATGCGCGTGTCTATGTGGTGTATGTGTGTGCGCGTATATGTGAACGTGCTAGCGTAAAAAGCAATTCTACTCTTCCGCTTCAGTGCATATGCTTGTATGTGTGTATGCTTGTATGTGTTTATGCTTGTATGTGTGTATGCTTGTATGTGTGTATGCTTGTATGTGTGTATGCTTGTATATGTGTATGCTTGTATGAGTGTATGCTTGTATGTGTGTATGCTTGTATGTGTGTATGCTTGTATGTGTATGCTTGTATGTGTGTGTATTCTTGTATGTGCATATGCTTGTATGTGTGTATGCTTGTATGTGTTTATGCTTGTATGTGTGTATGCTTGTATGTGTGTATGCTTGTATGTGTGTGTATGGTTGTATGGCTACTGCGTCGACCGCGGAATGGAGTCGGTGGACGTGAAGAGCACAGAAGTTGACATCAGATGTCAGACCGCTTTAACGACGACGATGAGGCGGATGAGGATGAGGACGACGAGGATGAGGATAAGGGTAAGGATGAAGTTGAGGAAGAGGAAGAAGATGAGGACATTCTGTTCCACAGTCGATAGGGAACTGAAAGCTCTCTTCACCTAACGACGACTCCGTTCTTAATTGCCTTCACTCAACCGCCATGCGCCTTAGCTCTCCTTTCAACATGTCTCACTGTCTGTCTTCCTGTCTGTCTGTCTGTTGGTCTGTCTGCCTGTCGCTCTACCTGTCTTTTTGTCTCTGTCTGACTCTCGGTCTGTTGTCTGTGTATCTATGTCTCGCTGTTTGTTTTTATCCCTTCCTGTCTCTGTCTCTACTTTCTTCTCTCTCTGACTAGTAATTCACTATAGAATGCATTGACTAAACATTTTATGAGCATTCTAGCTTTTACCATACCTTAACCACATTATTCTCTGTTGTTGCCAGACATTGAGCCACATTATTCTCTGTTGTTGCGAGACATTAAGCAACATCATTGTTGCTGTCAGATATGAAGTCACATTATTCTCTGCTGTTGTCAGACATTAAGCCACATTATTCTCTGCTTTCATCAGCTTATGAGACACATTATTTTCAGCTGGTACCAGTCGTTGGTGTTTACGCTTGCTGGAAAGACAAAGATATTGACGACTGACTTATCACGCTCACGGCACAACTAGGGCAAGGAGCAGCAGCAAGAGGGACAGATAGAGGTACGGAAAGAGAAAACGACACATAGACAAACAGACAGACAGACAGACAGACAGTTAAAGACAGAAATGATAGAAACAGAAAAGGAAATAGAGATTCAGAAAGAGAACAGACACGTAGAGAGAAAGAGAAACGCAGACAGGTGGATGTGGAGACATACAGACAGGCGGAGAGACAAAGACAGAGACAGGTGAAGAAGTTTGGATGTACTTCATTGGTTGATTGCAGACAGCGATACACCAGGATATATAGAAACGGACAAAAAGAGACAGACAGACAAACGGAACGAACAGACAGAGACAGAGAGATAGGCCTACGGACAGAGAGATGGACGCACAAGCAGACAGACACACAGACAGACAGATAGACAGACAGAGAGACAGGCAGATATTCAGACAGACAGACAACACAGACATAGATAGATAGACGTACGGACAGATAGACAGATAGAAAGAAAGACAGACAGATAGACTAAAGAGATCGACAGACACAGACAAACATACAAACAGACAGCAGACAGACATAGGCGACGGAGAATCCCTATTTTCTCCTAATCGGAAGCGATGTACAAATGGAACGGAGCGAGCGCAGAGAAGACTCGGAGCAGTTCCTTAATGTTCCCTTCCACGACGTACGTCGCGATCAATTAGAAGCCGACACACAACGCACGCACACTCGCTGATGCGTCCTGACGTTTATATAGCGCCTTTTCGAGGATCTCTCGTCCGTACATCGATCGGACCGCATGTCAGATATGTCCGCAGAGGTGTTGTACAAAAGCAGTGCCGGTAAATTGCCAATTCGTCCTCGAGACTTTTCTTCGGCGGTTGTCCGGCGTTGCTAGATTGGCGTTGTCGTGTTGTCCAGGGGAATGGATGGACGACTCCGTTGAAGGCGCAGTCATTAGTCGCGGTTCTACGCCGACAGCGCTTCTCTCTCGAGCGATGACTATATTTTACAGAAGGTTGTCTGGATGATTGATTGCGCCTTTGTGGAGAAGGGAGAGGATGAAGAGGAAAAGAAGAATGAGGAAGAGGAGGAGGACAAGGAGGATAAGGAGTAGTAGAAGAACATGGGGGAGGAGGAGCAGGAGGAGGTGGTGGAGGAGGAGGAGGAGGGGAGGACAAGGAGAATTAGGAGAAGGAGGAGAATAGAGGAAGGAAACGAAGAAGAAGGCTCAGGAGGAGGAGGAGGAGGAGCAGGAGCAGTAGGTAGTGGAGGAAAAGAAGGAGAGAAAAATGGAGAAGGATAAGGAGGAGAAGAAGAAGAATGAGAATAAAAAGCAGGAGGAGAAGGAAAAGAAGCAGGAGGAGCTAAAGAAAGAGAAGGAAAACAACAAGAAGGGGCAGGAGGAAGAGGAGGAAAAAAGGAGAGGGCGGAGAAGGAGGAGGAAAGAAGAAGAAGGAGGAGAAGGAAGAGGAGAAGAAGAAAAAGAAGATAATGATGAAGAGCAGTCTCTCTTAAGGTGGCCCCGAGGGGGCAACCATGGGTTATTTCATGGGTTAACGACTGCATTTTCTTATACCCGGCGTATAAGGTGGATGGCCATCGCAGCCCGGTCTTCTCACTGACAGTGTATGTCCACTCTGATGAAGGGCGCTATATAAATTTGCATTATTCATTTTATGGCTGCGTTCGCTTTGAGGCAAAGTGCAGCAGAGATCTCGATCAATCTTTCTGCCCCAAATGGCGGGGAATTGAACCCCCGACCGCTTCATGAAAATCCAGCACGCTAATCGCTAAACTATCACGCACAGCCATGTGTTCAGGTAGAGAGAACGATTACTTGGAAAGGATTAGGTGAACAAGGGGTTAATCAAAGGGGTTAATCAAAGATCTACGCCTGACTTGGGCATCGTGTAAATTTGGCTGGAGTGACCTGGATCCTCCCTGAAGCAACCGCGAGTGGCGCTTTAGAAGTGTGGAGATTACGATTACGAATCTCTCGTTTACCAAGCGTAAATTTAGTCTGATTATCGTAACTGCAATTGCAAATTCATATTGCGCCACTTCACCTGAGACTCGTCAGAGGCGCAGACAGTCCTTAAAGCAGATCTAGTAATCGTCGGAAATCCCAGATTTCTATAGCGCCCAAAGATACTAAGTCGCGGGAACCATCTAATTCACAAGCGCACGGCCAAACAAACTCGACAGGCAATTGAGGTCAGAATCGGATCCAGGACAAGGTTCAAGGGTCAGTCAAATAGACGGTCAGACGGCTATTATGGATGGTGTATAGAATTGGACCGGCGAGAAAAAAAACGGGGCAGAGAGCAATGGAGTTGGAGAATGGTATTCGGAAAATGGGGTTAAGGGCTAATAGTACTTTCCACTGTTTAACAACATCTTATGGCTCTCATGGCCGTTGACGTCGCCCTCCTCCTTTCTCCAAGCTTGGGACTGGTACTACCAGAGTACGGACAGTGGCGAGTTCGTCGAAGCTGAACCTTAGACCAAAGGCGGATTTAACAATCGGTCGCCCAAGGTCCCCGCACATAGGCCTAATATGGTTGCTCTAAGGTTTTAATTTTAATATCATTATAATTATTTGTATTTATTGTCCACTCTCTCGCAGTTTTTAATTAAATGTAATATTCACTTTTTAATTTTTATGTTTTGCGCTGTGTGGATTGTGCATCCCTCTGGAATGTGCCGCCCTGTGGAATTTGCCGCACTTTGGAATGTGTCGCCTTCTGGAATGTGCCGCCCGCTGGGATGTGCCGCCTCACGCAGAGGCCTTTTTGTTTCTATAGTAATTCCGCCACTACATAAGAGACACGAAGGAGACCCCATAACCGGCCCACATTTAATTCAACAATTATTAAAAAACAAACAAATACGCTAAATAACAGTTATCTCCTATATATACAGATGTAATACTGTGATCGGTTAAATTTACCTGCAGGAGTTCAAAGTTCATGCAGGTAAGTACATTATATCATTGTCATCAAACGTATTGCATAATCACAAAATGTCTACGTTAATAATTCTTGATTGGAAATATTCACAAATAAGTTTAGTAATCAATACGGAAACAAATATTATTAACAAAAGCAAAACCAGGTCAAAAGCGGCAGGGTTGTTGAAGTCGACACATAGGCGTCAAGATTTCAGGTGACAACCTGTAGAGATAACTAATGTTCAACTTTCACTTTATTATCATTACTAGATGTTTGCCCGTCCTAAGACGTGAAATTTATTATGACCTTCATAGTTTAAAGATTTGTGAAAATGCCATCGTAAACAATGTTTTGCGTACGTTTCTTGTCAACATGATCGTCAATCATGATAACTTTCGAAAGTTTTGCGATTAGCGAGAAGATCGTAAAGAGCTGAATAAAAATTTAAAAAATTTCTCTGTGAAGATTACATATACTCACGAGCAAATGACAAACACTGAGACGGTTATAGAAAGTCGATCCATTTAATCACAATCTTGCTATGCGCGGCCTAATGTAGGCTCGTTCGAATCAGTTCGTTTTTACTTTGAATTATGTCGTCATTTGTAACATCGACGTCATTGGTCATGAATATTGATTATTTTGAAGCTGCCAGGGCCAGCGACGTCACAATTAAGTCGGAACAATTAAGAAGCCTCGGCCAACGGTTTTACGAATATCCAGTAACAGTGCGCATGCGTGAATGTGTAACTTAATCGTCACATACAAATGTGATCAGGTGGGTTTAAGTCCAGATAGAACGGGGGAGAGAGAGAGAGAGATAGAACGGGAGAGAGAGAGAGAGAGAGAGAGAGAGAGAGAGAGAGAGAGAGAGAGAGAGAGAGAGAGAGAGAAAGAGAGAGAGAGACAGAGAGACAGAGAGACAGAGAGACAGAGAGACAGAGACAGAGAGAGACAGAGAGAGACAGAGAGAGACAGAGAGAGACAGAGAGAGAGAGAGAGAGAGAGGGAGGGAGGGAGGGAGGGAGGGAGAGAGAGAGACAGAGACAGACAGACAGACAGACAGACAGACAGACAGAGAGAGAAGGCTGCGATGGATGATGTTTGGAAACGGAGCGGCGTGAAAAAGATGTTGAACCAAGATGGTGGGCCTGGTCGGGTCGGTATGATAAAAATAACCATACAAACTGTTTTGCGTATTAATTACTTACTAATTTGTCAGTTAATAATTAGTTATTACGGGATGCATTTTCATCAAGCCCTCTGAGCTCGATGCGAATATGGAAACCGTTTGATCGCACAGTTGTATTGACAGTTTCATGCAAACAGCGGTGATGAGTTACCGATGGAGTTTGAACTGTTTGAGGATTTCAGAAGTTTTGTCTGTTCCTCTTGTCTGACGTTTTCCCCGTGTAAGACGGGGTTAGGTGCATCCATCTGGGTCGACGTCCCGGAGTTCGATCCTTCTGGTAAGCTTCGAAGATCGTCTTATAATCCATCAAGCACAGACTGCATCTTCGAGATCCGGGTGAAGTTACAGCTGTGCTCTGCTTCTCGATGTCGTAGTGGGGTGCAATGTCTTCTTTCGTCGTCATGGAGCACAGAGAGCATCTTATGGTTCCGTATAATGACCAAGGTATGCTTTGCCCAAATTCCTTGTCGGATTCGTTTTCACTTGGAACGCGTTCCTCTCCAGTTCTCTTGCGGCTCCATTTCGCTGCGTCATGTGGGACGCTTTCTTTTCCAGTTCCTTTGAGGTTCCATTTTGCTCCGTCATGCGTGGCGCTTCCGATAACTGTTCTCGCCCCGATCCAGTTGTGCCCTTCAAAACTTGGATTTGGATCGAGTCCTAAGCGTTTTAGTGCCAGGGTTCGAAACCTCGGTCTGTACTCATCAGCTTTCCCATCGCTTCTTGTCGGAGGTTCAGTAGCTCTGACCGCCCTTTGGTAGTGATAAGACACTGGCTGCGAGTGATAAGTGTTGGCGATAGGCGACTGTCTGTCATAACAATCCCAGGTTGTCTCGGGTGAGTAATAACTCTCTTCGGTCTGTGGTTGATAAGCTTCACGCTTCGTCTGCAACGAGTGATAAGCCTCAGCAGTTGTTCCGAGGGACTGATAACGACCAGGGCTCGTGTATCGTGGGTGATAGGCATTGGGCATCACCCGGCGGCTCTCAAACTCCGTATCCGGAGAGCGATAAGACTCTGGCTTAGCATGGAGTGATTGATATGTATCCGGAATTGACATTGAGTGATAAGATCCAAGGTTCTCAGTTCGTGCTGTCGCCTGCCCAAGGTGTGACGCTCCAGCAGTGCTGTACCTTGTCTCCTCTTCTAGCTCTTCGAGCGGCGATCCAATAGAGTGTTTCTCAATCAGTTCCAGCTGTTGATCAGTGTGGTGAAGACCATAGTACCTTGTCAGAGGCGATGTCTCCTCTTCGAGCCCTTCGGGAAGCGATCCACTAGGATGCTTCTCAAGCAGTTCCAGCAGCTGTTGATCAGTGTCGTGAAGACCATGGTCAAGATGGTCTTCGATGAGGTCCATCCACTCCTGCGAGAGGTACTGGAGCCGCAGAAGCGAAGCGTAGATGCGTTGTCGTTCTTCGAGTAGAGGATCCAGAGAATCAGCTTCGACCTCTATCGTGTTGGGAGTCTCGTGTAGTCTTGACTTACTCCGCCACTCAGAGTCCTGGTTGGTGCCTGCATCGAATTCCCGCTCTGTAGAGACTGCGCTGACGTCTCTGTGATTGGGCTCTCGACGATACGAGGAGGAAGGATATGAACAGACTTCATCATCGTACACTGCTGCAGCTGTGTTGTAACCGGAGATGTCTTCTGATATATTTCCAGTGCCATAGCAACGAAGGTCACTACGGCAACCGTTTGCAACATCATCATATCGGATTGCAGCCGTAAATCCCTTTCTTTCAGCATTATAAGGTTCTAAAACGACGTCATCAGTTACAAAGTCTTCTAAAATTGCGTCAAGTTTATAAGCTTTGTCAGTTTGGCTCGATTCAGAAATGATGTCACTGTCGAAGTTGACGTCATCAGCATCTTTAGCTTCCATTAAAATGATCTCATCGTTAACTAAATTTTCTTTAGCGATGATGTCATCCAAAATGTAGTCTTCAATGATGACATCCTCAACCACATCGCCTTCGTCTGAAATAACGTCATCGACGACGTCACTGTCCTTTGAAATAAGTCGATCGTCTTCAATTCCTTCAACATTCAGAACGTTGTAGATCAGGTTGTTGCCCTCTTCGGACCTAGCTTCGAAACTTAATGGCTTCTGCTCCACACTCTGGCGTAAACCAATATCCTCGAGTTCCAAATTACTGTCCTTGTAGGAGCAAGCTTCGAAACTTACTGGCTTCTGCTCCACACTTTGGCATAAATCTTCGAGTTCAAAATTGTTGTCCTTATCAGAGCTAGACTCAACATTTACTGGCCGCTGCTCCACATTCTGGCGTAAACCAATATAATCGAGTTCCAGATTGCTCTCCTTTTGGGAGGTAGCTTCCGAAGTTACTGGTTTCTGCTCAGCGCTCTGGCTTAAAGAAATATCCTCGAGTTCAACATTTTTGTCCTTATCGGAGCTAGATACGGAACTTACTGGTTTCTGTTCCACACTCTGCTGTAAACTAAAATTCTCGAGTTCCAGATTATTGTCCTTGTCGGAGCTAGCTTTCAAAGTAACAGGGTTTTGTTCGACACTCTGGCGCAAGGCAATATCCCCGAGTTCTATATTGTTCTCCTTGTCAGAGCTTGATTCAAAGGTCACTGGCTCCTGATCCGCACTTTGACGTAAACCAGTATTCTCGAGTCCCAGATTGTTGTCCTTATCGGAGCTAGCTACGAAACTCACTGGCTTCAGCTTCACATCCTCGCGAAAACCAATATTCCCGAGTTCCAGATTGTTGTCTTTGTCGGAGCTACCTTCGAAACTTGCTGGCTTATGCCCCACACTCTGGCTTAACCCAATATCCTCGACTTCCGAAATGTGGTCCATGTCGTAGCTAGGCTCGAATTTCATATCCTCGAGTTCCAGATTGTTGTCATTGTCGGAGCTAGGTTCGGAACTTACTGGCTTCTGCTTCACACTCTGGTCTACAATAATATCCTCGAGTTCCAAATTGTTGTCTCTGTCGGAGATATGTTCGGAACTGACTGACTTCTGCTTCACACTCTGGTGTAAACCAATATCCTCGAGTTTGAGATTGTTGTCATTGTCGGAGCTGTGTTCGAAACTTACTGGCTTCTGCTCCACCCTGTGGCGTATGCCAATATCCTTGAGTTCCAGATTGTTGCCTTTGTCGGAGCTATGTTCGGAACTTGCAGGCTTCTGTTCCACATTCTCGCTTAAACCAATATCCTTTAGTTCCAGATTGTTGTCTTTGTCGGAGCTAGGTTCGGAACTTGCTGGCTTCTGCTCCACAATCTGGAGTAAGCTAATATCCTCGAGTTCCAGAATGTTGTCTATGTCAGAGCCCACTTCAAAACTATCAGGCTTCTGCTCCACATTCTGGTGTAAGCCAATATTCTCAAGTTCCAGATTGTTGTCCTTATCGGAGCTAGCTTCCAAACTTTCTGGGTTCGGCTCCACATTCTGGCGTAAACTAATATCCTTTAGTTCGGGATTGTTGTCCTTGTCGGAGCTAGCTTCGAAACTTACTGGCTTCTGTTCCACACTCTGGTGTACACCAATATCCTCGAGTTCCAGATTGTTGTCTTTGTCGGATCTAGGTTCGGAACACGCTGGCTCCTGCTCCACACTCTGGCTTAAGTCAATATCCTCGATATTGTTTTCTATGTCAGAGCTCGCATCGTAACTTGCTGGCTTATGCGAAACCCTCTGGCTTAACGCAATATCGTCGAGTTCCGAAATGTTGTTTATGTCAGAGCCAGGCTCGAATCTAATTGGCTTCTGCTCCACACTCTCGCTTAAACCAATATCCTTAAGTTCCAGATTGTTGTCTTTGTCTGAGCTAGGTTCGGAACTTGTTGGCTTCTGCTCCACACTCTGGCACAAACTAATATCCTCAAGTTCCAGATTGCTGTCTATGTCAGGGCCCGCTTCGAAACTCTCAGGCTTCTGCTCCACATTCTGGTGTAATCCAATATTCTCGAGTTCCAGATTGTTGTCCTTATCGGAGCTGGGTTCGGAACTTGTTGGCTTCTGCTTCATACTCTGGTGTAAACCAATATCCTCGAGTTCCAGATTTTTGTCTTTGTCGGAGCTGGGTTCGGAACTTGTTGGCTTCTGCTTCATACTCTGGTGTGTACCAATATCCTCGAGTTCCAGATTGTTGTCATTGTCGCAGCTAGGTGCGGAACTTACTGGCTTCTGCTTGAGACTCTGGTGTAAACCAATATCCTCGAGTTCCAGATTGCTGTCATTGTCGAAGCTGTATTCGAAACTTACTGGCTTCTGCTCCACCCTCTGGCGTAGGCCAATATCTTCGAGTTCCAGATTGTTTTCTTTATCGGAGATAGGTTCGGAACTTGCTCGCTTCTGCTCCACCCTCTCGCTTAAACCAATATCCTCAAGTTCCAGATTGTTGTCTTTGTCGGAGCTAGGTTCGGAACTTATTGGCTTCTGCTCCATACTGTGGAGTAAGCCAACATCCTCGACTTCCAGATTGTTAGCTCCGAAACTACCTGGATTCTGCTCAACACTCTGGCCTAAGCTAATATGCTCGAGTTGCAGATTTTTGTCTTTGTCGGAGCTGTCTTCGAATCTATGCGGATTCTGCTCCACACTCTGGCGTAAACCAATAACCTCTAGTTCCGAAATCTTGTCCTTCTCGGAGCTAGGTTCGAAACTAACTGGATTCGGCTCCACACTCTTGCATAAGCCAATGTCCTCGAGATCTAGATTGTTGTCTTTGTCGGAGCTAGACCCGAAACTTGCTGGCTTATGCCCCACACTCTGGCTTAAACCAATATCCTCGAGTTCCGAAATGTTGTCCATGTCGGAGCCATGCTCGAATCTAATTGGCTTCTGCTCCACACTCTCGCTTAAACCGATATCCTTAAGTTCCAGATTGTTGTCTTTGTCGGCGCTAGGTTCGGAACTTACTGGCTTCTGCTTCACACTCTGGTGTAAACCGATATCTTCGAGTTCCAGATTGTTGTCTTTGTGGGAGCTGGGTTTGGAACTTGCTGGCTTCTGCTCCACCCTCTCGCTTAAACCAATATCCTTTAGTTCCAGATTGTTGTCTTTGTCGGAGCAAGGTTCGGAACTTGTTAGCTTCTGCTCCATACTCTGGAGACAGCTAATATCCTCGACTTCCAGATTGTTGTGTATGTCAGAGCTCGCTTTGAAACTATCAGGCTTCTGTTCCACATTGTGGTGTAAGCCAATATTCTCGAGTTCCAGATTGTTGTCCTTATCGGAGCTAGCTTCCAAACTTTCTGGGTTCGGCTCCACATTCTGGCGTAAGCTAATATCCTTTGGATCGGGATTGTTGTCCTTGTCGGAGCTAGCTTCGAAAATTACTGGCATATGTTCCACACTCCGGCCCAAACTAATATTCTCGAGCTCCGGATTGTTGTCCTTGTCGGAGCAAGCTTCGAAACTTACTGGCTTCTGTTCCACACTCTGGTGTAAAAAAATATCCTCGACTTCCGGATTATTGTCTTTGTCGGAGCTAGTTTCGGGACGCGCTGGCTTATGCCCCACACTCTGGCTTAAACCAATATCCTCGAGTTCCGAAATGTTGTCCATGTCGGAGCCATGCTTGAATCTAATAAGCTTCTGCTCCAAACTCTCGCTTAAACCAATATCCTTTTGTTCCAGATTGTTTTCTTTGTCGGAGAGATGTTCGGAACTTACAGGCTTCTGCTTCACACACTGGTGTAAACCAATATCCTGGAGTTCCAGATTGTTTTCTATGTCGGAGCTAGGTTCGGAACTTACTGGCTTCTGCTTCACATTCTGGTGTAAACCAATATCCTCGAGTTCCCAAATGTTGTCCATGTCGGAGCCAGAATCGAATCTAATTGGCTTCTGCTCCGCACTCTCGCTTAAACCAATATATTTTAGTTCCAGATTGTTGTCTTTGTCGGAGTTAGATTCGGAACTTACTAGCTTCTGTTTCACACTCTGGTGTAAACCAATATCCTCGAGTTCCAGATTGTTGTCTTTGTCAGAGCTAGGTTCGGAAGGAACTGGATTCTGCTGCACACTCTCGCTTAAACCAGAATCCTCGAGTTCCAGATTGTTTTCTATGTCAGAGCTCGCATCGAAACTTGCTGACTTATGACCCACCCTCTGGCTTAACGCAATATCCTCGAGTACCGAAATGTTGTCCATGTCGGATCCAGACTCGAATCTAATTGGCTTCTGCTCCACAGTCTCGCTTAAACCAATATATTTTAGTTCCAGATTGTTGTCTTTGTCGGAGCTAGGTTCGGAACTTACTGGCTTCTTCTTCACACTGTGGTCTAAACCAATATCCTCGTTTTCGAGATTTTTGTCGCTGTCGGAACTGTCTTCGAAGCTCACTGGGTTCTGTCCCACATTCTGGCGTAAACCAATATCTTCTAGTTCCGAAATCTTTTCCTTGTCGGAGCTAGCATCGATACTTACTGGTTTCTGCTCCACATTCTGGCGTAAGCGAATATTCTCGATTTCCAGATTATTGTCTCTGTCGGAGATTGCTTCCATAGTTACTGGGTTTTGCTCGACACATTGGCGTAAACCAGTGTCCCCGAATTCTAGATTGTTCTCTTCGTCAGAGCTAGAATCGAAACTCACTCTCTTCTGCATTATAACCTCGAATAAACCAATATCCTCGAGTTCGAGATTGTCGTCCTTGTCAGAGTTAGGTTCGGAACTTGCTGGCTTCTGCTCCACACTCTGGCGTAAGCCAATATCCTGGAGTTCCAGATTGCTCTTTATGTCAGAGCTCGCTTCGAAACTATCAGGCTTCTGCTCCACATTATTTCGTAAGCCAATATCCTCAAGTTCCAGATTGTTGTCTTTGTCGGAGCTAGGTTCGGGACGCGCTGGCTTCTGCTCCACACTCTGGCGTAAGTCAATTTCCTCGAGTTCCACATTGTTCTCTTTGTCGGAGTTAGCTTCGAAACTACCTGGATTCTGCTCCACGCTCTGGCCTAAGCTAATATGCTCGAGTTGCAGATTGTTGTCTTTATCGGAGCTGTCTTCGAATCTATGCGGATTCTGCTCCACACTCTGGCTTAAACCAATATCCTCTAGTTCCGGAATCTTGTCTTTGTCGGAGCTAGGTTCGAAACTAACTGGATTCTGCTCCACACTGTGGCGTAAGCCAAAGTCCTCGAGTTCCAGATTGTTGTCTTTGACTGAGCTAGCCTCGAAATTTGCTGGATTATGCCCCACACTCTGGCTTAAACCAATATCCTCGTGTTCCGAAATGTTGTCCATGTCGGAGCCAGAATCGAATCTAATTGGCTTCTGCTCCAAACTCTCGCTTAAACCAATATCCTTTTGTTCCAGATTGTTTTCTTTGTCGCAGCTAGGCTCGGAATTTACTGGTTTCTGCTTCACATTCTGGTGTAAACCAATATCCTCGAGTTCCCAACTGTTGTCCATGTCGGAGCCAGAATCGAATCTAATTGGCTTCTGCTCCACACTCTCGCTTAAACCAATATATTTTAGTTCCAGATTGTTGTCTTTGTCGGAGTTAGATTCGGAATTTACTAGCTTCTGTTTCACACTCTGGTGTAAACCAATGTCCTCGAGTTCCAGATTGTTGTCTTTGTCAGAGCTAGGTTCGGAAGTAACTGGATTCTGCTGCACACTCTCGCTTAAACCAATGTCCTCTAGTTCCAGATTGTTTTCTATGTCAGAGCTCGCATCGAAACTTGCTGACTTATGACCCACCCTCTGGCTTAACGCAATATCCTCGAGTACCGAAATGTTGTCCATGTCGGAGCCAGACTCGAATCTAATTGGCTTCTGCTCCACAGTCTCGCTTAAACCAATATATTTTAATTCCAGATTGTTGTCTTTGTCGGAGCTAGGTTCGGAACTTACTGGCTTCTTCTTCACACTCTGGTCTAAACCAATATCCTCGTGTTCGAGACTTTTGTCGCTGTCGGAACTGTCTGCGAAGCTCACTGGGTTCTGTCCCACATTCTGGCGTAAACCAATATCTTCTAGTTCCGAAATCTTTTCCTTGTCGGAGCTAGCATCGATACTTACTGGCTTCTGCTCCACATTCTGGCGTAAGCGAATATTCTCGATTTCCAGATTATTGTCTTTGTCGGAGATTGCTTCCATAGTTACTGGGTTTTGCTCGACACATTGGCGTAAACCAGTGTCCCCGAATTCTAGATTGTTCTCTTCGTCAGAGCTAGAATCGAAACTCACTCTCTTCTGCTTCGTAACCTCGAGTGAACCAATATCCTCGAGTTCGAGATTGTCGTCTTTGTCAGAGCTAGGTTCGGAACTTGCTGCCTTCTGCTCCACACTCTGGCGTAAGCCAATATCCTGGAGTTCCAGATTGCTCTTTATGTCAGAGCTCGCTTCGAAACTATCAGGCTTCTGCTCCACACTATGGCGTAAGCCAATATCCTCAAGTTCCAGATTGTTGTCTTTGTCGGAATTAGCCTCGAAACTTGCTGGCTTATGTCCCACACTCTGGATTAAACCAATATCCTGGAGTTCCGAAATGTTGTCCATGTCGGAGCCAGGCTCGAAACTAATTGGCTTCTGCTCCACACTCTCGCTTAAACCAATATACTTTTGTTCGAGATTGCTGTCTTTGTCGGCGCTAGGTTCGGAACTTACTAGCTTCTGCTTCACACTCTGGTGTAAACCAATATCCTCGAGTTCCAGATTGTTGTCTTTCTCAGAGCTGGGTTCGGAACTTGCTGGCTTTTGCTTCACATTCTGGTGTAAACCAATATCCTCGAGTTCCAGATTGTTGTCTTTGTCGGAGCTAAGTTCGGAACTTACTGGCTTCTGCCTCACACTGTGGTGTAAACCAATATCCTCGAGTTCCAGATTGTTGTCTTTCTCGGAGCTGGGTTCGGAACTTGCTGGCTTTTGCTTCACATTCTGGTGCACACCAATATCATCGAGTTCCAGATTGTTGTCTTTGTCGGAGCTAGGTTCGGGACACGCTGGCTTCTGGTCCACACTCTGGCGTAAGCCAGTATCCTCGAGTTCCAAATGGTTGTCTTTGTCGGAGTTAGCTTCAAAACTACCTGGATTTTGCTCCACGCCCTGACCTAAGCCAATATCCTCGAGTTCCGAAATCTTGTCCTTGTCGGAGCAAGGTTCGACACTGATTGGATTGTGCTCCACACTCTCGAGTAAGTCAATATCATCGAGTGCCGGATTGTTGTCTTTGTCGGAATTAGCCTCAAAACTTGCTGGCTTTTTCCCAACGCTCTGGCTTAAACCAATATCCTCGAGTTCCGAAATGTTGTCCATGTCGTAGCTTGGCTCGAATCTAATTGGCTTCTGCTCCACACTCTCGCTTAAACCAATATACTTTAGTTCCAGATTTTTGTCTTTGTCGGAGTTAGGTTCTAAGCCAAAATTCTCGAGTTGCAGATTGTTTTCGTTGTCGGAGCTGTTTTCGAACCTATGTGGATTCTGCTCCACACTCTGGTGTAAGCCAATATCATCTAGTTCGGAAATCTTATCCTTGTCGGAGCTAGATTCGAAAGTTATTGGATTCTGCTCCACACTCTGTCGTTGGCCAATATCATCGAGTTCCGGATTGTTGTCTTTGTCGGAGCTAGCTTCGAGACTCATTGGATTCTGCTCCACACTCTGGCGTAGGCCAATATCCTCAAGTTTCAGAAGTTTCGACGGACTTAACCCTATATCAGGAAGTGTTCCAGC
Organism: Allolobophora icterica; assembly: GCA_963556255.1. Lineage (NCBI taxonomy): Eukaryota > Metazoa > Annelida > Clitellata > Crassiclitellata > Lumbricidae > Allolobophora > Allolobophora icterica. Next base: position 48,665,333 of record OY744611.1, read on the forward strand.
AAACTCCTGGGTGTCTCGTGGATTAGTCTCTACTACTCCACAGTTCCGAAGATCGTCCTCGATGGGATCCCAATCGGCCATTGTTTGTTCTGAAGGTTTCTCCGGCTGTTCGGTTATTTCTGAAAACCCTGTAGAAGAAATGTTCGTGCCAGCAGTCGGTACGTTCTTCTCGTGCAAAGAACAAGAAGCATCGAAATCATTCAGCTCTTGAGAACTGTCGGACTGCTGTTTGAACTGCGGATCTTGCCGGTCGAAATGAGAGTAATAGCTAGGAAAAGTTTCCTTTGAGCCTGAGGTAATCTTGTTGAAGTCCGAGAAAGATTCTTCAGGCCAAGGGAGAGTTTTCTCGGACTCCAAAAATGCTTGCTTGGAGTTCATATAGTCGTGAGGTTCGGAGCTTCCGTCTATTGGAACGCTTAGAGTCTTAGAGCATCTGTCACCTGGTTCATGCAACGATTCTTCTAGAATAGAATTTCGTTCGGTGTTTGTATATGATTTAGTCGGAATATCATTCGGAAAATCGTTTGTAAAATTGCCTTGATTCTTTACCAAAGATAACTCAGGGTTCAAGGAAAGTGAACCTCTATGTTGATTTGTGGGAAAAGAGTCTGTATTGGTTGTCGCGTTTGCTTGCAGTTGTTGAGATGCATTCGATGTTTCAAGTATATTCTGTGCTCTTTTCTCGTCCATGCAGTGAGTGGATTCTTCGCCTGATTCTAAGATTATCTCGTCGTTATGGGCTTTTATCTTAAGAGAGTGGCTCTCAAGTGTACTCACTTTGTTTTCAAGACTCCCCGCGTTATGTTGCAGATTCGATTGTTGTGAAAAACTAAAAGGCATTTTCAATTCATTCGTTGCTTGATTGACACTATCTGATATCTTCACAGGGTACTTTGTAGATAAGGTGCACTCTTTGTTAAGTCCTTCAGAGGATTCCTCGGGTCGAGTAGACACTCCAGTGGTTTCGGAGACGCGTCTGAATGTCTTATCCTGGTCAGAAACATCTATTCTCGTAAGCATGGTAGGTGCTTCTACAACTTTCTCCGGATTCCCCGAGAGTGTCTCTGTTTGTTCAACTGTTCCAGCTTCTTGTGAAGAATCTGCTGAAAATCCGTAAGAATTCTCGTTGATGGCGTAGCTCTCTCTCGAAGCCGGAGCTACCTGAGAATAATCAGTATTCGGATGGTCAGTTATGTCTAGTCCAATGTCATCATACCCTGGCTCTTTAATTACACTCAACAGTTCAATCTCTGATGTTTTGAATATCTCTTCGTCTAATCCAAGAGTTTCAGATCTTTCCGGTTCAATATGGATCTTATCGGACTCATTTGAGGAATCATTGACACTTGCTCTTGAACGTTTACTGGTTTCTGCGGTTTCGTCTCCTTCGGCTGGAGCTTCCGATTCCCAGCATGATGGCATCGCTTTCTCTTCGAGAACGCTTTCAGCATCTACCGAGGCATTCTGTTCAACAGCTTGGCCAACATCGTTTGTTTCTTGGGCATCATTGTAACTCTCGAAATTGGAGTTGACTGACGTCAAATCCTCACCTGTTTCGTTCAACAACTCCGTTACCCAATCTTCAAAATTCGTGTCGACGCACACCTGTGTCTTTTCGGTGTCGTTCAGAAAGGCTTGAGCGGGCATCTGCGGTGTCTGGTCTGACGTATGAGTAATCTCTTCATCATCCTTCGAGGAATTCTGCATCTCAGAGGTCCACTGTCTGGAATCTTCCCCGAATCCATCTCCCGTGTCAAAAGAATCTATTTTATTGGCCAGTGAGGACAATGTTACCATATCAGAACTTGATGCCAGAGCTTTTCTGACAAACTCGAGCGTCGCCTCTATCAACAACTTGGGATCGTTGTTTTCTTCATCCGAGTCTCGTCTCGAAAACATCTCTATCTGCAGAGATCCTTTGCGCGTCTTATCGCTCGAGGTATCCTTCGCTGCTTCAGCGCAGCTCTGGCCTGCCCTTTGACTCTCAGTGGTCTTAGCTTCCAGGCGGGTCGCTACGAATAAATCCTCCAGAGATTTCGACGTCTGTGAGGAGGCTTCGCTCGTGTGAATTGCGGCTATAATGTCACCATTCGACTGCGTGGGTCCACTTCGAGATGGAAGCGATGAGTAGACTGTGGGCGATGCTGAATCGTCTGTGTTGAGCGTTGAATGCTTTCCGGTCACACGCTCCGAGTCGTTACTGTAGTCAGTCTCTTTCAATTTATGGGTAAAGTCATTTTGCTCTTCAGCTTCTTTTGAGTCAGGGATAGATTCAGTTTGCTTACAAGCTTCTTCGGCCTCGCTTAAGTCAAGGATGGAGTCATTCTGCTCTGCAGTTTCTTTTAAGTCTGGGATGGAGTCATTTTTCTCTGCAGTTTCTTTTAAGTTTGGGATGGAGTCATTTTGTTTTGCATCTTCCTTTAAACTAGGATTTGCTCCACTGTGCTCTGCAGTTTCTTTTAAGTCTGGGATGGAATCATTTTGCTCTGCAGTTTCTTTTAAGTCTGGTATGGAGTCATTTTGCTCTGCAGTTTCTTTTAAGTCTGGGTTGGAGTCATTTTTCTCTGTAGTTTCTTTTAAGTCAGGGTTTGAGTCATTTTTCTCCACAGCCTCTTTTAAGCCAGGAATGGAGTCATTTTGCTTACGAGTTTCTTCCACCTTAGAGATAGAGTCATGTTGCTTTTCAACCTCTTTTATGTCACATTTATACTCTTCGGCTTCGATTAATTCAAGGATGGAGTCATTTTGTTTTGCATCTTCCTTTAAACTAGGATTTGCTCCACCGTGCTCTGCGGTTTCTTTTAAGTCTGGGATGGAATCATTTTTGTCTGTAGCTTCGTTTAAGTCTGTGATGGAGTCATTTTGCTCTGCAGTTTCTTTTAAGTCTGGGATAGAGTCATTTTGCTCCGTACCTTCTTTTAAAGCAGTGATGAAATCATTTTTCTCACCAGCCTCCTTTAGGTCAGGAATTGAGTCAGTTTGCTTACGAGCTTCTTCCATCTCAGAGATAGAGTCATGTTGCTTTTCAGACTCTTTTAAGTCACCTTTATACTCTTCCGACTTGCTAAAGTCAAGGATTGAGTCATTTTGATCTTTAGCTTCTTTTGAACTTGGGATGGAGTCATTATTCTCTGTAGCTTCTTTTAAGTCAGGGATGGAGTCATGTTGCTTTGCAATTTCTTTTAAGTCAGGTATGGAGTCATTTCGCTGTGCAGCTTCTTTTAAGTCATTTTTCTCAGTGGTTTCTTTTAAGCCAGGTATTGAGTCGGTTTGCTTGCGAGCTTCTTCCAACTCAGATATAGAGTCATGTTGCTTTTCGGCCACTTTTAAGTCACCTTTATACTTTTGGGCCTCGTTTGATTCAAGTATTGAGTCATTTTGCTCTGCAGGGTCCTTGAAATCAGGGATTGAGTCATAATCCTTACGCTCATCAGCCTCTTTTAATTGAGGAATGGAGTCATTTTGCTTTGCACCTTCTTTTAAACTAGGGATGGAGTCACTTTCTTCAGCAGCCTTTTTCAATTCATTTTGCTGTCCATCAAATTTGAGATTATGAATGGATTCACATTGTCCTCCAGAACCTGGAAGTGGGTCTTCGTCTATTCGAGTCGGTCCGGATGTTATATCGATATCTGTTGACGTGCAGTCGAAGTTCGAGAACCGAGGTTCAGTTCCGTCGAACTCCGCCAGACTTGAAGGATCAGTCGGACTCCGGAAGTTGTATGGTGGCTGCAGACCTATCTGTTGAACTTCCTTCGCTATTCTACCGCCGCCTAGCTTTGAGCAACTTTCGACGATCACGCTCGTAATACTGGGTGTTGTGTTCGGCTGGGGGTTAATGACATCCATGGCAACCACTTCTGTGTCGCTGTACTCACGTGGTTTCGGAGAGATGCTAGGCTCAGCCTTGACCTTGAAAATAACTGCCCCGTCTTGGTCGTCTCGTTTGATAGCTGCTGATTCAGTCGCGACCTCTTTTCGAGCTCGTGCACTGTCTTCCACCGCGTGGTCAAGTTTGCTGATGGTGTGATGCATCGCTTCTTGCTCAGCAGAGCGTTTCATTGTTTCTTGTTCAGCAGCAGCATCTTCGACGTTCGGCTGGTGTTCACCTCCATAACTTCCCTGAACCTTTTCAGCCACAGTCGTGCTACCTCTTTGGTCTCCGTCTTCTGCATTCAGCCTTTTTGCTTGCGGCTTACTTTTCCAAGATCTTGGGTCCTGCGTTGGTGCAATCTTCGGAGATTTTTGCTGAACCCTTTCATCGCAGCTTCTCCTTGTGGAATTCGTCCCAACTGCTCTGTCTTTACTCACGCTGCGGCCAGTCTCTTTCGGCTGGTATCTGGACGTTCTGAGGGCGGTCTCTGGAGATTTGTAATGGACGGTGGTGAATTCTCCAGCGTCACCCTCTCCCACCGGATCTCCTTCTCTGGCTTCCAAAAATACGGGTAGACCTTTTCCGACAAGGTTCAGTTCCGACATCGAAAGCGACAGGGATTTGCGCAACCCTCCGTGAGCATTTCCCAGATTCGTTTCTGTCGATCTTCTAGAGAGTCCAGGTCCCAATTCCAACGCGAAATTCGGGATCGTATCCAGCACCTGGCAACTGTGGTAGCGTTTCATTCCAAGATCTTTCGACACCAAATCGCTATAATCGTCGGAAACCGTCTTGTCATCATGACTCTGAGCGCTCGAAGACGACGGAACGTCATGTTTCAATTCAGCGTCCATCACGATGACGTGATCGCCCGAAAGGTGTTCCTGTGCCACGCGACCGGAAGTCACCGAGTCACAACTTCCGGTCTTCGTGTATTGCGGTTTCTCGTCCTTCCAATGAGCTTGTCGCCCGCGTAGCAACTCGCCATCTCTTAAACCGGAGACGAGACTTGAACAAAGTCCTGAGTCTTCGCTTTCCGTTTCGGAAAGTTCGTCGGCGACGACGAAGTGCGACGGTTCCGAGGGTTTAGAAGAAGAAGACGAAATCTCGCCGGTCTTCTCCGGTGAATGTGTCGACATCTCGCGGCTGACTCGGATGCCAGTTGTTGCGATTCTTACTGTAGTTGACTAGCAGCGGGAGGAATGTATGGAAGTCCTACTGTAAGAATGTTTCCTGAAATAATTTAGAAGAACACAACATTTCCTGAACGGTCTCATATATGACCTATGGACCATCGATTTGACGAACTGTGTTATTTTAGTGCCGCTTTAGAAGTCCATATATTAGAATAGCATAGAACATAATAAATCAAATAGAACTGAATTGAATTAAATTGAAATTAAATTAGACTAAGTTAGGTTATGCCAGATTAGATCACAATAAAGTAAGTAAACAAGTAAGTAAGTAATTACAGTAAGATCGCAATAGATCATAATAAGGATAGTGGAGCAGATTACATAAAATTATATCACGTTATTACATTATATTACACGACAATGTGCGTTTGGTCACTCTATGATGCAATACATTGCATAGATTTTCATTGAGACTGTTACTAGGTAGAGATGTATATGCTCGTCGACACACAAACTGTCGCTAGCACTACGACTGGCGCTATACAAATCCGAAGAAGGGAGTTTAATTATGATAACCTAACGTGACAACTAACGCTGCAAACCTCTGACTTATGACCTCAAATTATCTCGACACAGAGTGGAATGTAGTGGAGTGAACGAATGAATGAGTGAATGAACGAAAGAGTGAATGAGTGAATGAATAAGTGAACGAATGAGTGGATGATGCAAAATAACAAAACAGCATATCCGCGCCTTCAGATTTTAACTTACTTAATCGCGTCGTAAGGGCTTTAAATGATAAATAAATAAATAATAACAATGATAAATAGCTAGACATATAAAAACAATTCAATAAATGAATGAATTAGTTAATAATAATTGGACTTCTTAAGAGAACTGAATCCAATCGATTCCTACCCGATTAAGGACCCTGTCGAGGAGTAATAATTGGCAATTTCTAAGGCTACAGACTGCAGGTCGTTTGTGGCTCAAGTTTAAAGACTCTGTCGAAACAAGATCATCTAGCTACAAGCAGAAGTGGTTGGCCGAGCGTTCGATGGCTCAGCTGCGTAGCCAAGAGATCTCTCGAGATTAACCGTAAATCACCGAGAGACCAACAAGGCTTTGTGCACATTGTTAAGAGGTCATATTCACCACTCAACAAAGTGTGCACGAACATTACACAGTTTATTAAGCGCCTTCACTAGGTGCTTAAGCATGCACTAGAAAATTTTTGATACCTACATACATACATGCATGCCAACATACATATATATACACCTACATGCACACATACATGCATATAAACATACATGAATGCATACATACATACATACATGCATACATACACACATTCGTATTAACATACATGAATGCATGCATACATACATATATACATAATCTAATTTTTTAATCTATTTTTTTCTTTATTAATTCAAAATGACAAGCGCAGTAAGATTACATTGAGACATGACAGCACAATTATCAATATCTTAACTAAACACACGTTATGGCAGCCATGCAAGGCGCCCACCCGAGGGGGATTGGGGGAATCGAACCAAGTTCTGCTGCTCTCCTGGCCATGAGTGTTACCATTACTCTATTCCCCTAACCCATACATGCATACATACATACATACATACATACATACATACATACATATATACATACATACATACATACATACATACATACATACATACATACATACATACATACATACATACATACATACATACATACATACATACATACATACATACATACATACATACATACATACATACATACATACATACATATAAACATACACGAATGCATGCATACATAGTATACATGTATACATACCTACACACATACACATGCATACATATAAAAATACATGAATGCATGCATACAAACGTACATACATGTCATAACATACATGTACATAATGCAGTGTACATACGTGCATGCAAACAGACATACAATTACCACACTTGTGTAAACACACATACACAGAAACACAAATAGAAACATACAAACAGAATTATGCATCCAGAGACACACATCGTCCTAAGCAAATAGAAACTTCAAAGCAGACAAACACACACAGATACTCATAAGCTTATGAGCAAATAATACAGAATATAAATATATATATAATGATATATATGTATATAACAAAGTCATACATAAATATTCATATATAGAACACAGACCTGCATACAGAAAGACTGACTTGCATAACAGGACACACGTACGTTTTAACATCAATGTGTGCACAGCTTTCATGTGGCACTCAAAAGGTGCTATATTAATTAAGTGTCATGACGTACAGTAGAACCTCGGTATAACGCACTTCGTTACGACACGATTTCTGATATAAGACGGTGGGAGACATGGATCCGACGTTTGCTTGAGCTTTGGAAATTGGTCTCGGTATTGCAGAACCTCGTTGTAAGGTATGGCTCGTTTCTAAGGAGGTTCTAGTGTACATAGGGAAAGGCGTCTCTTCGTCATTTCCTTTATATATTCTGTCTTTCTTTTTCTGTGTGTGTCTGCTTCTTTCTTTCTTTCTTTCTTTCCTTCTCACTCTCTCTGTTTCTTTCTCTCTCTCTCTCTCTTGCCTCTCCCTCTCTCTTTCTCTCGTTCTCTCTCTTTTCTATCTCACTTTCTCTCTCTGTCTCTTGCCTCTCTCTCTCTCTCTCTCTCTCTCTCTCTCTCTCTCTCTCTCTCTCTCTCTCTCTCTCTCTCTCTCTCTCTCTCTCTCTCTCTCTCTCTCTGTTTCTCTCTGTTTCTCTCTCTTGCCTCTCCCTCCTCTATTTCTCTCTCTCCCACTTTCTCTCTCCGTCTCTCTCTCTCTGTCTCTCTCTCTCGCTCTGTCTGTCTGTCTGTCTGTCTCTCGCTTTCTCTTCTCTCTCTGCCTCTTTATATACATATGTATCTTCTATGTCTGTCTGTCTCTGTCTGCCTCTCTTTCACGCATGTACGCACACAGCTCCCTCGTCGAATGTGGGTTAAATCCATTCCTATTTATATAGCGCTAAACAGAAGCAACGATCGATGTAAGTATGTCCTGTATCGTATGGCTGGATGGCTGCAGAGGAGGCGCTCATCTTGAACTCCGTTACTCAATGAGTCGGTGGTGGATGAATCCAAAGATCCTGGATATGGGTTCCCTATGATAATGGTGTTGGCAGTTGCAAATTTGTGTAGCACCACTACTTATAAATGCAAATTTATATAGCGCCACATGTATATAGCATCTCAGAACTTGTCGATGACTTCCCAAACATATTGACCAGGATCTTTAAAAAGAAACAAAGGGACAAATGTAAACCATCGCTCAACACATCAATCGAACCCTACGCATCTACGATTCCTTGTGTACAAGGACCATTCACATCTTGGATGGATGAATGGATGAATGAAGAGAAGGATGGTAGATAGGTAGATAGATAGATAGATAGATAGATAGATAGATAGATAGATAGATAGATAGATAGATAGATAGATAGATAGATAGATAGATAGATAGATAGATAGATAGATAGATAGATAGATAGATAGATAGATAGATAGATAGATAGATAGATAGATAGATAGATAGATAGATGGGAAGATGGATGGAAGGATGGATGGATGGATGAGTGGGTGGATTGAAGGATTGATGAACTGCAGATGGATTGATGGATGGATGAAGAGAAGGACGGGCAGATGGATGGATAGATAGGAAGATGGATGGAAGGATGGATGGATGGATTGGATTGATAGATGGATGGATGAAGAGATGGATGGGTAGATAGATGGATAGATAGGAAGATTTATGGATGGATTGATAAAAGGATGGATGGATTGATGGATTATTTTAGTGGATGGATTGATGGATGGATGAAGAGATGGAAGGGTAGATGGTTGGAGAGATGGGAGGATTGATGGAAGGATGGATGGATGGATGGATGGAACAGAAAAGGATGGAATGGATAAAGGAACGAAGGAAAGAACGAAAGAAGGATGGAAGTAATGAAAATGGGAATGACTGAATTTATGAATGAAGGAGCGGATGTATGAATGCAGGGATTGAGAATTGAAGGAAGGAGAAAGGAGTAATTAATGAACGAACCAAGAAAAGAAAGATGGAAGGAAGCAAGGAATCTGCTTGATAGCAACAGACAGACAGACAGACAGACAGACAGACAGACAGACAGACAGACAGACAGACAGACAGACAGACAGACAGACAGACAGACAGACATGCATACACACAGACAGACAGACAGACAGACAGACAGATACACACACATACATACATACAGACAGACAGACATGCATACACATAGACAGACATACAGACAGATACACAGACAGACAGACAGACAGACAGACAGACAGACAGACAGACAGACAGACAGACAGACAGACAGACAGACAGACAGACATAGAAGACATACAGACATACATATGACGAGAATCTCCCCGGCATCTACCCGCTGCTCAAGACGTTTCTGTTTCCACGGGGTTCCTGCTCTGAATAGTTTATTCTGCGAGAGGCGCTTTATAAATTACTCGATACGATACGATACATATATACAGACAGACAGACAAACACACAGACAGACAGAGGAGGAGTTGGAGGCAGAGAGGCAGAGAGAGGGAGAGAGAAAGGGCAAAGGAGAAAGCAGGCGATCTCACTGTAAACAGCTGTCAACAACGTACAATCCTTACCTGTATAGGTCAGGTACACCATGTCTCGAACCAGGTAAACACGTAAATCATATACGTTGCCATAGTTTCCATTTTGGCATTATGGCACAAGAACACTGCGAGGGATGACCACACGCCAAAGAAATAGTTCCTTTCAGATGACACATATTAAAAGCGAACATCCTAAATTTAACATCAGAACGGAAAGAGCATTTCTAAGTCCCACAGTAGGTCCCTCCATCGCTCATACATGTAATTTGTCCAACACAACAATGATACAAGTCGACATAGACAGACAAGTTTAGACTCACTTGTTGGACTATTTATACAGGAGGAAAAAGACACAGCTAAACCGACAATTACAACCCAAAACACAGGCACAGCGATAGACAGACATACAGACAGACAGACGGATCGAACGGATAGGCAGTGGCCTAACTGTGTCGTATATCAACATGTCAATCTTTGTTCAATATCAGGCGCGTAATTAATGCAAGACTGCTGAGAAATTTTGAAGGGTCTCTCGAATCGAACATTCTCAGACCGACGCGTGTTTGCGTTTCGCGTTTTACAGGCCTCCAGGTTCAATCACTATCCGTGCAGTGTCTAAGTGTGTAAGTCCTTGCAGGTTACTAAGTGTCTAGATGTGCATTGCTCATGTCGGTGTCTGAGAATTTGTACGTGTAGTGTGGCCAGATTGCCAACGGACTGCAGTTGCCTGAGAATGAAATACATTCGTAGACAAATGAATGAATTATTTTAATGAATTAACAAACAATAGAACGAATGTAGGGAGGCTGGAATGGAGGAATGAAGTAAGGAAGTAAGGAAGGAAGGAAGGAAGGAAGGGAGGAAGGAAGGAAGGAAGGAAGGAAGGAAGGAAGGAAGGAAGGAAGGAAGGAAGGAAGGAAGGAAGGAAGGAAGGAAGGAAGGAAAGGAAAAACGGAAGGAAGGAAGGAAGGAAGGAAGGAAGGAAGGAAGGAAGGAAGGAAGGAAGGAAGGATGGACAGATCAATTAATGAATAAAGGGCAAGGAAAGAAAGTTGGAAGGAAACAAAGAATTTGCCCAATAGCGAGAGGGAAAGAGGGAGAGATGGATAGAGGGAGAGAGGAAGAGGAAAAGGAAGAGCGCTAGAGGGATAGAGGGAGAGATGGCGAGAGCGTGACAGTAAGAGAGAGAGAGAGAGAGAGAGAGAGAGAGAGAGAGAGAGAGAGAGAGAGAGAGAGAGAGAGAGAGAGAGAGAGAGAGAGAGAAGAGAGGAGAGAGGGAGGGGAGAGAGGGGAGAGAGGGAGATGGAGAGTTGGACAGATGGAGTGAGGGAAAGAAGGAAAGAGGGAGTAGGTGAGCTTGTCTATTGTCTAATCGTAACAAAAGTCTTAGGCCAATGCGTAATTTATGCTCTGTTGAAAGGTGTCGACTGCTTTGTCTGCATCTTGTGTCGAGCAGATTTTTCTGCAGTAATGTTGCAGTTTTTTGCTACAAAGTGTGAGCGAATATACGCTCATGTCATTTAAAAAACGTGTTGTTGAGTTGCGGAGGCGGGAGTGAAAAAAAAGAAACAGAGGAAGGAAGAGATACAGAGACAGAGACAGAGGCAGAGGTAGAGAGACATAGAGATATCATATTCGTAACCTGCGTAAGTCGTGGGAACCAGCTTATATTTACTGGCGCTTAATCGTGACGAAATCGATGAGGCATGTGTGATCAGGTACGGTTCCAAGTCCAGAGAAATAGAGACATAGAGACAGCGACAGAGAGAGAGAGAGAGAGGGGGGGGAGAGAGAGAGAGAGAGACAGACAGACAGACAGACAGACAGACAGACAGACAGACAGACAGACAGACAGACAGAGACAGACCGACAGACAGACAGACAGACAGAGAGGAGAAGGACAGAGGGAGGGAGACAGACAGAGACATAGCAAAAGAAGGCAGAGTTATAAAGAACTAAGCAATAAATTGAAACTGACTAGTGTAAGGTTTTAGCAGACATTAATTTAAACTTCGAGACTCAGAGATCCAAAAGAACTACACCAGAGGCGCACTAGGCGCGCGCCTAGGGCCCCCAAATCTCGGGGCCCAACGAATGAAATAATTTTTTTAAATTATAAAAAAAACAATGTTTAAATTTAAATCATTTTAAATTTAACCTATTTTCTATATTATAGTTTAGCATTCACTTAAAAGTATATTATTGTAATTTATATTTGTTTTGTTCATTTGGGTCGTTTGTTCATTTGTGCAATTGTACAAAATGACATCAAGCTCAGAAGTGCCCCCAAAATGTGTGCGCCTAGGGTCCCATTTTCTGTAAACTCGCCTCTGAGAACTACACCAAAGAGCTACACCAAAAGGCCAAGGTAGCACTGAAATGCTTTGAAACGTTTCTTTAAAAATTAAACTGTACCAGAGAGGGTTTCGAAAACTTACCTCTTCCAGATGTATATGACAAACTCACCTCTACCAAATTTCTATGATAAACTTACCTCTTCTACATTTCTATGATAAACTCACCTCTACAAAATTTATATGATAAAAAAATTACCTCTTCCAAATTTTCTATGATCAGCTCACCTCTACCAAAATATGTACGATAAACTTGCCTCTAACAAATTTGTATGATAACCTTGCCTCCTCCAAATTTCGATTTTAAACTTTCCAATATGATAACTAAACCTCTGTCCAGCTTGTCAACTTCTGAATAGGTAACTACATTGCCAGAGATCAATTTCTTTCTAAGCGCTTTCAAGAACATCTCACAACTTCTTTGTTAGTCGATTCTTCATATAACTCCCAAAGACCACTACATATATCGAGTTTCCTGTGTATGTGGCATAAAGCAGCAATTACTGAACAAAGTCGAGGTGATAAATTAAAAGGCCGGAAAAATCAAGAACCATGTGTCGCAACACGAGACCGTTCAAAATAAACGACACTCAGCTTTGGAACTCTTGAACCGAAAAAACGATAATCGCGATCGTGTGGGCCTGTCGATGGAAAGATAAGGTGGATTGATTTAAATTAAGGGTTAAAAAAAATTTGTCGTCACTTATTAAGAGCGATTATCACGGGGATATTTATTAGAAAAGCCTGACATAACAACAGAGACGTAGAAGCTGTGAATTAAAGAAATGTAATACGACGAGGCGTAGAAGAAGGAGGAGGAGGAGAAAGTTGACGAGGAAGAGGAGGAGGAGACGGAAGAGGAGGAGGAGGAGGAGGAGGAGGAGGAGGAGGAGGAGGAGGAGGAGGATAAGGTGGAGGAGAAGCCTAGCACGTAGAGATCGAGGAGGAGGAGGAGGAGGAGGAGGAGTTGCAGGAGGACGAAGTGCTGGAGGAGGAGGTGGAGGACGAGGAGGAGGAGGAGGAGGAGGAGAGGTGGAGGATAAGATGCAGGAGAAGGAGGTGGAGGAAGTGGAAGATGAAGCACATGTGGAGGCGGAGGAGGAGGAGGAGGAGGAGGAGGAGGAGGAAGAGGAGGAGATGATTATGACGATGACAACAATGATGAAGATGATGACAAGGAGCAATGAGAAGAATGGGAGTTGGATGTGATAATAATCTTCTTTTATTAATTCAAACTGACAAGTACGCAGTAAGATCACATGATATATTATATAGAAATAACAGACAATAACAAGTTTTACAGGAGTCGAATTTAACTGCAGTGCAGCCATGCAAGGCGCCCAGATGTACTATTGCTCATTTTACAATCACCACCTAGGGAATGAAGGCTGAGTTTACCCTGTGGGGCTAGCGGGTATCGAACCCGCGTCCTTCTGATCTTCGTGCCAGCGTGTTACCATTCAACCATCTCCCCGCCCCAATGATGAGGAGAAGAGAGGGGACAGTAGGAGGAAGAGGAGGAGGACGAGGAGGAGGACGAGGAGGAGGAGGAGAAGAGGAAGAGAATATAAGGGAAAAGAAGTCATTCAACCATCTCCCCGCCCCAATGATGAGGAGAAGAGAGGGGACAGTAGGAGGAAGAGGAGGAGGACGAGGAGGAGGAGGAGGAGGAGAAGAGGAAGAGAATATAAGGGAAAAGAAGTAGTAATGGTAGCAATTGAAGAAGAAGAAGAAGAAGAAGAAGAAGAAGAAGAAGAAGAAGAAGAAGAAGAAGAAGAAGAAGAAGAAGAAGAAGAAGAAGAAGAAGAAGAAGAAGAAGAAGAAGAAGAAGAAGAAGAAGAAGAAGAAGAAGAAGAAGAAGAAGAAGAAGAAGAAGAAGAAGAAGAAGAAGAAGAAGAAGAAGGAGAAGGAGGAGGAGGAGGAGGAGGAGGAGGAGGAGGAGGAGAAGAAGGAGAAGGAGAAGGAGAAGGAGAAGAAGAAGAAGAAGAAGAAGAAGAAGAAGAAGAAGAAGAAGAAGAAGAAGAAGAAGCAGAAGCAGAAGCAGAAGCAGAAGAAGGAGGAGGAGAAGAAGAAGAAGAAGGAAGAGGAAGAAGAAGAAGATGATGAAGATGAAGATGAAGATGAAGAAGATGAAGATGAAGATGTGGATGAAGACGAGGAGGAGAACAGGAGAAGGCAAAGAATTGAGATTGGCTCAGACTTGGGTGACAGCCAATTCTGTCTTATGTCAGGTACATTCGCTAGGTGGATCACGTACATTTGCCAAAGACTTAAGAGCGCTGAAAATGCAGTTACTCTGGTTTCGACAAAATGTGTAATTCCTTTAATATGATCATTGACCGCAGAGTTGTTTTCGAAACGTAATCATCAGCATGTAGGCCCCTAGTTGATTTTAAGTAATTGAACTTTTTTTAGTAGCGCCTTGTTCTAATGTAGGCTACACATCCACAGATAAAAGATTGACTGCTAGGCCTATTACTATGTAATTATTATTATTGTAATCGTAATCTGGAAATTTCTACAACGCCCAAAAAGCGAAGTCGCGGGAACCAGCTTATTCAAAGGCGCTTAGTCAAAACGTAATCTATAGGCGGGGTGAAATCGGCTACAGGTCACGAACTCACCATCCAAAGGGGTCAAGCAGTCCGACAGCTAGACGGCTAAGGTGGATGGTGTCTAGAGCTGATACGGCGAGGGAGGTAAGGGGAAAGGAGGGAGTATGTATTATGCACGTATGTATGTGTGCTGCAGAGCGCATGTATGCATGTATGTATTTGTCAAGACACTTAATACAGAGCGCTTTGGGTACTACAATGTCATGACTGGTGCAGAAAAAAAGAATGTCTGCGTTTGTATGCGTGAGTGTCTGTGCGCGTGCGGTTGTGTGTATGTGTGTAGATTATCTTAATCATTAAGTCTGGACTGCGTGCCTTGCTTATGATCACGTGGAGACCGAAATGTCGGTGTCCCCGGCTATCGCGATGATTTTATCACAGGTGCCACGCTGCAAATCTTGATCTTTGGTGTGTATTTCCGACGGTGGGAGGATTGGTAATGTCTGTCGTCTCCAAATATACCTTCGGTCTATCTGACGATAGAGGTTAATCCAAGCATTTCTACTAGTTTGGGTCGGGAGCGATACTGATGAGTTTCTTCTTGAAGTGGTGCTTTGTGGAGGGGGATAGAGTAGTGGTAACACTCATGGCCAGGAGAGCACATGGTACGCGGATCGACTCCCGTAACCCCCCCCTCTAGGGCGGCGCCTTGCATGGCTGCCAAACCGTGTGTTTAATTAAGATATTGATTGTACTTTCATATTTCAATGTAATCTTTCTGCGTCTGTCGGTTTGAAATAATAAAGAATATAATTATTATTATATAAATGTCAGTTTACAATATTACAATTACAATTACGCATGCTTAAACTCGGACGCCAGCATCTTTGATATCAGTAGCTCGTTGAATCCAATTCAGATATGTCTTGATTAACAGTTCCGAGTAAGGTCTCTGATCGCATAAAACCATTTAGCCTAATTTCTTCCATAGAAACAACAAATAGGACACTGGAGAGGGAGTTTGACGTTGGGGCAGAGAGCGTCCAGGCAGAAGATGTCATACTGTGGACATGTGATGCGTGCAGATGGGCTGGAAAAGGAGATGATGTTGGCATGTGGGGAGGGCAGGAGGAGGAGAGGACGACCTAGGAGGAGATGGATGGAGGAGATACAAGAGGCAATGAAGATGAACATCTCGGAGCTGAGAGAGGCAACGAGAAATCGGAGCACATGGAGAAGGTTGACCATGACAGTCGCTAGGATTCAACGAATCGACAGCACAAGGTGACAAGACAGGATATATATAACCAAGTGCAGCACAAGGTGACAAGGTGATTTATTAATCGATTAAATATCTCGCTGGCAGTTACATGATTGTAATTAATAGCAAAATATATTGTCATCTGCGTCGATTGTACCGCATAATCGCTGATTGGGCTTCTCTCTATTGTTAAGTTACTCAGCTCAGGGCCTGGACAAAACTTTAAGACATAGTAACTTCATTTTAACTTCATTTTAACTTCATTTTACTTCATTATGACTTCATTTTAGCTTCATTTCAACTTCATTTCAACTTCATTGTAACTGTAACTGTTTTTAATCTTAATTTCAGGCCATATGTGTGATCTGTTGTTCATAGGTGTCACGATTGAAAACCAGACAAACCGTTTGTTTTGCGAGCGGATGAAATTTGTAAAATCAGTACTTTGATGGATAAAATAGTCTGCAAATACAATAAGTTAATAAACACAATAAAACTCGTAATACAAACTCATTGTTCTCGCTCTGTTCCTTTTCCGTAAACGCTTGAAGACCATTCTGTTCGATCTCGGTCTTTCCGCGTCAGCTCGGAAGCACATCTGAAGATTGTCTCTTGAAACAGATTCGCGATTACGATAACGAAATACTGTAATACAGACTGGTAATAAGTCTTCAGAATTAGAAACCAAACTAATTCAGTCTTGTGGTTTCTATGGCGCCGTTATCAATGTCCAAGACTAAGAATGATGTTGCACTCAGGATTCATAATTCATTGGAAAAACAAAATTTACAGATCAGAAGTCTTCGAGGCGAAGTAACGGCAAGCAGTCAGCCAACTAGGGAGTTTTCAGGGTGATGCTTGCTGTTGATATGAATACACACGGAGCTGATTCTTTCTCTTCCTCAACAGTTGTAAGCTGAGTTGCGGCTGTTGTGACCGCTCTGATAGCACTCTGGATCGATTCGTCGATGTCTTCTCTTAGATCATTAGCCAGCGAGTGATCCGGATTCAAGGCCGTCTTTGCAACTGCTCTAAAGGCATCTAGGGTTGATGCGTCAGTGTCAGACTGTGACGCTTCACTGATCACCGGAAGCATTGTTCCGCCGAGTGCGGTGTCTGCAGCCAAGCGGAACGCGCTTAGGACAGATTCATCCATACCAGCCTCTGAATCTCTGACTACAGGCAGCTGGTCTGGAATTATCACTGCGCTTGCAGTCTCTCTAAATGCTTCGAGGAGCTTCGGGTCGAAGTCGGATTTCGTATCCTTGGCAACTGGGAGGAGATTTGCATCGACAGCTGTGCTAGTGGCTAATCTGAAAGCATCAAGAATTGCTTCGCTTACATCAGGTGCTGAAGTGTTGGCCGTTCCTGGCTGAGCTGAATTCAGGGCTGACATCGCAGCGTCTAACTTCAATTGGTCCGTGGACGTCTTGAAATCGGCATCTGACTGTTGCTCTGGATTGATAACCGTCTCGGTAACCACCCTGAATGCCTCCAGCATTGACCCGTCGGCTTTCTGACCAATTGTTGCTGTGGGTTGGTCCATGTTAATTGCAGTGTTTGCAATCAGTTTAAAAGCAGCCATCACTGACTCGCTTACATCAGACTTCGCTTCGGAACCTGAAGTTATTTTATCAAAGTTAATTGCAGTGTCGGCAGCTGTTCTGAAGGCACCGAGCATTGTTTCGCTAAGCTCAGAGTTTGGTTTGGAAGTTGTTGTAGGTGAATCGAAGTTAATGGCAGAGCTTGCGACCAGTTTGAGAGCACCAGTTATTGACTCGCTCACGTTAGACTTTGCTTCGGAACTTGCAGTCATTTGGTCTAAATTCAATGCTGTATCGGCAGCCGCTTTAAAAGCACTAGACATTGGTTCGCTCAACTCAGAATCTGGTTTTGAAGCCGTTGTTAGCTGATCAACGTTTATTGCAGTGTTTGCAGCCAGTCTGAAAGCTTCGTACATTGTTTTACTTACGTCGGAAGTTGGTTCAAAAACTGTGGTTGTTCTCTCACCTGCGTCGACTGCATTATCTGTGGCCATGCCTCTGAATGATTTGAACATTTGAATTGTGGTTGGTCTCTTACCAGATCCAATGACCGCAGTGTTTGCTTAAGTGTTGTAGTGATTCGGTTCGCCTGAAAGATTAAGTGTTTTGCGTTTAGGAATGCAGTTGAAAGTGATTTGAAAAATGACTCTACCAAATCTGAAATCTGTCTTAAGTATTTTTTAAGTATAAACTCTGTGAAATTTGTACTCAGTCTTACGAGCATGAGTTCAATCGCCTCTGAGTCGTTGTCTTGGTGAGCGCTATATAAATGGTCTGAATGAATGAAAGAATGAATGAAAGAGCGGGTGAATTAATGAGCGAGTGAATGAATGAATGAATGAATTAATGAATGAATGAACTAATGAATGAATGAGCGAGTGAATGAATGAACGAATGAACGAGTGACTGAATTAATGAGTGAATAAATGAGTGAATGGATGAATGAGCGGAAGAATGAATCAATGAATGAGTGACTGCATTAATGACTGAATTAGTTAACGAGTGAATTAACGAATGAGTTTTTGTGTCATATGAGGTTCGTGTCCAACCATTTACAAGCGTTATCAGCGGACAGAAGAAAGCCAGTAGTTCACCCAGGAGTCTACACTCAGATATTGACATCGTGCGTCATGCATGTATGCATGTATGTAACCAAAATACTTTTTATAGCGCCTTTTCGGTACCTCACAAAAGCGCTGCACAAATGGCTATCTGATTGATCCAAACAAAGTGCGTTTTAAGACAGTTTGAGAGTGTTTGCTGCACAAGGTCGAGTGCAACAGTACGTGAATACAGTGCAAGACTGTCCAATACATGAGAAGGCACGATGAGCTCGAGTTGAAGTGCGGTGGTGCAGCGCCTGCATACCTCCACAGCTATAGCATGGTCTGGAATGCGACATATCTGCACACAGGATCAGCGGTCGCCATTGTGAGTTACGATATCGAGTTATTCAACACACGTACATGTATCAATACCTAATAGAACACAGGTATATAACCTCTCGACAAAGATTGCCAATCAACGAACAGAGAAAACTTGCCAAATATTTGATACCACTTAGATACGTGCACGTGCTATTTAGGACTTTAGACATACCTTTAACTGTGTATGTGAATACGCTCCGTCGAAAACCCGTCGAGAAACTACAACCTACTGCTTCAAATAAGTTACAAGAAAAGTTGATCCAACCACCTTCGCAACTGCTATGCTTATGTTTAGACAAACTACTAGCAACTGTTGCCCATGACTGCTTTAATGACTTTACGGCCGAACTAACCAGGAAGCAACAGAGCATTCGACACTTTGTAGCGGACTTGGCCGATCAAGTGAACTCGTGCAATAAACATTGTCTTTCGTCAGCCAAAGCTCTTACAACTATTTAATGCTGTGTGGCGTATGCATGCACGTGCGAATTTGTCTTTGTTTTGTGTATGCTCTTACGACTGCCTATAGTGTGCGATTGTACTACCTGCAGAGGCGTAGCCAGGAAACAGTTTCGGAGGGGTTTTCCAATTTCAGAGGAGGGGGATTTCCATTGGACGTGGTCGCAGAGTACGGGGTCACTTTTGAAAATTCAAGTGTTTCTGTATTTTGCAATTAATTTCAATGGGAAGGGGTTTGAATCCGTAAAACTGCCCCGCCCCTAAATACGCCCATGAGTACCTGTACAGTCGACCCCTGTTATACATTGGCTAAACTCGGTGGCCTAAGCCGAAACTCATTAGTGATTAGTTAGAAACAATTTAAACAGTTTGTGTCTTCACTTCCTTGTTACAGTAACCATGCTTGAGAAACAACTCCAGCCTTTATCCCTTTCGGGTAATGTAATGTAAAAGTGAGTGCATTACATAAATTATATTGCGCTTTTAAACAGTAATCACAAGAAATTATGTTAACTTACCCTACCCTACCCTGCTCTACATTTCCCTACCGCAATGAGGTACAGCACTGACCCAACCAGCGCACCCTGCCTACCATACACCACGCTACCCTACTTTACTCTGGCTCCCTGGCTGTCTAAATAGCGCCTTTGTATGGTTTCCTAAAAGACGCTATATAAAGAAAAATATAAACAGTCGGATACATCCCCTATCCAACCATATTCTTTCCTATCCATGCTACCCTAAGTGCCCGAAATGGCGCTACACAAATGTTCAATTACAATTACCATAACCTCCTTGCTTTGCTGATACATACCTAGTCTTTAGTTAATCAATCAATCAATCAATCAATCAATCAATCAATCAATCAATATAAAATTGATAAAGTGCCCCTTCAATATACCTACTCAGAGGTGCTCCCGGCCCAGCCGTACCTCACTTTGCCTAATGTTACGTTTTAATTCATTTTCGCACTGTACCTTAGTCTACCTTACGTTACCTTACCATACTCTTCCTTCCTTTCTATACCATATTATACTTTATCCTACTATACCACACCAAACCATGTCATGCTTTATCTTTGCTCTATCATGTCACCTTCACCTTACCATGTCACACCTTACCATTTCCTGACCTTACCTCATTAACTCTTACCTTACCTCATCTTACCTTACCTTACCTACAGCGCTGTCAGCCAAATAGTTGCAGTCTTATAGGCTAATGTCTGCAGCCAGGTAAACTTAAACAAGAGAGGAGGGGTACGCATTGAAGAGTGCAAAGAGCGGACCAGATCATACCCCTTGTCACAGATTAATTTTCACCGACTCGCTCATACAGCCAACTCGATATCTGACCTACATGCTATGATATCCTTCCGCGCAGTCTGTACAACCTCTCAAGATTTGGACAAGTTTCTGCTCTTTGACACACAGCTAGGCCGGTCGTCCGCGCTTTGAGCCGTGCAGCCCACGCGCGCAACATGCACGGCCCGTCGTGTTTGCCGAGACTTTTTCACATCCCCCGAAAAAGCTCAGGATCAATATTAGAGTCACCCGAGCCTTACGATACAAACTGGCGACCGTCAGTGCGCATGCGCCAAGATGGATTGACTAATATCGCAACGGACGAAAGTACTACGATAAAGACTTTATGTTGGATTTGTTGCCGGTTTTGAGTAATTATTATCCTCTGTAGTTTATTAATTATGCGTGGCTATCGCCGACGTGTTTGGCTGTTTCGAGCTTTCTGATACTTACAAACCTGTGTCGCCGTAAAGTTGAATACATGCCTTTCAAGAGCAGAGTTGACATGGCTCCTTGTAGTTGCCTCTGTGGCACTAAAAATACGATAGGAAAGCGTGTCGGATTTCGAGATAGTTGGCCACGCTATCTAGCAACGCGAACACTGCTATAATTGGGCGATAATACGGCGGACTATCTGGGGCACTGGCGTAGTTAGACGAACAAGTAGTAGGGAATAATGCTAGACGAAAATACAGCGGACTAGCGGACTAGTTGGTTGCTGTTTAACGACGTTGCGTGATAATAAAGATGATTAGCATCGCCCTCCTCCTTTACCCAGAATTGGGACTGGCACGACCCGAGCGACGAAGTTATGAACTAGCAGTGGCAGTGAGAGCATGGACTACTATCTACGCTTACAGCGGTACTAATCATTTGCCCCTGCGGTGACTACCATCAACCCAGGGCGAACAAGACGGTGGGACAAAAGGAGCTAAATAAACGAGGCACGTTTACACTACATTGCATTACATATCACAAGAGTCATCGGCGATTTTACTTTGTTACATTACGATACATGTGCGGTGTTCTGCTTTGGAACATTTGGAAATGATCGCGTACACTGGGAAAGCATTTGTGTTGGAAAACACGGAAATGGCTTCAAGTCTCGTGACTGGTTTGACAACGCATTCGGTGGAATCATCCAGGCTCTGAATCCGAGGATCGTCCGTCGGGAAAAGATGATGGAGCGGACGGTAGGATGAAACTTAACTGCGGATTGCCCTCGTATCTCCTCCTCTTCCTCGTCCTCCTCCTGTGTGGAACAGGATCACTGACTGCCATGGAAACTGGTAAGAATAGTAGGCCTATGTATGTATGCAGGTATGCTTGTATGTATGTATGTATGTATTTTGTATTGCATTGTATCTAGAAATTTATAAAGCGCCTCTCGCAGAGTAACTATTCAGAGGTGCTCTCAGCACAGAAGCCCCCGGGAAACAAAAATGCCTTTAGGGAACGCGAGACCGATGAGCAAAAGCCAGTCATTAGTTTGGCCCTGAGCAGAGGGGATGATCATTCCACATCGTGGGACCCACCACAGTAAACGCCCAGTGCTGGGCCAAGGCAGTTTTAGCCCTGGGAACAAAAAGTTCAAGCCGATTTACAGAGCGCAATGAGCGAGAAGAAGATTCAGATAGCGGTTTTCGCAGATAGTTCAAGAGATATGTATGCGTGTATGTATATTATGCATGTATGCATGTATGCACATGCGCCTGTATGTATGCTTGTATGCATGTTGTATGCATGAATGTATGCATGTATGTATTCATGTATGTATGCATATATGTATGCATGTATGTATGTGTGTATGCATGTATGCATGTATGTATGTATGCAGATATGTATGTGTGTATGTATGCATGTATGTATGTATACATGTATGCATGTGTGTACGTATGTATGCTAAAGGACACTTATATAGCGCATTTTTAATTACATAAAGCGTACTCTGATGACTTGGCACAGTCATCGTCATTGCTACCAGAATACGACGATTATCAGCAGCAGCGTCGTAGTCCGTTCTCGTCTTTAATCATTATTGCTTTGTCGTCATCATATTTGTCGTCGACGTCTCGTCGTTGTTTTCGTCATCGCTATCATGATAACGAAGGTCCCAATCACCATCATAATCATCAGCAGCAACAACTTCGTCATGAGCAATTAAAGATTTGTCACTAACATCGCCGCCTCATCGTCAGAAGCTTAATCGTAATCATCGTCATCCTTATCCTCATAATCATACTGCATCACCACCACCACCACCACCACCGCCACCGCCACCGCCACCGCCACCGCCACCGCCACCGCCGCCGCCGCCGCCGCCGCCGCCGCCGCCACCGCCGCCACCACCACCACCACCACCACCACCACCACCACCACCACCACCACCACCACCACCACCACCACCACCACCACCACCAACAACAACAACAACTACAACAACAACAACAACAACATCATCATATTCATATTCATCATCATTATCATTATATTCATATTTATCATCATATTCATATTCATATTCATCATCATCGAGTCGTTATCATAATAATTACATTATAATCGTCCTCTTTATGATCATCATTTATCATCATGGTCTTGTAAGTACATCTGCTGATATCGTTGGTGACCGCAGTACGTCCTGTCCGGGAGGCAGTCAGGCCAGGCAGGGCGGGCGCCTCGATGACCCAAGCTCTTCACAAGGATGACCACTTCAGCTGCGCACAGTTTGTCTGCTTTCAAGTGTCTTTGTCTATGCGTTGCTTTTGGACGACCCCTCTCGTCTGCTCAGTTCCCGCCTTCTACAGAGATGACGTCATCTGACCCATATAGGCGACCGACTATGCCACGTTCTCAAACCGAAAATTGCAAACTTGCAAATCTCGATAAATTAATACCGGAAAGGCGTAAAATTAATAAGCGGCACACGGAAATTCATAATTACCAACTATTTTTCTCGTTTTATAATTACATCATTCGTATTTTTTGTGGTCGAAACAGCTAGATTACTTTGGTGACCACACGATTCAGCCAATCATAAGTTTGCCAGGGCATCACGTGACAAAGAAGTTGTATTAATCAATGATGATCAAATAGTATTTAACTCCGCCACTCCCTTGTCTCCGATAGTGCCAGTTCCAAGCATGTGAAAAGAGGAGGGCGACGCTAATAATATATGCGATGACACAGCGTTGTTAACCAACCAATTTGTCCGACTTGAGCATATTAGATGCGGGGTGCAGTCATAGTATCATTTTAGAGTGCGCCTTTAGACCCTATGAGGTTTCAGAATTTCTAGCTAATATATTATACGCTTTAGCATGGTGGCCGATTGGGTACAGAGCTCCGCCTGTAACGCGGAGAGTACGGGTTCGATCCTCCTCCTCTGAGGCAGTTGCAGTGTAGGGACCTGGAGCAAGTCCTTCACTCACAATTGCTCTGCGCCATCGATGTTCTGTCGTATGGTCGTGTGCACTTATGAACTTTGGAAGGAGGGCAATATCAAATGCAAATGTAGTTGTACAGCTTTCGTTTCGAGAGGTCTACTTATCCAGGACCCACGGGACAACATTTGTCTGTCCTGTCTTGACCTCTCAAGGGCATGAACTTGTAATTTAGGTCAATAACGTCCTTTACATGTTGTTCCGTTTCTGTAGTCTAGACTGTATGAAGAAACACGTAGGGCGTAGGCCATATAGAAGAAGAAGATCAGTCCCTTAAGCTTACCTCTAGAGGCCGTCATGGGTATGAAGTGTTAGCGACTTCATTTCTTATCCTCGGCATTAGATGTTGGGTAGCCAGTCCTCTCGCTCGCCGTCTCGTCTTCCCACAGACAGTGTACGGCCAGTGAACTCCTTATAGCTGACTTGGCTAGGGTGCGCAGATGAAGCAGAAATCTCTAAAGAAATTTCTGCCTTGGCGGAGATTTGAACCCCCGACCTCTCGGTTGACAGTCAAGCACGCTAACCACTGGACTATCACAAACACTCTGTAAACAAACATGTATTTGTCATATAAAGTCCATATATGATTTACGAGAATTATTGGTCAAATGTTTCTCTGAAACCCTAGATACCCGTCGCGTCCTCTGGAGCTGAGACCTGCTTCAGTAGGAACGATTGACCTCGATTTAAAGGATCGTCTGTCCAGTCTACAGGCAGTGCACTGCGGTGTGATAGTTGGACGTATGTCTGAAGCATAGTAACTGGAAGCAAGTCATGGACCTTCTATAGGAACCGGTAATTGAACACAATCCCTAGGCTGAGTAACTTCGGGTAAGTGTAGAGATTACACGAGTGAGAACAGGTTATATAGCGTATAGCTTCCCATCTCAAATTCCGAATTAATCGTTACTCCTTGCATGCATGTATGTATGTATGTATGTCTGCATGTACATGTATGTATGCAAGTATGTATGTATGAATGTATGCATGTATATGTATGAATGTATGTGTGTATGATTGTAGGCATGCATGTATATGCGCTTGTATGTCTGTATTTATATATGCATATATGTATGTATGTATGTATGTATGTATGTATGTATGTATGTATGTATGTATGTATGTATGTATGTATGTATGTATGTATGTATGTATGTATGTATGTATGTGTGTGTGTATGTATGTATGTATGTATGTATGTATGTATGTATGTATGTATGTATGTATGTATGTATGTATGTATGTATATATGTATGTATGTATAATTGTCTGTATGTCTATAGATATGTATGTAACTATGTATGCATGTGTGTATGCATGTCAGTATTTATGTCTGAATGTATGTATGTATGTATGTATGCATTTTATCGTTTGCACAGGACATACTCGGTCCACACTGACAGTGGACAGTCCAGACTATTTCCTCTTCACCGGAGACTTTGCTGTTAACTACACGCTAGGAGACGCGGTATCCTCGGATGACGTCCAGGTTCAGCTCATCAACCACGTCGACAGTACCCAGATAGCCGTATTCCCACTGCCCTCGAACTCTTCCGAGGGCCAGTTGATAGTTGCCTGCGGAGCAATCAGCTCAACCGGAAAGATCTTCTTTGCTCTGTCCTTCAAGGACTCTGATCTCGTCGTAGTTGCCGTTTCGGAGATAGTTAACGCAAGATGGCCGCCGGTAGCAATTCGAACCAGCACCGGAAGTCACTCGTTCACTGCTCTGACGGAAAACATAGCCATCAACGTAATCATCGACGACTGGGAACGACTGAATTGCCCCCAAAAGGACTCCAGTACCGAGTACTCGGTCTCGCTCGACTACTACGGATCGAGCGACTGGAGAAGTTCCCCGGACTCGCCTAGTCCACGTTCAGTGCATAAACTCAATATCACTAGGCTTTTCGACCGCAGGGAACACTCCCTGACCTTCCACTGCCGTATTATTGATCAGGCGGGCGACTACCTGATAGTTCTTCGATCTCCGAAATCCTTGACGGTGGCTGTTAGCGAGTACCTCGAGGTTCACTGGAACTCCGAGTCCTACGAGTTGCGTTCAAGCCTGGCCGCTATCTTCCCGTGTTCCGATGACGTCATTGTTAGCTTTACGCGACCCAGGTGCGCAGCCAATGACGACAAGGTTCGGCTGTACAGACAGTTACGTCAGGAAAACGTCACGCTTGCGTCATCATCGACTCTTGTAAGTATACGGGCGATATCGAAATTCCGTGGATGCCTCTCGCATTCTATTCAATTCTATTCCATTCAATTCTACTCCATGTTATTCTATTCCATTCTAATCTATCCCATTCTAATCTATTTTATTCTAGTCCATTCCATTCTAGTCCATTCCGTTCTAGTCTATTCGATTCTAGTCTATTCCATTCTGTGACATTTACAAGACTAATCTGAAACTATTTCATTTACCGAAAACTTGGGTAAGGGACTCTCAGGTATAATCTAGTCCAAGTTGGAAGAGAGAGAAAGTTAGTACAATCAAATGGATGAGTAGAGATTAGAGAACCTGGGAAGTGGTAGGTAGTTGGGCAATATTGGCTGGCAATGGTTACCATCCAGGGTGATAGGGATACTCGAACGTAGTTTGGGTCATGTGTGGAATGCATAGGAATAGAGACAAAAGCCATTCTAGCCATACTCTACTATGCTCTACCATACTATGTAATTCTTTACTATAATACAATACTTAGCAGGTTATACTGATCATAACAAAGAAAAAAATCACAATAGATTGGATTAGATTAGCGTCATTCTGTCAATTAGCCTAATTCTATCTATCTGTCTGTCTGTCTGCCTGTCTGTCTGTCTGTCTGTCCACTGGCGGCGATCTAGTTTGACAGGTGGGGGAGGGACACTTTTGAACTGATCTGGTCAAACAAGAGGTAAAAAAATCACGCGCGAAAATTTTTTTGGACCTTTGTACAGTTGGTGTTTCTTCAAAATGTGGGGTCCGATGTATGGTGTGTCCCCCACTCTCAAAGGTGTTTTTTTTTATCCCCCTCGACCTCCCGGATCGCCGCCCATGTGTCTGACTGTCTGTCTGTCTGAACATTACGTCTGTCTGAACATTACGTCTGTCTGAACATTACGTCTGTCTGAACATTACGTCTGTCTGTCTGACTTCTCTAGCCTATATTTATCTAATCTAGTTCACTGACAGCTTCGTCTAGATTAGTTTCTGTCTGCGTTTCAGTGTGCTTGTCTGTGTATATCTTACTCATCTGAAATCATTTGTTGAAACCAGTCGTACGTGGCGGAGCGCCGAACGCGGAAGTCGTCCAACCATGTGGCGTTTGGCTGCAGTGAATTCGAGGAGGAACTGGCTCCGTCCTATTGCTGGAAGTACGTAAGCACTGCACGAAGTGGCGCCACCTATGAACACAAAACCCTCTGTCTACCAGCAACGACCAAGGACCGTACGTTCAAGTCTCATCGAATCCATTCTAGTCTTGTCCAACCTCTTCTCCTCTTTTTTATTTTGTCATTTTCTCTCTCTTCTCATATGTTCTCTTCGCATCACTCCACTTCTCCTCTCTTCTTGATTGTTCTGTTCTGTTCTAATCGGTTCTGTTCTGTTCTTATTTGTTCTCTTCTTTCACATATCTTCTCTTGTCTTCTCCTGTCTCGATTGCTATGTTCTGTTCTGTTCTAATCTGTTCTGTTCTGTTCTCCTAATCTGTTCTGTGGCATTCTTATCTCTTCAATCTCTTGTCTTCTCATCGCTTCTCTCTCTGCCTCTCTGTCTCTCTCTGTCTCTCTCTCTCGTCTTATATTCAATTTTAGTGTATTGCAGTCCAATCTATTCTTTGGTATTCCACCCCATTGTATTCTATTCCATTCTTGTCTATTTCATTCTATTATATTCCATTCTATTCTATTCCATTCTATTCTATTCCGGTTCTAATACAATCGCTCATAGGACGATCGCTCATAGGACGGTCGCTCATAGGACTATCGCTCATAGGGACTATCACTCATAGGACTATCGCTCATAGGACGATCGCTCATAGGACTATCGCTCATAGGGACTATCGCTCATAGGGACGATGGCTCATAGGACTATCTCTCATATATAAGTACGATCGCTCATAGAATGGTCGCTCATAGGACTATCACTCACAGGGACGATCGCTCATAGAGACTATCGCTCATAGGGACTATCGCTCATAGGAACTATCGCTCATAGAGACTATCGCTCATAGGAACGATCGCTCATAGGGACTATCGCTCATAGGGACCATACAATGTACATACAATACATACATATAAGCATTAAAGTACGGACGCGAGCAATTAACATCCTAATAACTAGTAGATAGCTTTGAAGTATAGGCACATCAAAGTAGGAACATTTCATAAATATTTGTAAAGTCATTTGGAACATTTGATTAGTAAGCTAATTGCTAGCTAATTGGAAGTTTATTTAATAATTGCTAGCTAAGTGGAAGTTTATTACTCGCGTCCTACTTTACGGTAACACTGACATTCTTCGTACTTAAGTGGTTTTCTTTCTGAGCGTATTGAACAATCTTCTAGAGTGTTTATGTATAGTTTGCATTTACGATCGCATTAAATGGATCCATAAACTATGGTCTCAGTGTATTATCGATAACTGTACTTTTCTATGGTCATATGAGCGATAGTCCTATGAGCGATAGTCCCTATGAGCGATCGTCCCTGTGAGCGATAGTCCTATGAGCGATCGTCCTATGAGCGACAGTCCTATGAGTGATGGTCCTATGAGCGATCGTCCCTATGAGCGATAGTCCCTATGAGCGATTGTCCTATGAGCGACCGTCCTATGAGCGATCGTCCTATGAGCGATAGTCCGTACACCTCTATTCCATTCTATTTTATTCCATTATATTCTGTTCTATTCTATTATATTCTGGTTAATTTCATTCTATTATGTTCCAATCTATTCTATTGTATTCCATTCCATTGTACTCCATTCTAGTCCTGTGACTTATAGAGCGCCAGTATAATTTGTACGTATGACCAATCTTACAAATTATGACAGCTATTATCGTAGGCACATATGCACGGCTTACATGAAAAGTAACTTTGTAAGTTGTTACGCATCCCATATTATACTTCACAATGTATTGTAGAGTATCTGCTCACTCATATTAAGCCCTTTAGGTGACTCCCATGAGCTGAACTATGAACTTTGACGTCAGCAGGCCTAGACAGATAACGTGGTGACACACAATAGGCAGATTAATTTCGAATTGTCCGATTAAAAGCTCATTAATCTCGACTCGAGTTGAAATAGAGATGTGCCAAAGAGCGACGCGTTAGCTTTAACGCAGGGCCCGAGGAGACCAAAAGGCCCAACAGGTTCGTGTGAATCTATTAACACGTAGAGAAGAGCTGTCAATAGGGCACTCGGCAATATCGGTTGCCGGCTGTTAATCATTTATTTGTGGCTGTATCGATAGGGGGTCGCTGCATGATTACCTGTACCATCATCATCTGTTGGGTTACGTCTCGGAGTCAAGTGTGTGACCCGGTGTTCAGATAAATTTCGCTTTGGAGGAAGAGACTATATATAGAAATCTCTGTCCACATGGACTAGGTTTTCAGTCGCCTTCAACATGCGTTGACAGTTCGCGCTGTTACAGAACAATACTGTTTGTGATAACGGAAGACAATAGAAAGATTAAGGTGGATCACTGTTTGCATGCCTCCTAGGAAACCGCTTTGAAGCACCGAAACTCATTTTCAAGCACTGTTCTATTCTATTTCTCTTCAATTCTATTATATTCCATTACAGTTAATTTGATTCTATTATGTTCCAGTCTATTCTATTGCATTCTAATCTATTGCATTCTAATCTATTGCATTCTAATCTATTGCATTCTAATCTATTGTATTCTAATCTATTGCATTCTAATCTATTCCATTATAATCTATTGCATTCTAATCTATTCTATTCTGTTCTATTCTATTCAAACCATCTTGCCCTGTTTATTGCAGCTCTCCTAACCTTACCTTAACGACGGGCAGTCGACAGAACATTACGTGTTGCTACACGCCACGCCACTGTGTGGTTTCAGAATCCTCCAGCATCGCAACATTGCTTGAATTGTTGCTGTATTTCTTGCAGTCTTGTAAAAATTACAATACTACAAGAAGCATAACAAATTTCAGCCATAAACAATAACTCATAATTGAGCTATCCAATGACAGGCGGCTGCACATTCTGTTCCAACAGGTCCAACGAATGGCCAGTGGAGCACGTGGTCTGAGTGGAGTTCCTGCAGCGCCACCTGTCTGTCAGGAACCCAGGTCCGTTTCCGGTCATGTGACAATCCGCCTCCGGCCAATGGCGGAGCGTTCTGCGACGGACCAATGACGGAGTCGCGACAGTGTGACGTCATATGTCCGGGTAATCGACGATGACGTCAGATTATATGATGACTGAGAATAACATAACATAACATAACATGACATAACATAGCATAACAAGGGTTTTAAGTGGTTCAGAAGACGTGTAGTCTGTGTTAGAACCACTGCAAATTTACCTCGAACGCTTAATAGCCCAATTTTCCTAGCTTCTTCTTAAAAGCTGTTATAGTGTCCACTGAGACAGTACTATCGTCCAAACCATTCCACAGGTCTACAACTCTTGCACTAAAGAATTTCTGCCCTAATGTTCCCTTCGGCCTCTTAAATAATTTATACCTGTGTCCCCGAGTTGCCTTGTTCGGTGCTAATTCAAAGAACCTCTCCCACTGCAGTGCTTCCTTTCCAGTGATAATCTTATAAGCTTCAATCAGATCTCCTCTGCTCCTCCTTTTCTCCAATGTTGTTAGTCCACACCTTTTCAACCTTTCTTCATAGCTCAGATCCTTGTAGCCCCAAATCATTTTCGTAGCTCTTCTTTGTACGGTGCATGATGATGCGAGAATGAGGTCGCGTGCTTCTCTGGGCTTCCCTTCAAAATGATTTAGGATTGAGAGATTAATTACTTAATTGTCATAACGAGTGATAGTGGAGTGGTTGGATGAAGTAGTTAATTAGTCACTGTTGAACGAAATAATCAACGTACGAACGATTGAATAAATTAATGTGTCTAACAATAATACATGCTAATAAGTAGACTGCTCTTAATTTCGTAACCAATTTCTTTCGCCGGCCTATTTATCGATATTTGTGAGAATAGTTTAGCTCCTTTGGAACTACTGATGCTAACAACATGAAGATCAGAAACTGAAACTCCTTACAAATTAATTTTAACAGCAACAGCATCTACGTGCTAATCCTAGAACTGACCTTAAATGGCGTGGTACCCACAGGGTGAGAATTGTCGGGGGGGGGGTTGGGGGTTCAACCCCCCTAGTCTTTCTTAGGACCCCCATAGTAAAGCCTTCATTGCACACTCCACTCCACAGGAATCAAGGTCTAACCCCCCCCAGTTATTTTTCTACAATTCTCATACTGGGTACCCAATCAAGTTGGCAAAGATGAATTCATTGAAAAATTAACAGGGTCTAGGCCTCTAGGCCATACGGTCACTCTATCACGGTCCATATACGGGACCTTAAAAGGCGTGGTACCCATTCAAGTGGGCAGCGGTGGTGAAGGATCTACCCCTATCAATTCGTTGCAAATAAGCAGGGTCGAGACCCGTATGCGGTCGCTATAGCTAAACGTTTGCATTTATTTGTTCATATATCCATTTTTTAAATATTAATTACAAACTTGTATAGAATTTCTTGCATATATTGTGTACTTTTGCATTATATTGTATTCTGTTAAATTGTGTCATATAGTATTGTATTGCATTTTATAGTAGTTTCTTGTATTGCATTGTATTGTATTGCATTGTACTTGTAGTGTTTTGTTTTCTATCGTGTTGTATTCTATTGCATTGTATAGTTTCATATTGTATAGTTCTGTATTGTATTGTAATACATTAGTAATGGTAATGCTAATTGCAAATAGAAATTATATAGCGCCACTTCAAGAGAGACTCAGCGGAGGCTTATCGCATTGTAATGCACTGTACTGGGCTAGGAATGTTCATGTTTTTTATTCAAGATGCGCTATATAAATTTACAGCATGAATGATGAATCTTCTTTTAGAGTTATCGTTGCAGACAACCAGTTATTACCACTTTCCTTCAACAAACTCCAGTTGCGACTGCGGATGTCGGCTAACCGAACCGGAAGGCAGAGTGGTGGCAGTTCCAGGGTGTCCGAGCGTTGCCCAGTGGGTCATCGAGGTCAAGGACGGCCTGACCATTCGACTGACCTTTCGAGTCTTTGACCTTGAGAACGACGGTCATGCCAGCGTCAGGGTGCGTGACGGCGAGTCGGCAATGTCGAATTTGCTACTGAACAGTTACGGCGCTGGTTCCCCGACAGACGTTGTGAGCACTGGTTCCGTGATGACGATAGAGTTCAGAGCTCCGGTGAATTCCAGCGGAGGGTTCGTCGCGAAATATTCCGCACAAGGTAAGCGATTTCAAGTGCTTAATAAACGGGGTTTTCTCATCGTTTCTTCTCCTTCTTCCTCCTCCTCCTCCTCTTCCTCATTTTTTCCTCCTCTTTTTCTTCTTCTTCTTCCTCCTCCTCCTCCTCCTTCTCCTCCTCCTCCTCTTCTTCTTCTCCTTCTTCTTACTCATCTTCTTCCTTCTCCTCCTCGTCCTCGTCCTCTAACTTCTTCGTATCTCACAGCGACGCCCCCATATCCCAGCAGACTTTGGGTCCACTCTGAGCAGCATGGTGGTCTTTTCTGTAGCGTCCTGGGTCTTAATTCCAAAGGTTGCAGGTTAGGCTCTGCTGAACGAACGCCGTATAAGGCTACTGGACCCGCTCTTCGCAGACCCAGCTTTATTGACTGCGCTCATAATAATTGCATGGTTTAAAAGATCAAGTAAATGAATAAATTAAATTTAAATTATCCTGTTTTATTCTCCAGTTCGGAATATGTCTCTGGCCAACGGAGGTCCACAGCCGAAGTCTGCCTCAGAAGCACCTGTCTGGAAGAGCGCCGTCATCGTAGTGGGAGTGTCACTTTGCGTCGCTGTCATCACCATCGCAGTCATCATCGTCTGTTGCGATGTTGGCGCCAACAGAGCAAAGAGACGCAAGAAGCGACTCAACACCAAGGGCCACACGGTAGCCTTCGACGACGTCCCGAAAACTCAAGAACTCGACTACGAAGACTTACCGAGTAATATCAGGATCGAAGGCCCTGGCGGACTCGAGATAGCCCGCGTCTACCCAAGCGCCGGATCGGACGATATCACGCCGTCCAAGTTCCTCGCAACGAGCAGAACGAGCAGTCCATACCTGGATGAGGGTCGCGAGCGCCACTCCCCAGGGAGGAAGCGGTCACGAACGACAGCAGGTACCTCAGGACTAGAATCGACGACAGCTCCTCTGGTTCTACTTCCGGTCGATGTGCGTCACTCTGGAAAACATCAGCGACCATCGCACAACGACGCAGGCGGGGGTAGACACAAACGTCGATCAAAATCACATGACCGGAAGCCGCCGCCCCCGTCATCGACGTTCGAGGAGGATCTCCGTATGTTGGCGCGACAGACTGATGTTACTGAGGGCGGAGTGGCCGTGACCGTCGACGCGGGACTGGGCCCCTGGGGCACTGGAGTATCTCCAGATCCCTCTAAGTTTAAGAGCAACACCCCTCGTAGACCAAAACACAAACACGACTCCGCTGAGAAAATTCCATTGCAATCGATCGAGGTTAAGGGTAGAACCCGCAAGAACCGCACCCATCACTCGTCTTCACAACCTAGGGCCACAACCCAGGGTGACGAGGTCACCGGACGAGGTCACAGGGTCAACGTGGGTCAGAGGCCACCCGTCGAAGGTAGCTACGACACGGTGCCTGATTCGAGCTACAGAACGTCGGCTGACGTAACCGTCGAAGGTAAGGAGAAACTACAAGGTCAGAAGTTGAAGGATGGCTCGACCTTGAATCTTTCAACCTTGAAGGACGGGTCGACCTTGAAGGATGGGTCTGGTGTTGTCATGACCATGACTGTCGACTATAACCCTCGTATTACAGACTCAGAGAAACTCAAGCGGAAACTGGATCACAGCTCAAAGACCAGAACACCTAACAATGATCCAGACGGTAGTGGTAACAAAGCTTCTAGGTTTCGAACTGCCCACGGCAGTGCCACGCGGGACAGTTCAGACCATGGTCTACATATCCAGTCGCTTCTCAGACCTGAACCGGGACCCGATGGACAAAGCCAAGGACGAACATTCCATTCGAACAATAACTCCTTCACTTGTTCGAACTCGCCTTCTTTTCGAATGTCGACCGAACGGAATTCGACGCACAGCACATTCCGACCAAGTCCAGCACGCACAGAACACAATCATCAAAGTCCCAAAGCCACTCCTTGCCCTGCGAAATCTAGTTCGCCTCTTCGGCCAAAAATAGCTCCACATACGTCGATAGCGAGTGGGTCAGTGTGCCCACCCTCCATTCCCGTTAGCTCTTCGTCTCCCGGGGAATCGCAGGTACTCAGTCTCCCTGATCACAACCTGGATGGAGAAACGATTGGAGAGTCAAAGGGTTCAAATCCAGGTAGAAAGACTGCTCTGCAAGACAATGGAACTATACCAGCGCCATTGTGATGTTCTCAAACAGCATTATGTAAACGTTCAGCCCATAAAGAGAGAAACAAGTGATGCCTAGTCACTTCAAATGGATGCCGTGAGATAGACCAACCAATTGTAACGTCATCTGATCTGTATTCTTAAAGGCAATATCTCAAACGGCTCTACATCAATGTTCCGACACATACATACATATACACATCCACACATAAACTAGTGCTGCCGATTCACTTCGAATGAATACTATAGGATAGACCGACTGATTGTAAAGTCATCTGATCTTCATTTTAAAGGTCTGATAAACATTCGGCAATAATGTAGCTACATCCGCTGCAGTCATATTGGAGACAGATGTGCCTTACAACTAGACAAGTCAGCGTCTCATTTTCTTGGCTACAATACGCGTGTCAAATGTGTCTGGTATTTACCAGATACCATTTTTCACATTTTGCAAAAAAGATTTCAGTACTTCGACTGTTTTTTAATTTGTGTAGCGCCGATCGCGGGGGTTATTTTAGTATCAGGCCTAATGCATGGTCAAAGCAGTTGAACTGGTGCTATAATTTAAGTTGAATATCGCGTCACGCTGTAATCCTTCTCGTATTAAAGTTTTCATTGGACGATTAAAGGTAATAATTAAATGGAATTTCGAAAATATTTTTTGAGTCATGCAAATGTCCAGACGTATTAAACCATAGTTGTACACGCAGAGGTTAAATAGAATTATTATTATTATTTTTTTGCCGCCCGAGGAGTTACCCCCAAGCTCTAAGAGATTAAGAAGGTGCAAGATTAAATTGGTTCACTGAGCTGCGTCCTCCCCCGATTGTGCAAAAGTGCCGGTGAACGCAACTTGGATGAAGAAACGGCTGTAGTGAAGAAGGATTCAAATCCATTTAGAAAGACTGATCCGGAAGACAACGGAACTACATCGCCGTCTGTGGGAGGTTCTCAAAGAACGACGCTTTGAAAGTGTTTCAAATCAAATCATGTCTAATCATTTTATTGCAGCCCAGAACAGAAAACATAGCAATGACACGATACATCGAGTAAC
This sequence comes from Allolobophora icterica, assembly GCA_963556255.1. NCBI lineage: Eukaryota > Metazoa > Annelida > Clitellata > Crassiclitellata > Lumbricidae > Allolobophora > Allolobophora icterica. The sequence goes on from OY744611.1 coordinate 48,701,047, forward strand.
ATCAAAAGAAGAAAAATATAAACCAGGGCACCACAGGGAAACCCAGAAGGGTTGTGTTTCCCGCTAGATTAGGACACCCAAACCTTTGTATTTACCTTTGTGTTTAGACTCATACAAACATTTCGAAGGTATACCGTTTGATAGACCAAGCAATTGCAACGTCATCCGGTTTGCATTCTTAATGGCAATGTCTGATGAACATCAGGTACTAATGGGCCTACATCAATCACAGTCGCAATTCCCGTCAGATGTGTCTTACAGCTAAACAAATTAGCGTCTCATTGCCTTCGCCACAGGAACGCGTAGACTAAGTTTCGAAGGGTATGTTCTATCACCAGAGACTCTGTGTCCTTAAGAACGTCCTCAAATCTGCCCCTTTGTATCAGACACTGTTAGCCTGATTGTTTCAATGGCTGTTTTCAGTAGTTCGAATGCTTTCTCAAGTGTTGTAGCGCTAAACGCATGGTTTATTTAGACATTTCTCGACAAACTCTTTTTAAATGGTGTTCGAATATATCTGTAATATCGTGGCTCGCAAGAATCTTCTCGTGCTAAACTTCTGCTTCGAATACAAAAGAGTAATAAAATCTTGCGAGTTTTTAATGCGGCATATACATAAGCCTTATGTTTTGTGTATTGTAACTGGAGGGTCGCAGGTTCGAATCTACATCAAGTCACTGCGTATACTGACCCAGCGCCATCGATGTTTTGTCGTATGGGAGTGTGCACTTCTGAACTTTCGGAGAACAGTATCAAAATAAGGTTAAGTTGCAATGTACTGCATTGTTTATAATTATTATATCCTGATGTTTTCATTCACAGTTGTACACGCGTCCAAACTAGAGCATTTACAATCATGCACGCATTAAATGGTGACGTAAGTAGTTTCAGAAATGAATAAATGACGTCTAACAAAGATGCACTCATTGAATTATGACGTCAATTCAGTTATTCAACCCGTATGTAAGTCTGCGTTTGTGGATATGAAGTTCACTGACACAGTCTGTAGAATAATGAGCCAAAGGTAACTAAATTCGTTTGAAAATGATTACAATTTACCAATCTTTACATACTCAGGTAAATAGACTTTGATTATATCGTTATGCATACTCAAGTGAATGATTCTGATCTGTTATGACTTATGAGTAACAAGCAACTCTTAATTTTATTTTCATTTTTCCGAAAATATCACAATAATCTGGCGAATGGAGTTCTGCAGAAGTCAATCGCGTGCATGCATGGCATTGCATTATGTATCAGGGTGTACACAATACGTGACCTGGGATGCTGTCCCTGATCGGTGACCCTTAACTTTGGTATTTGAACGGATGGAAGTGTTATGTAATAGTGTATTCTTCGAGCAGATTTCAAGTATATGACTTCTGACATGTTTTATTTGGGCCAAATACATTAGCTTCCCATTTCGAACCAGACCCCACGGAGAAGCAAAGACACTGCTCAACCGTCCCCGAATCACCAACGCTCATTACCTCACACCCTCAATTTTCATCAAGGTACTGAACCTCCGGCCAGAAATAATGGCAGTTTAAAATAGACAGTCTACTTGGTCATAGCCCTCAGCTCGGCTGAAGAAGCTTACGACGATATCCGTACACCTAGTCGTTCAAGAGCTCACTGTCACACAAACCTCAATTTTCTGCAACGTACCGGTCACTGTGGTTAAGAAAAACTCCAGTAGGCCTCTGGTATGAATACAATTATCCTGTACATGTCCAAAAACTGTACAGCCTAGATGGATGGGTGGACTGAATAAGAGGCTTATAGGGGTTTACATGAAGGTAGTTATAATCAAATGCGATGCATCCACAAGTCTTACCCCGCTAGGCCACAACTGAACTTTCGGGGTCATGCTGGTCTAATCGGTAACGCGCTGGATCCGTAATGTAACGATTGCACGTTTAACACTTTGATGACGAGCTGCATTGATTTTAGTGCACTCTCGTCATTAAAGTGATAAGTGCTATGATCAACCTCCTGATAGCGACACGTTTTTCACTTAGATTTACTTACCTTGAGAGTATAATAATTGCAATATACAATAACTATGATGACCCGTGTCAACCCAATCCTTCCGTTGACAATCCTTCTGATTAAATCCTTGTTCTCTTCGTACTTAACGCCTATTTAACGTTCACCTTTTGAACACTAATTCTACGTATAAGTATAACCTGAATTCAGTGCCGGATTAACTTTTTAGAGGCCTGGCGCAAACAATGCAACAAAACTAAAGTAGGCCCTCTATCCAATCAAATTATAAAAAAATGGGGAAAAAATTAATTATATAGAAAAACATACTTTAATAATTTATGAACACAAAATGAAGCTGTGATAGGATCATAGGAGATTTTTTTTATTTTACTTGTTACAGTTCAACTGTTCAAAAATATTTTTTAATATGAGCAGCGATGAACAGATCATATTCTGCAAGATATTCAAGAGAGCCTAAAAATTACCATTATCAGGACTTCCACATACTTCTGTTGATCCTCTAAGTGCCAATCCACGTGAGGCAAGAAATTTAACCGTTGATACAACCCGTCTTAAAACTTCCCTCCAATAACTTCTTTCATTTTCAAATTGTTGAACAATAGGCCTATGCTTATCAAGAGTCTGTACTTTTGACAGACGTGTTGCATAAGTTGTTAGTGCCAGTCTGTGCTCACTTGATCGCTCATGATGTGCAAGTCTGTTTATATGATCCCATGAATCAAAACCTTGGTTTGCAAGAGCACTTGCGCTGCTTGAAATAAAAAGTTTACAAACAAAACAAAATAAGCACCCAGTTGATGGCGAATACAAGAGCCAATGTCTGAGAATTTTTTCCCCGTTTGGTGTGATCGTAAAAAAAGCAGAATCGTTTAGTTTTCTTTTGGTACTATTCAATTTTACTTTATTTCCATGTTGTTTTATGGATTTAGAGTACATGCCATCTTGATTACGACATGGTTCAGGTCCCATCTGCAGCCAATAACTGACCAAATCTTCATTTATAGTCCACAGAGCAGCATCTGTTTGTGGCACGTTTCCAACAGATTGATTCTCTTGTTTTAATGGTAGATCTATGGTAGTTTCAGATTTAGGCATATCAATGATATCATTGCTGAAATCAAGGGTGTCTGTTGTTGGCATTAGTGCTGACACTGCTGAGCGGCCTAAGCCTGAACTGCATCCAGCTTCTGACGCTGAGTCGACACCATCTATAAATTGCGGCACTTCTCGTGTTTTTACTGCCAGAAATTTATCAATACTACCACGTTGCTGTTTGCCTACCTCTTCAAGTTCGCGTTTTCTTTGACGTTTCTGCCAACCGGACTCAAATTTCTTCATTTTCTTTAGGCCTACTTATTTTATTTGTTTAAAAATTAAAATTAAAAAAAGAAATAAGCAGCTACATAAACACTAAATAGTAGATAATAATATTACATGGAACATACACTGTGTCGTCTGTAGGCCTACCGTACGCATAATATTTTATTTGGTGATGGGGTCGATCCGCGCATAAATTGATTACGTCATACGTCATCATTACAGTACACAATTAATTAGTACGTCATCATTATAGTAGTAGTACTGTAGAAGGCCTGTTTTTATAATGCCACCAAATTTTATATGCAATGCTTGTTTTAGAAATTAAACATTTTAAATAAGCCGGACTGTGACTTATATAAACAAATTCGATCGGATAATCGGATTTCTCAATGTTTTTTTAAATTTTTACCCCCGAAAGAAGGCCTGGCGCAAGTGCGCCAGTTGCGCCATAGTTAATCTGGCACTGCCTGAATTAATCAGCAACACAGTTTAATATCTTTTCAGTTTAATAAGAAACAAACAGACAGAACTCAATTCGATTACAACTCAACTAGTCAGCCACACTACTACAGCGAACATACAAATTCAAACTTCTCTAGTCAGCATAATTCTTCGCGCCTCTTGACACACCTGTCTTCTGTGCGCCTAAACGAACTCTAATAATATACATATAGCGCGCCGCTGCCGAGATTGGCCGGCCGCGCGTGTCACTAAGACTATACGTTATACATCTATCATATATACATATACACGTGAAACTAAAGTAAGCGCACTAAATATATACGCTAATATCTCGCACTGCAAGACTGTACACAAAACTCAGTTCACATTACCTCCTTCCTTTTTCTGGAATTGAGCAAATTAAATTTCAAAATTTGCGAAATTACCAAAATACATGAAACATATATAACTAATCAATCAAACAGTCTTACGATTACTTATAGTCTTGACAAACAATCAGCAATAACATCCAATCTGCCCTTCTTGTACTTCACCTCAACATCAAAAGTTTGTAAGGCTAACGCCCAACGCACAAGTTTAGCAGACTTAGACATTGACTCAGTCAAATATGTAAGAGGATTGTGATCAGTAAAAATGAAAATTTTCGATCCAATTATAATTTCTTTTAACTTGTTTAAAGCCCAAACAATAGCATAGGCTTCCTTTTCCACAGTAGCCCATCTCTTCTGGGTATCAGTTAATTTCTGACTGATAAATGACACAGGGCGTTCTATTCCCTTGTCGTCCATCTGTGTTAAAACAGCACCGACTGCAAAGTCACTACTATCGCAGTACAAATTGAATGGTTTTCCCACTTCAAAAACATATAACACTACTTTGGATCGCACAGCCTCTTTAAGTAAATCAAATGCTTGCTGATGTTCAACAGTCCAATCAATCTTATCAGAAACACGTTTACTAGTTAAATCAGATAAAGGTTTCGCAATCTGTGCAAAGTCCTTAATAAACTGTCTGTAATAATTTAAAAATCCAAGCAGTTGCTTAACTTGCTTCTTAGTTTCTGGGATCTTCAAATTAGTCAAACTTTCAATTCTGTCTGGATTCATCTTTATCTTACCAGACCCAACCACATGACCGATAAACCTTACCTCACTCTTACCAAATATGCATTTTTTCAAATTCAAAGTAACGTTATGCAATCTCATTTGCATCAAAAATGCATCTAGATGCTGCAAGTGAACTTTCCAACTGTCAGAATGCACAGCAATGTCATCAACATACGGTTCTGCAAAGTCACTTATAGGCTGTAAAACTAAATTTATCGCCTTAACAAAAGTTCGGCCTGAATTTATCATTCCAAAAGGAACACGAGTAAATTCATACAGTCCATTATGTGTTACAAAAGCTGTCTTCCATTGATCAGATTGTTTTACAGGACAAGTCCAATAAGCACTTCGACAGTCCAAGATGGAAATCACATTAGACTTTCCAACTTTGTTCAAAACGTCTCTGACAATCGGCATAGGATATTTACAATCCACTGTGAATGAGTTAATGTATCTGTAGTCACAGGCAAGTCTCAAAGATCCGTCTTTCTTTTTAACAATAACCAAAGGGCTTGCCATTCTGCTCGATGACGGTTTGATAATGTTTGTTTTTAACATTTCTTTGATCTGACGTTCCACTTCTGATCGATAAATCAAAGGAATTCGGTATGCTGCAAATTCCTTTTCACGAAACCCTGGTTTTAGTTCAATTTCATGTTCAACCAATGTACATAATCCGGGTTTTTCTGAAAATCTGTCACAGTATTTGTTCAAGACTTTCAACAACTGTTCTTGCTGAGTTACTGTCAAATGGCTAATTTGTTCAGGATCGAGGTTAAGTGAATTCTTGTCATCTTGAACCTCATTCCTCATTGGTAATTCAACCACTGAACCAAAATCTTCATCTTCTTCAACGATTAGACCACAACTTAATGCTCGAGTTACATATTTTCTGATCTTGTTGGCGTGAATTATTTTTCGACCATTTTCACCCATATCGACTAAATAAGAGTACTTTGATCTTCGATGTATGATCGTACATGGACCATGCCATCGAGAAATAAGTTTGTTTGTTGACGTTGGATATAAAACAATGACTTTCTCACCAGCTTCAAATTCTTTGTGCTTTGCTCTCTTGTTATACTGATTCGTGTATTGTAATTGCTTTTCTCGAGAGTAAGATTCTGCAAACAATAATGCTTTCTCCATATTTTCTTTGAGTTCTTTCAAATACTTTTCTGGTTTAACTCCAACATGAGGTGGTAAGTTTATTTCTCTAGTCCAACTCTCTTTTAATATTGCCAATGGTCCTCTCGGAATTTTCCCATAGACAAGCATATATGGTGATACTCCAGTAGTTGCATTCGGCACTTCTCGTAATGCCCACACTGTGAAAGGAATTATCTTGTGCCATTTCCTCGGGTTGTCTATTATCACATGATGGATCATCTTTTTAAATGTCTGATTCCATCTTTCTACTAATCCAGCAGCCTCTGGGTGTCCTGGTGTGTCGAATCTTGGACTACAGCCCATTAAATTGAGAAATTCTCTTGTCAAACTGGCTGTGAAGTTCGTTCCTTGGTCACTTGTAATCACTGACGGTACACCAACGTTCATGAACAGTTCCGTCAACGCTTCACACACAGCCTTCGCTGTCAGCGATTTCAATAAAAAGATTGTAGGCCATCTGGTGCACGAGTCCACAATGCATAAACAATACTTGTGACCTGCAGCAGATACTGGATCGATCGGGCCAACGAGGTCCATCGTCATTCTCTTGAAGGCGACCTCTTCTCTTGAGACCGGAGTGATAGGTACTCTATCCATCACCAGACTCCTTGCCTTTAGTTGACACTTCTCGCAAGACTTACAAAATTTCACAATGTCTCTTCTCATCTTTGGCCATACAAAAGATAATTTTATTCGTTCTCTTGTTTTCTCTTCTCCTAGATGTCCTCCAAATACCGATTCATGCGCCAATTCCATCACTTTAATTCGTCTCTCTTTTGGTAACACTAGTTGATATATCGTCTGGTCTAATATCTGATATTTCTTATGCAATAAACCGTTGATCACACAGAATTCAGATTCTTTCTCTTGTGCTAACTTCCACCACGGCTTCAACGATTCATCCTTTCTCTGTTGCTCTTCGAACTTCTTCGAATCGGCAATCTGCACCTTTTGTTCTTCGTCCATCTCTTCATCTCTATACAAGTCTCCTATCCCCACATCACATTCATTGTCTTCTTCCGTTTCATTTAATGTGCCATTCTCGCATGCAGCCATCTCTTGCTCGTTCATCTCTGATGTTACACCATCTCGCGATAAGCTTCGTTGCTCATTACTTTCGTTTTCCTCATCACTTGAACTTTCAGTTTCACTCTTCTCATCAACATCTACTATTTCCTGTTTCCGACTCTGCGCTCTCGTCATTACATTTGCTCGTACACTCACATCTCCTTGTATCGTTTTGACCTTCATCTGTGGTACGGCTTTTAATTTGGCAATTATCTCTGGATGCAACAAGAATCTTTCTGTACTGCCCATCTTTGCAATACTAGCACACATCAAAGTGACATAAGGTGTAAGTGAACACTGGATTTGACGCGGAAATCCCTCTTCTTCCACGTCACTACCACACAGTCTAACATCCACTTTCACTAACTTCGCAGGAATGGCATCTCCTGCCACACATTGCAAATTCACTTTTCCAATTTGTTCCACCTTCATGCCTTCCAGTAATTCTTCACTAATCACCGGAATCTCTGCACCCGAGTCGCTCAGTGCTTTGACTTTCACTGGCTCTTTACCGTCTACTGCACGAATTTCAACCTCGACATATTGCAAGAACGATTTCTTCAATATTCGACTGTCATCTTTTCCTATGACTTCTCTCTGAATTTCAGCATCCAATAGAATTTCTTTTTGAATACCACATTTCATTACTGACTTTACTTCAGTCTCTTGGTTTTCTTGACCCGTGGTTTGATTACCTGTATCACTAACCACTTGAATCAAATTCACCCTTGTGTGTTCTTGATTTCTGCTAGAACTAGCTGCTGCCACTGGAACTGGACAAAATTTAACCAAATGTTTGTCTGAACCACAGTTGTGACAACGCTTCACCACCATACCTCGTTGTTCATTTCCTTCATTTCTCTTATACTGCGTAAACGATGTGTTGCCTTCCCTCTTGGCAAACGGCGCTGACGATTTGTTAAATCCCTGACGACCAAACGTCACTTCTCTGGTCTCATTGGGTACAGGGACACTAGCCTTGACTTCTTTACCTATGAACTGATTCCCTGTTCCTGGATTACTTTTCCACTTTCCACTCTGGCTTTGGTTTACGGAACGTTGAGAAGGATAACTGTTTATATTTGGGATCGCAAACCCAATTCGATTGTTTACATGAATGTCTGCTAGGTCTGCCACTGCACTAGCTTGAAGACAGTCAGTTCCTTCCTTCGACAATACAAACTGTAGTGGACCTGGCGGTAAACATTCTTTTAGCTTATCCGCTACCAGCAAATCAAAGAGCGTATCATACTCTCTGTTCACGTTTCGACTTCTCACGTAATAGTTTAGCAAATTCTTCAGTCTTGCCGTAAACATCGTATAAGTCTCTTCTGTCGTCTTCTTAGCATCCACAAATCTGGCTCTGTATTCTCTCGAAGTCAATTTAAATTCTTTTAATAAGTGCTGCTTGACTCTATCATAATTGTCTAGATCATCGTATGACAATCTATTCAGAACGGTTCGAGCTTTCGGCGTCATCAATGGTAGTAATAATTTCACCCAAAACGGCTTTTCCACAGCAAAACTACGAAATGCGTTCTCGACTGTTTCAAAATATAATGGCACCTCCATCATATCAGTTGGCATTTGAGGCAATACATGCTTCATTGCATCACCTATTTTCTTAATTTTTGACACCAAAGTTTCACTTTCTTGCTGTTTCCTTCTTTCTGCTTCCCGTTCTTCTCTCATTTGCGTTTCTTTCAATGTCAATTTTGATTTCTCCAGTTTCAGACGTTCCTGTCTTTCTGTCTCTGCCTTTTCCAAACTTTCTTTCTGAAATTTGAGTTCTTCTTGTCTGATCTGTTCTGCACGTTCCAACTCTAACGTTCGCGCTTTTTCTTTTTCTTCTTCACGCATTCTCTTTGCTTCAATCTGTTGCTGACGAACCTCTTCATCACTTTTTCTAGCTCTTTCAAATTCAATCATCTGCTCTAGTCTTCTTCTTTCAGCATCTTCCCTATCTCGTTTCAACTGTTCTAATTGAATCTCAAACTGATGCTTTTGCAATTCCAGTTCTGCCTTACGCACTTGTTCTACTTTATCTTCTCTCTCTCTCTGCAGGCGCAATTCCTCTTGCCTTGCAAGTTCCGCTTTCTCTTCTTTCTCTCTCTGCAAGCGCAATTCTTCTTGCCTTGCAAATTCTGCCTTCTCTTCTTTCTCTCTCTGAAGACGTAATTCTTCCTGTCTTAGCTCTTTCTCTTCTTGTCTTCGTCTATCCTCTCTTTCTTTCTGTTCTTGTCTCCGTTTATCTTCTCTTTCTTTCTCTTCTTGTCTGCGTTTCTCCTCTCTATCTTTCTCTTCCTGCCTCGTCATCATCATCCACTGCATCAACATCTCCATAGACATAGGCACAGTAGGTTTTTCAATAGCCTTTTCTACGGCACCGCCAACGGCACCTTCTTCTTCGACTTCTTCTTTAACCCACACATCGGCGAGTTCCTGCATCATGTCACCACGTGACATACCTTCTAATTGTTCTTCTTTAAAACCGGCTTTCAACAAACGCTGTTTTAGCCTTTCCGTAGACATCTTCTTAATATCTGCTTGTCTTTCAGCACTTAGTTTCTCCATCTTACTTGTTTACTTCAGTGATTTCTCTTGTCAAAGAAGTCACGGTTTTTCTTGTTGTGTGAATCGATAAACAAACGGGATTTCTTTTATATTTGTTCGTGGAAAACAACGAAATTTTTTATACCGTTTCTCGTGTTCCACCGTCGATGATATCGTAGACACGTCACACAGCAACAACGCGTAAATTCTTTTAACACCGTCGTAGATTCTTCTAACACCGTTGTAAATTCTTTTATCCGCCGTCGTAGATTCTTTTATCCGCCGAAGGAGGTGATAACGTGAATTTTTATCCACTGTGAGTTTATATCCACCGTGAGTATTTATTCCACCGTGAGTATTTATCCACCGTGAGTATTTATCCCACCGCTGCCACCAATAATGTCAACCCAATCCTTCCGTTGACAATCCTTCTGATTAAATCCTTGTTCTCTTCGTACTTAACGCCTATTTAACGTTCACCTTTTGAACACTAATTCTACGTATAAGTATAACCTGAATTAATCAGCAACACAGTTTAATATCTTTTCAGTTTAATAAGAAACAAACAGACAGAACTCAATTCGATTACAACTCAACTAGTCAGCCACACTACTACAGCGAACATACAAATTCAAACTTCTCTAGTCAGCATAATTCTTCGCGCCTCTTGACACACCTGTCTTCTGTGCGCCTAAACGAACTCTAATAATATACATATAGCGCGCCGCTGCCGAGATTGGCCGGCCGCGCGTGTCACTAAGACTATACGTTATACATCTATCATATATACATATACACGTGAAACTAAAGTAAGCGCACTAAATATATACGCTAATATCTCGCACTGCAAGACTGTACACAAAACTCAGTTCACAACCCGATTCCTGTACAGTTCCGAATATGCCTGAAGCCGGGGTGATCGCTGCGATCGTTGTGGGAGTGGTACTCTTCGTCGCTGCCATCGTCATCGCAATCATCGTCTGCTGCATTGTTAAGCGCAATCGAGAGAAGGACCGCAAAGAGCTTCTCGACCAAAAGGTCGACAAGGTCGCATCCGACAGCGTCCCGAAAAAATTAGAATTGGACAACAAAGAAACACCCAAGATTGTCAAGGTTGAAGCCGTTAGCAAGCTAAAGAGCGTCCGGCCCAGCGCCACGACGCCCGAAGTAACGCCCTCGAAGGCTGTCACAACGAACAGTCCCCACGTGGATGCCAGTATCGATCGACACTCTTCAGAGAAGATGCCCTCAGTACCGAAAGCAATTTCTTCAAAACCAGACTTAGAAAAAGCAGGACTGGAACCGAGGCCAGCTCTTCCGGTTCCACCGCCGGTTTCACCTCTACCTCCGGTTCCACCTCCGCCTCCACCTCCACCTCGACCTCCGCCTCCTATTCGACCGTCGGTTCCACTTCCGATTCGACCTCCGATTCCATCTCCTGTTCCACCTCCGGTTCGACCTTCCGCTTCACCTCTGGTTCCACCTCCGAATCAACCTCCGGTTGAACCACATCCGGTCCAACCTCGGGTTCCACCTCCGGTTGAACCACATCCGGTCCAACCTCGGGTTCCACCTCCGGTTCAACCTACGGTTGAACGACATCCGGCTCCACCTCCGGCTCCACCTCCCGTTCAGCCTTCGGTTGAGCCACATCGGGTTTCGTCTATATGTCATATATTAAAGAAAAATCCGCCAAGGACGAAATCGATCACCTCAAAACGAACACCCAAAGGAGGAGGAAGAAAACAGAAGATAGCAACTCCAGCTCTATCTGCGGTTGACCCACATCCGATCGAGTCTCAATATTCCTCCTCAGAGAAGAAACCGTCGAAGACGGGAGCAACCACCTCAAACCTAAACAACGAAAATAAAGAGCTAGACCCGATGACAGCTTCTGTGGCTCTACTTCCGGACGATCCATTTCCGCTAGAGTTTCTATATTCCTGTTCAAGGAAGAAACCGTCAAGTACGATAGCATGTACCTCAGGACGAAGCAATGGAAAAGGAGGAGTAGACTCGATGACACATTGTGTGGCTCTACTTCCGGACGATCCACATCCGGTCGAGTGTCAATACTCCTGCTCAGGGATTAAACCGTCAAGGACGAGAGCAACTACCTCAGAGCGAAACCACGAAAAAGGAGGCCTAGACCCGACGGCAGATTACGAGGATCTACTTTCGGAAGATCCGCATTCGTTCATGCCTCTATACTCCTGCACAGGGAAGAAACCGTCAAGGACGAGAGCAACTACCTCAGAGCGAAACCACGAAAAAGGAGGCCTAGACCCGACGGCAGATTACGAGGATCTACTTTCGGAAGATCCGCATTCGTTCATGCCTCTATACTCCTGCACAGGGAAGAAACCGTCAAGGACGAGAGCAACTACCTCAGAGCGAAACCACGAAAAAGGAGGCCTAGACCCGACGGCAGATTACGAGGATCTACTTTCGGAAGATCCGCATTCGGTCGAGTCTCTATACTCCGGCTCAGGGAAGAAACCGTCAAGGAAGAGAACAAGTACCTCACAACAAAACCTTGAGGATAGACAGCCAGACCCGACGACAGCTTCTGTGGCTCTACTTCCGGTTTATCCACATTCTGTCGAGTCTCTTTGCATCTGCTCAGAGAAGAAACCGTCAAGGACGAGAGCAACTACCTCAGAAGGACACCTTGGAAGAAGAAGGTTAGACACGACGACAGTTTCTGTGACTGCACTTCCGGTCGATTTGCATCCGACTGCGTGTCCACTCCATTCCTCAAAGACTGCAAAAAATCAGCGACTCTCTTGGAAAGACAAAGGAGTGGCAAGACACAAACGTAGATCAAAATCACGTGACCGCAAGACGTCACCACAGTCAACTACGGAGGATGATCTTCTTGTGTCGGCGAGGCACAACGAGATCACTAGTTGCGGACTCATCGTACCAGAGGCAGGGTTGGAACCACGTGATACTGGAGAACCTCCAGATTCGCCTAGGTTTAAGAGCAGCACCTCTCATAGACGACGAACCAAACATGATGCCTCTGAGAAAACTCCGGCAGGGTTGGAACCACGTGATACTGGAGAACCTCCAGATTCGCCTAGGTTCAAGAGCAGCACCTCTCGTAGACGACGAACCAAACATGATGCCTCTGAGAAAACTCCGGCAGGGTTGGAACCACGTGATACTGGAGAACCTCCAGATTCGCCTATGTTCAAGAGCAGCACCTCTCGTAGACGACGAACCAAACATGATGCCTCTGAGAAAACTCCGGCAGGGTTGGAACCACGTGATACTGGAGAACCTCCAGATTCGCCTATGTTCAAGAGCAGCACCTCTCGTAGACGACGAACCAAACATGATGCCTCTGAGAAAACTCCGGCAGGGTTGGAACCACGTGATACTGGAGAACCTCCAGATTCGCCTAGGTTTAAGAGCAGCACCTCTCGTAGACGACGAACCAAACATGATGCCTCTGAGAAAACTCCGGCAGGGTTGGAACCACGTGATACTGGAGAACCTCCAGATTCGCCTAGGTTTAAGAGCAGCACCTCTCGTAGACGACGAACCAAACATGATGCCTCTGAGAAAACTCCGGCAGGGTTGGAACCACGTGATACTGGAGAACCTCCAGATTCGCCTAGGTTTAAGAGCAGCACCTCTCGTAGACGACGAACCAAACATGATGCCTCTGAGAAAACTCCGTTGCAGTCGGTCGAGGTTGAGGGACGAACCCGGAAGAAACGCCCGCACCCATCTCTCGACCTCGTGACCCAGGACCACAGCCAAGGTGACAAGGTCACAGGACAGAGGTCAAAGGGTAGTAGTAAGTCAGAGACCACCCTTCGAAGGAAGCCTGAATCGAGCTCCAAAGTGTCGCCTGACATCACCGTCGAAAGGACGAACAAAATACTTGGTAAGACCTTGAAGGTTGGATCGTTCTTTGGATTTAGCGACCTTCGAGGACGGATTTAAAATCGGTATGACTGAAACTGTCGACTCCGATCCACGCGTAAGAACCTCAGAGAGACTCAGACGGAAACTGGACTATACGCCTAACTGTGAACCGGACGATGGTTGCGTTTAAGCCGCTTCTAGTCTCGAAGCCTCAAACAATAATCCGCGAAACTGGGTACTGGTAGTCGAGAGTATACATCGTTAGAGTCTCAAAGCCACTCCTTACCTCGCGAAATCTAGTTCGTCCCTTCGGCCAAGAACCTCTTCACAGCTGCAGTCATCGAGTGGGCCAGTTGATCACCCTCCGTCCCGTAAACCCTTCTCTTGCAGGGGAAACTCAGTTGCTCATCCCCTCTGATTACCACTTGGATGAAGAAACGGTTGAAGCGAAGAAGGATTCGAATCCAATTAGAAAGACTGACCCGGCGCCTTTGTGAGGACGCTATGGAAGTGTCCAGGCACATGCAAACATTTAAAAGGGATGACGTCAGACAGAACAAGCAATTGTAACGTAATCTGATCTGCATTCTTAAAGGCAATGTCTGATGAACATGAGGTACTAATGTGCCTACATACATTCATAATGCGCGTCAGATGTGCCTTACAGCTAAACAAAATCAGCGTCAGTTTGTCTTTGCATTTTTGTTAAAGATTTTTTAAGTATGCCTTCTCTACCTCTGATCAGTGACTCTGGACTTTGCTCTGTCAACGGTTGGGTGAATAATAGAATGTATTTTCCAGGCCGATTTCAAGTACTTGACTCCTGGCATGTTTTATTTGGCTAAATACGTTTCCCAGACCCCACTGAATAGTAATGATCCTGCTCAAGCAGTTGCGTCCTCGCGTCACCAACGGTCACTAACTCACACCTCTCAATTTTGATCAAGGTACTGAACCTCCGGATGGAAATGATGGCTCGAGAATATACAAATCTTTATAGTTAGAGTCCAAAAGCCACTCCTTGCCCCTCAAAATCTAAGTCGAAATAGAAATCGAAAACTATGCGAAGTAGCATTCCACAGATGTGGAACGCAGGTGGGTCGGTTTTTTCCACCTTCCGCTCCCATTTACCCTTCGCTTGCAGTGGAAACTCAGATATTCAAGCCTTCCTGATCACAACTTCAATGAAGAAAAAACTGAAGAAGCGAAGGGTTAGAATTCAACATTAGAAAGATTAATCCGCAAGACAATGGAACTATACCAGAGCCTTTGTGATGTTCTCAAACAGCGCTTTGTAAACGTGCAGCTCATAAAGAGAGAAACAAGTGATGCCGAGTCACTTCAAAGGGATGTCGTAAGATAGACCAAGCAATAATTGTAACGTCACCTAATGTGTAGGCCTATTCTTAAAGGGAATGTCTCAAATGGCTCTACGTTTTATTGTTGCTCCTACTCCTCCAACATATACACGTACCCACAGAAACTAGTGTTGCCAATACATATCGAATGGATACTATAGGATAGACCAACCATTCTATTTCGCTAATCCTTCGCTGTCCATCATCTGCAGCGAATTTATCCACTGACCATGCCTTCTGAATCAAGTAATGACATCTCATTCATACAACCAAACAGACAGATAGACAAATCACGACGTCATCCCATGTGTTGTTGTTGCTTACGCTGCATTTTGCAAAACGCCACTGTCAATGTAAAAAAAAGGCCCAACAATGGCCCAGCGATTTTTAAAGATTTTTTTACGAATTTTAAAATGGGTCAAAAATTCGCGAATTTTTACGAATTTTAAAACCGAAAGTTATGTATTCTCGAACTAGACTTATATGCGTATATACATACGCGCATGTATGCATACATACTTTGTGCAAACTTTAAATAATGCTAGAAATAGCTTCCTCAGTCCATACCATAGATGAATACTTCTTACTATCATTCATACCACATGAGATCTAACATTCATGCACGTATGAAAGGATGACGTCACAATTTCGCATATGGAATAATGACGTCTAACAATCATGCACACTTTAAATAATACGTCATAGTCAGTTATTCTGCCCGGATTTAGGTCTGCACATAATAGATATGAAGTTGATTGACAAAATATGTAAAAAAAAGGAGCTTAACGTGAGTAAATTCCGTAAAAATGATTAAATTTTATCAATCTTTAGCTACTAAAGTAAGCAGAAGATGTCCGCTTCTATTGTTCAATCAGTTACAAAAGGAAATAAATCAAAAACGATTTATTGTGACTTCTTTGTAGCAAGCAAATCCTAGTTTTCTTTTCATAGTTTTGAAACTATCGCATAAATTCTTGCGACGAGAATCCTGCAGAAGAGAAGCGTCTACAACTCTACCTGAACCGATCGATGACCGGGCGTTCTGCGGTCTCAACCCAATAAGTCCTAAGACCACGAACCTTGGAACTGGTGTAGAGCAGGATAGAATTTTAGGTGTACCCTTCCTGCTCCTGATCGGTGTTTTATTTTGTTTTGGCAAAATGTATTTGCTTCCCGGGATATTATTCCTGGCATAGCTGGGGAGTTTTGTTGCTCTTCAGCTGCTTTTATATACGGATTTGCGTCATCGATTTTCTTATAGATACTGGTAGAAAAAGTGGCACTGACAAGCAGCCCAATGTGCTAAATTTCATGCGTCAAATGCGGTACTTTCCTAACCATATATCCCTGGACCCCGCTAGACAACTTACGAAGCTCCTGCAACCCTCAATTTTCTACCATGTAGAGCTTAAAAAAGCTTGCGCAGGCAACTGGGATGAATATATCATGTGCAGGAGTTTTCGACACAACAGAAAACAGTCCTCAGCCTACGTGTAGGTGGGTGTTTAAGGTGAGCAATGACAGGCGTGAAATTGATCCACTTGAAAGTAATTGTAATTGTAGTCGAACATAATTATATATAAAAGCGCCAATCAACGATAAAGAGGCATTCCCGATCAAGTCAGTGCTATCACTCTGAACCCCGCTAGGAACTGCTAGAAAAATTGACAAATAAAATGGTCTTCAAGCCACAATTCCTGCGAAAGATTGTTCCAACTAAAGGGACGAACATAGCCAAAACTTCTGGATTGAGCATTAGCCCACGCATGCGGGGAACAACCAAAAGGCCTCTGGCGACCGTGCGGAGACTGGAGCGACCACGGAGTGAAAGCGCCAATCAACGATAAAGAGGCATTCCCGATCAAGTCAGTGCTATCACTCTGAACCCCGCTAGGAACTGCTAGAAAAATTGACAAATAAAATGGTCTTCAAGCCACAATTCCTGCGAAAGATTGTTCCAACTAAAGGGACGAACATAGCCAAAACTTCTGGATTGAGCATTAGCCCACGCATGCGGGGAACAACCAAAAGGCCTCTGGCGACCGCGCGGCGACTGGAGCGACCACGGAGTGAAAGCGCCAATCAACGATAAAGAGGCATTCCCGATCAAGTCAGTGCTATCACTCTGAACCCCGCTAGGAACTGCTAGAAAAATTGACAAATAAAATGGTCTTCAAGCCACAATTCCTGCGAAAGATTGTTCCAACTAAAGGGACGAACATAGCCAAAACTTCTGGATTGAGCATTAGCCCACGCATGCGGGGAACAACCAAAAGGCCTCTGGCGACCGCGCGGCGACTGGAGCGACCACGGAGTGAAAAGTCCGAGGTATAGAAGATCTTGAGGTATGAAGGAGCTATCCGACCAAAGAGTTGCTCATAAGAGATCAAATTTAAACTGCATGATGCGCTGAGTCCTGTAAGTTCATGTTTGTACAATTCAGAATACTACAATGTAGAAGGCATTAAGACAATAAATCTGGTGTCAATCAGGGAACAGACTGGATACACCGGACAAAGGGTCATGACGTCTGTAACACCTATTAATGAAACCTTTCTGGAAGTGGCTCTTTATATTTTTCGAGTACACCATATGCATTACAATAAAACATTCTGATACATAACACTTGTATAAAATGAACCTTTAACGATTTACTTAAAGTATACTTCCAGCACTAAAGCAGCATGTCACGTAATCTGTCACAGAAGCCCCAAACGCTAGACCAACATCCCAATCAATATTCTATTGTAATATTTCCCGCAACAATGCTGCTCATTCTTTCGCATGGGAAATTTAATTAGCGTCCCTGTTATGTTGTTTACTCAGAAGCGTCACCGAAGAAGTTGTGGGACGCAAACCTAGATCAAAATCACGTGTCCGCAAGACGACACCACAGTCGACGTCCGAGGATGGTCTTCTATGTTGACGAGGCACAACGAGGTCTCTAGCCGCGGACTGGCCGTTCCAGAAGCAGGGTGGCAACCATGTGGTACTGGAGATCGTCCAGATTAGCCTACGTTTAAGATCATCACCAGTGTTTAATCTTGTCCCCCTCGGAGGGGGGGAACACTGTTTGTCGGGGGGGTCAACAAGGGCGACTTTTTTGGGGAAATTTCATCCGTGTTCTAACGCCCAAACGGTTTGGGGATTTCATCTTAAAAAAAGTTGATGACCTTTTTTAGTCATTTATCCCACTTTCTACTAAAAAACTGTCATATATCTTATTCTTTTATTTGATTCTTATATTACTCGTTTACTCGTCTCTGGGGAGAGCGCAACATGTATCCTGGGGAGGGGAATTCCCCCCAAAAGGTGTCTACATTAAAATATTGCTGGCCTCTTGGAGGGGGGGAAACATGAATCCTGGGAGGGGGGATATTCCCCCCCCCAAAGGTGCATAGATTAAGCACTGGAGCAGCACCTATCGTAGACGACGAACCAAACGCGATGTCTCTGAGAAAACTCCGTTGCAGGTTAAGGGTAGACCACAAGAACCGCACCCTTCACTCGTTCTCGCGACCCAGGGCTAGAGCCCAGAGTGATGAAGCCATAGGACGGAGTCAAAGTATAGTCGTAAATCAGAGACCACCCGTCGAATGAAACTACAACACGGAACCTGAATTGAGCTCTAGAGCGTCGGATGACATCGCCGTCGAAAGAGGAAGAAAATACTAGGTAATACCTTGAAGGATGGACCGACCTTATATCTGTCGACCTTCAAGGACGAGTCTAAGATCGATATGACCGAAACATTTATCGACAAAATCTTTTAAAATGGTGTTCGAATATATTTGTAATATCGCGGCAGTTGGAATCCTTCTTGTGTTAAAATTCTGCTTCGAAGACTAAAGAATAATATATGGAATTTTCGAGTTTTAAATGCTCTATATTTATATGATGGTGTATCGATATGTTCTGTGTATTGTAACCGGAAGGTCGCAGGTTCGAATCTACATCAAGTCACTTTGTGGCGACCTAGTGCCATCGATGTTCTGACACAGTTCTGTCACATGGTCTTGTGTACTTCTGAACTCCGGAAGGAGAGCAGTAACAAAATACAGTTGTATTGTATTGTTTGTCCTGATGTTTTTATTCATAGCTGTACATGCGTCCAAACTAAAGGACCTACGATCATGTACGCATTAAATAGTGACGTAAATAGTTTCAGAAATGAATCAATGACGTCAAACAAAGATGCACATGTTAAATTATGACGTAAAATTCAGTTATTCAACCCGTATGTAAGTCTGCGTTTCTGGATACGAAGTTCAGTGACACAGTCTGTAAAATAATGAGCCAAAGGTAAGTAAATTCGGTTGAAAATGATTAAAAGTTACCAATCTTTACTTACTCAGGTTAGTAGACAATGTCCGCTTTAAATACATAGTTATGCAGAATCAAGTGAATAATTTCTTATCTATTATGACTGATGTGTTACACGCAAACCTTAATTTTATTTTCATTGTTCCGAAAAAATAACAATAATTCTTGCAAATGGAATTTTACAGAAGTCAAACGCGTGCAGGCATTGCATTGCGTTATGTATCAGGGTGTACATAGGCTAGCACGTGACACGGATACAGCGGTCTGGACCCCTAAGTTCAAAACCATGAACCTTAAAATTGGTGTAGATCAGACTATAGTTTTAGGCGTACCTTCCCAGGGTCCTCTGTCCTTGATCGGTGACCCTTGATTTTGCTCTGTCAACGGATGGAAGTGTTATTAATAGTGTATTCTCCAAGCCGATTTATATGTAGGCCCTATATTCGTTTATTGAGAAATAAACAATCTGATAATAACGCAGAAAGCTGACATGAGCGATAATGAATAATTAAAGTTCATTAGAAAATTTTAGAATAAACTAGTAAATATTTTTATATAATGATCTTGGAATAAATTGAGAGTTGTCTTGGGGGGGGGAGAGTATGGTTGTGTGCTCTAGGTCTTAATTGGTTAGAGGAGAGGGGTCGGAGTGGAGGTAGGAGTTGGTGAAGTACATGCTTAGGGTTGTGTAGTATGGAGAAAAGGAGTTTCGCATCGGCTATATTGGCAAGTTCAGATACTGTAGGAAAGGATTGTTCTAGGTAACCTAGGCGTTTGGCTCTTTTTAAGAGTTTTTCCAGGCGTTCTTTATCAGAAGCCAGGATAAAGTGTTTTATTTAGGCAAATACATTTCCTTACCTTGAACCCAAGACCCTACTGTGAAGCAATGACACTGCTCAATCATTAACATCTCGTTATACCAGACCTCAGTGCCTCACACCCCTCAATTTTCATCAAGATACTGAACCTCCGGCTGGAAATAAGGGCAGTTTGAAATGGAAGGGCTACTGGGTCATAGCCCTCGGCCGCTGAATAGGTTTACAACATATTCCCTACCCCTAGTCGTTCAGGAATTCACTGTCCCACAGGTCTCAATTTTCTGCAGCGTATCGGTCACTGTTGTCAGAAAAACTCGCGTAGGCCATTGGCATGAATATATCCCGTACGTGTGTTTTGGATACAGGAGAGAACACTCCACAGCCTAGATCGGTGTTTGAAGTAAATAAAAATACCAGGTTTGATATGTGTTCACTTGATAGCAGTTACCATCATATGCGATCCATCCATAAGTCTAACCCCGCTAGACCACAACTTCATTTTGAGGTCATGCTGGTCTAATCGGTAACGCGCTGGATCTGTAATATAACGATTGCACGTTTAACACTTTAATGTCGAGCTGCATTGGTTTAAGTGCACTCTCGTCGTTAAAGTGGTAAGTGCTATATGATCAACCTCCTGATAGCGACACGTTTAACTATTCGTTTAGGGTCAGATTTACTTATCTTGCGCGTATAATAATTGCAATATACAATTACTATGATCACACGCTCTCTGTACAGTTCCGAATATGCCTGAAGCTGGGGCGATCGCTGCGATCGTTGTGGGAGTGGTACTCTTCGTCGCTGCCATCATCGTCGCAATCATCGTCTGCTGCGTTGTTAAGCGCAAACGAGAACAGGACCGCAAGGAGCTTCTCGACAAAAAGGTCCACAAGGTCGCATCCGACAGCGTCCCGAAAAAAATAAAGCTGGACAAGAAAGAAGCCCCTAGCATTATCAAGGCTGAAGCCGTTAGCAAGGTAAAGGGCGTCCGGCCAAGCATCTCAAAACTAAACTTAGAAAAATCAGGACTGGAACCGAAGCCAGCTCCTCCGGTTCCACCTCCGCCTCCACCTCCACCTCCGCCTCCACCTCCACCTCCGGTTCCACCTCCACCTCCACCTCCGCCTCCACCTCCGGTACCACCTCCACCTCCGCCTCCACCTCCGGTACCACCTCCACCTCCACCCCCGCTTCCACCTCCGCCTCCACCTCCGCCTCCACCTACGGTTCCACCTCCGATTCCACCTCCTGTTCCGCCTCCCGTTCCCCCTCCGGTTCCACCCCCGCCTCCGCCTCCGCTTCCTCCTCCGGTTCTACCCCCGGTTCCACCCCCGGTTCCACCTCCGCCTCCTCCTCCGCCTCCAGTTCGACCTCCGGTTCCACCTCCGCCTCCACCTCCGCTTCCACCTCCGCCTCCACCTCCGGTTCCGCCTATACGTCCGTCATTAGGGAAGAAGTCGCCAAGGACCAAAACAATTACCACAGAACGAATCCCCAAAAGAGAAGGAATAAAACAGAAGATAGCAACTCCAGCTCTATCTTGCTCCTCAGAGAAGAAACCGTCGAAGACAACAGCAACCACGTCAAACCTAAACAACGAAAATAGAGAGATGGACCCGATGACAGCTTCTGTGGCTCTACTTCCGGCCGATCCATTTCCGCTCGAGTTTCTATATTCCTGTTCAAGGAAGAAACCGTCAAGTACGATAGCATGTACCTCAATAGACCCGATGACAGATTGTGTGGCTCTACTTCCGGACGATCCACATCCAGTCGAGTGTCAATACTCCTGCTCAGGGATTAAACCGTCAAAGACGAGAGCAAGGACTTCAAAACGAAACCATGAAAAGGGAAGGCAGGACATGAAGACAGATTGTGTGGCTCTACTTCCGGCTGATCCACATCCAGTCGAGTGTCAATACTCCTGCTCAGGGATTAAACCGTCAAAGTCGAGAGCAAGTACATCAGAACGAAACCACGAGAAAGGAAGGCTGGACACGAAGACAGCTTCTGTGGCTCTATTTCCGGCTGATCCACATCCAGCCGAGTGTCAATATTCCTGCTCAGGGAAGAAACCGTCAAGGACGAGAGCAAGTACATCAGAACGAAACCATGAAAAAGGAAGGCTGGACACGAAGACAGCTTCTGTGGCTCTATTTCCGGCTGATCCACATCCAGTCGAGTGTCAATACTCCTGCTCAGGGATTAAACCGTCAAAGACAAGAGCAAGTACATCAAAACGAAACCATGAAAGAGGAAGGCTGGACACGAAGACAGCTTCTGTGGCTCAACTTCCGCCTGATCCACATCCAGTCGGGTGTCAATACTCCTGCTCAGGGATTAAACCGTCAAAGTCGAGAGCAAGTACATCAAAACGAAATCATGAAAGAGGAAGGCTGGACATGAAGACAGCTTCTGTGGCTCTACTTCCGGACGATTTGCGTCCGACTGAGTGTCTACTCCACTCCTCGAAGACTGAAAAATATCAGCGAGGCTCTCCGAAAGAGAAAGTAGTGGTTAGACACAAACGTAGATCAAAATCACGTGGCCGCAAGACGTCACCACATTCGACGTCAGAGGACGATCTCTTTGTGTCGGCAAGACGCAACGAGGTCGCTGGTTGCGAACTCGTCTTCCCAGGAATAGGGATGCAACCGTGTGGGACTGGAGAACCTCCAGATTGCCTAGGGTTAAGAGCAGCGCCTCTCGTAGACGTCGAACCAAACGCGATGCCTCTGAGAACATTTCGTTGCAGTCGGTCGAGGTTAAGTGTCGAACCCGCAAGAACCGCCCGCACCCATCGCTCGTCTTCGAGACCCAAGGTCACAGCCCAAGGTGACAAAGTCACAGGACGGGGGTCAAAAGATAATCGGAAGTCAGAGACTACCCT
Organism: Allolobophora icterica; assembly: GCA_963556255.1. Taxonomy (NCBI): domain Eukaryota; kingdom Metazoa; phylum Annelida; class Clitellata; order Crassiclitellata; family Lumbricidae; genus Allolobophora; species Allolobophora icterica. The sequence goes on from OY744611.1 coordinate 48,724,007, forward strand.
TCGAAAGAAGCGTGAATCGAGCTCTAAATCGTCGCCTAACATCGACTTCGAAAGGAGGAAGAAAATACGTGATAGGAAAGTTGAAGGTTGGATGGGTCTTGGAACTGTCGACCTTGAGGGACGGATCTGAGATCGATATGACTCTGATCCAATTGTTGCGTTAAATACGCTTCTAGTCTTCAACCCTTAAAGAACAATCCGTGAAACTGCGTGCTGGATGATGGTCGAGAATATTCGTCGTCAGAGTCCCTAGGCCACTCCTTTCCACACTAGATCTATTTCCCCTTTCGGCCAAGAACCTCTTCACAGCCGTAGTCATCGAGTGGGCCAGTTGATCACCCTCCGTACCGTTAACCCTTCGCTTGCAGGGGAAACTCAGTTGCTCATTCCCTCTGATTACCACTTGGATGAAGAAACGGTTGAAGCGAAGAAGGATTCGAATCCAATTAGAAAGACTGATCCGGTAGACAATGAAACTACATCGCCGCCTTTGGGAGGTTCTCAAAGAATGACGCTATAAAAGTGTCCAGACACAAACATTTCAAAGGAATTACGTCAGACTGTGAACAGACAATTGTAACGTCAGCTGATCTGCGTTCTTAAAGGCAGTGTCTGATGAACATCAGGTACTAATGTGCCTAAATCAGTTACATTCATAATTCCCGTTAGATGTGCCTTACAGCTAAACAAATTAGCGTCTCATTTTGCGTCTAAGCGTTCTTAAAGATTTTTAGGTGTGCTCTTCCTACACCTGATCGGTGACTCTTAACTTTGCTCTGTCAACATATGGGTGTATAATAGTATATATTTTGTAAGCCGATTTCAAGTTCTTGCTTTTATTTATGCAAAATACGTTTCCATACCCCACTGAGTAGTAATGATACTGCTCAACCGCAGATGAGTCGGTTTATCCACCTTCCGCTCCCATTTACCCTTCGCTTGCAGTGGAAACTCAGATATACAAGTCTCCCTGATAAAACTTCAATGAAGAAACGACTGAAGAAGCGAAGGGTTAAAATTCAATTAGAAAGACTCAGGGGCGTCTACCCCCCTAAGTCATAGGAGCAACTTCCCCTTTCCCTCCTTCTTCTTACCCTTTTCCTTCCTTCCCCTCTAAAATGGTGGCACACACATTGACAGATCTTCCCCCTATTTCTTGGATGGAGCATTAGCTCCAAGATTTCTATGGTGTAGACGCCCCTGGAAAGACTGATTCGCAAGACAATGGAACTATTCCAGCGCCTTTGTGATATGTTGAAACGGCGTTCTGTAAACGGTCAGCTCATAAAGAGAGAAACAAGTGATGCCATCCATTTCGAAATAATGTCGTGCGATAGTCCAAGCAATTGTTAAGTCGTATGATCTTCACTGTTAAAGGTAATGTCTGATAAACACTCGATAGCAATGTAGCTGCATGGGTTACACTACTACAGTCATATTCGCGACAGATGTGCCGTGCAGCTAGACAAGTCAGCGACTCATTTTAGCGATTAAAACGTACAGACAAAGTCTCGATGTGTGTAGACTATGTAACTCTGTCACAACTTTTAAAGTCATGGTCATAATTAGTTCAGAACTGTGTCCTAAAAACCAGCATGAAAAGATGAGTTACCTCGATATTTGTGGGGAGGGGATAGATGAATGGTAGCACTTATGGCCAGGAGGTACGTGTATCGCGGTTCGATACCCGTAACCCTCTCTAGGGCGGCGCCTTGTATGGCTGCCAAAACGTGAACTTACATAATGTATGTATGTAAGTGTGTATGTATGTATGTACGTATGTATGTGTCATGTATGCGTATATGTATGAATGTACTTACGCATGTATGTATTTATTTATGCATTGTGTAAGCATGTATGTATGTATGTGCGTGTGTATGTATGTATAGGGCCTATATGTATGCGTTAGTATGCAGGTGTGCACATGCGTGTGTTAATATTAAGTTTGCTTGCAATGTTAGGAAGGAACGTCGTTTTTTAATTGAAACAGCCGCACACCTATAAAGCTCACCGATCTTAACTTGGGGCGAACTAATGATTTTCTTCAACTGACACGCAAGCGGCAGCGATGGATAGAAAGTGTTTATCTCTTCGCCTTCTGATAGTCATGACGTTTGGTCAGATCCATCCCTCGCCGTCTGGTCTTCCCACTCACAGTGTACGGCCACTAATATCGGTTTATAGCTTGGTTCGCTAGGTGGCGCAGAAATCACGAAACATATCTGCCATCTAGCGGTCATTTGAAACGCCGATCACCACTAGACTATCGCCCATATAACTCCGCCACTGCTCGTACTCTGGCAGTGCCAGTCCGAAGCATGGATAAAGGAGGAGGGCGACACTAATCGTCTTTGTTATCACGCAGTGTCGTTAAACTGAAACTACTAATATCGCCTATTCGCAAATGAAAAGACTTCATAACACGCGTCAGTTGGGTAATAATAATCAGTGCTTTTTTCTTGAAAAAAAGGTTCCGGAACGGAACAATTATGGACGGGTTAAAATCCCGAGAAAAACGGGATTGGGGGTTGGGAGGGGTCTCAATAAACACTGAAAACAGTTCAAAACACTGAAATTAAATTAAAATAACTAAATTATTGTTTTTATTATTAAAATAAAAAATTATTTTTAGGAGCTGAAAAAAGGTGCCGGAACGCCGTTCCGGCGCGTTCCGGCTGAAAAAAAAGCACTGATAATAATAATCTTCTTTATTAATTCAAACTGACAAGTACGCAGTATACAAGATAACATTGAAACATGAAAGTAGAATCAAGATCTTGATTAAACACACGGTTTGGCATCCATGCAAGGCGCCGCCTTAGAGGGGGTTACGGGGTATCGAATCGCGATCGAACGCTCTCCTGGCCATGAGTGTTACCATTCATCTATCACCCCTCCTCACACATATCGAGGTAACTCATACTTTCATGTTAGTTTTTAGGACACTGTTCTGAATTAATTATGACCATGACGTTGAAAGATGATCATAGGAAAAGATGAATACGTAAATAGGCTTTGAATATATTGTCATGGAATTTGCCAGGCATGTTCACATCCGGTGATCGTCTTGGTTAAAGAGAACTATTGCGATCGCTGAAACAAATACGTCACTGGAAACCGCGACGCATCAAGCGGAACAAAACCATCCGCGCGTGACGGAAAAACATCAAAAGCCTAAAGTAGAATTCGCCCAGTCTTGTGTATAGAACTTATAGGCCCACCTCTTAGGCCTACAGAACTTCAATAGACTTCTAGTATGCCTTATGACTTTAATCATTAAATAAAATAAACATAAAGCCTAAATATATATATATATATATATATGTATATATAGAATTAGTTTAATTATAATGATGGGTATGCTGGTCTATTTTTGCATATATATATATACATATAATATATGTGTGTGTATATATATGGTGTGCCTTAGAAAGGTACTTCACGCGTACATATATATATATATGTATATATATATATATATATATATATATATATATATATATATATATATATATATATACAACGTACATAGCTATTAGCTAGCTACCAGTTCACCTACTTACCAACAACCCAAGATACATTCTCTCTTCGTTTATGTTTAAAGCCTTTAGACAGTCATTCTAACTTCGCTATAAAGACGTCCATAAAATGCGCTCTATAAAAGAACAGATGCGGATGATTAATACAATAGTCATACCTACGGTTATACGCGAACACGCATAGGCGTATACACTTATACACATGTATATAAACATAGTTAAACGCAGTGTATACATTGCATACAGAGACAGACAGAGAATAGAGAAAGAGATAGACAGGCATGCAGAGAGAGAGCAGAGAGAGAGAGAGAGAGAGAGAGAGAGAGAGAGAGAGAGAGAGAGAGAGAGAGAGAGAGAGAGAGAGAGAGAGAGAGAGAGAGAGAGAGAGTGAGAGAGAGAGAGAGAGAGAGAGAGAGAGAGAGAGAGAGAGACAGAGAGACAGAGAGACAGAGAGACAGAGACAGAGAGAGACAGAGAGAGACAGAGAGAGACAGAGAGAGACAGAGACAGAGACAGAGAGACAGAGAGACAGAGAGACAGAGAGACAGAGAGAGGGAGACAGAGACAGAGACAGAGACAGAGAGACAGACAGACAGACAGACAGACAGACAGAGAGAGACAGACATACAGACAGACAGACAGACAGACAGACAGACAGACAGAGACAGACAGACAGACAGAGACAGAGAGAGTAGTGGGTACTCGTTGTGAAACTATTTCCGAATTCCGCGTGGAGAATTTTGCAACTATATATATTTCTCGCCTTTGATGGTCTGATGATGACTCATTCTGTCTATCCCTCTCCCTCTGTCTCTGTCTCTCTATCTGTCGCTGTGTATCTTTGTTTCTTTCTGTCTGTCCGTCTCTCTCGCTCTCTCTTTCACCAAACACATTCTTTCAGCCAGCGACCCTTTCAACCAATCAACCGCACAATGTTTTCTTTGGAAATAGTCGCCGAAGCAGAACAAAAATTTCAGGCTCGATGAAGAATTGTTTTCTTTAAAAGATGAGAAATCCTCAACTATACACTGAAAAAGCTATAGCCCGAATTCGCCTAACTCCGCCACTGCCCGCACTCTGTTAGTGCCAGTCCCAGCCTGGCGGAAAAGAGGAGGGCTACTGTACACCAATCATTATTATTAAGAAACAGTGTCGTTAAACAGTAACTAACCGGGACATCGCCTAGAGCCCTAGAACCATCTGGTGGAAGCTTACGGCATTCCCCCAAACCTCCAGTTGGAAGACTGTGGGTGCTTGGTACCCTTTCGGAACACTGTGGATGTCTGGCACCCTTGAGTCTAATAATATCGACACTCCAGCTCAAATTTCACAAACAACCCTACAATTGACTGCACAACCTTTGTTCTTCAGATAGCCTGGTTTGTATCAATTAGCTCTTCTAATTATACGGCCTAAGATCTTCTGCTTGACATGTTATGTAAATTCGATCAAGTTTAGGCGCATTAAATGTTTTCATCGCTAGAGGGAACTGTCAACAACACGCGCGGTTTGATATGCTAATGTCATTAACCCCAAATGGGGGTAACCAGATCCGCCCCATTTCGATTGGTGTTGTCCTCTCCTCTGAAGTCTGCGTAACATATTCATTAATTATTTCTTGGTTAGTTAATATCAACCACAGAACTCGACACCCGCGTCAGTCCCAGAAGCTCCATGCCCAGGCCAATGAGGGCCAAATTTACATGTCCTTGCCCAGGCCAACCGCACAAGGGACATGAAAGCGGAGGGTTCTAATTCCAGGCCAACTTGAAGCCTCTGTGCCAAGGGACCCGGTGAAGGGGTGCGGGGTGGGTGTGAGGTCTTAATTCTTCAACGTCTGTGCACAATTTATAGGGTGACTTGAAAGCGATGTCTACCCCAACAGAAATGTTTATAGTAAATCTGCCTTGCCACCAGCCCTTTCTGACGGTATATATTTAAAGGTAGCACGGTTGTCGAGCGGGGTGAGGGTAGACAACAGAGGAGGGTAGGACAGAGGGACGGCCTCTGACAGTGTGAAGTGTAGGATTGAACCATCTGCGGGGGTAGTGGAGCCGGTCGCCGGCGTGTTCTTGGGCTAGCAGGGCTCTGTCAGGCTATTAGTATGACATGCCTCGAGGCGTGATCTCATTTGTGGTATCTCTCGCATGTATACACGCGCACACGACGTCAGTGCCTCCAGTTCACAGATGTCGCTATGAGACGTTGGATAGAACGCCGACGGCAGTTCAGTGAAAACGATTTAATGATTAAATGTGTGATCGATTAGTCGAGGTCGATAAAAACTGATTGATTGATTGAGGACGGAAGCAAAGGCCGGAGCGAGGAGGAGAAGAAGCGATTGGAATGTCGCCAGCTGGAGTGAATATGGAGTCGTTCTTTAACCGGATTATTGGACGATGGTCGGACAAGGATCGGAAGAGAAAATCGAGGTAAGATCGTAATCGTATCATAAACTCGGGTACGGTAGCTGAATGGATAGAGCGCTCGGCCTGTAACGCGGAGAGTACGGGTTCGAACCTCCACTTTGGAGGTCTCTGTGTGGGGATCTTGAGCAAGTCCTTCACTCACAATAAATTGCTCATCGCCATCGATGCTCTGTCGTATGTATGTATGTATGTATGTATGTATGTATGTATGTATGTATGTATGTATGTATGTATGTATGTATGTATGTATGTATGTAACTATGTGAACGAGGTGCAATTGAGAGGAAGCTCGAGAGAGTGGCTCTGACACAGATGAAAGTCTTCTGAGCCACTTAAACCTTGTTATGTTATGTTATGTTATGTATGTATGTATGACTGCATGTATGTATGTATGTATGTATGTATGTATGTATGTATGTATGTATGTATGTATGTATGTATGTATGTATGTATGTATGTATGTATGTAACTATGTATGTATGTATGTATGTATGTATGTATGTATGTATGTATGTATGTAACTATGTATGTATGTATGTATGTATGTATGTATATATGTATGTATGTATGTATGTATGTATGTATGTATGTAACTATGTATGTATGTATGTATGTATGTATGTATGTATGTAACTATGTATGTATGTATGTATGTATGTATGTATGTATGTATGTATGTATGATCGCGTATGCACGTCTGAACTTTGGAAGGAAGGGCATTATCAAAATACAGTTGTATTGTATTGTATTGTATTGTATTGTATTGTATGTATTGTAAATTCCTAAAATGTTACTTAAAAGGTAAGCACGGGCATCATCTTATTGACGAGCATTGTGCCCTGTCAGAGGGTTCTTTGAAGATAAAAGTTATAGTCCAAGCCGGGTTGCCACACAGACAGACAGACAGACAGACAGACAGACAGACAGACAGACAGACAGACAGACAGACAGACAGACAGACAGACAGACAGACAGACAGACAGACAGACAGACAGACAGACAGACAGACAGACAGACAGACAGACAGACAGACAGACAGACAGACAGACAGACAGACAGACAGACAGACAGACAGACAGACAGACAGACAGACAGACAGACAGACAGAGGAGAAGGCAGAGGAGTTGCTAAGGCGGGTTTAGTTCTTGAACGAGAGACATTGGAGGGATGAGGAGTGGATGTATCAGCGTAGGAGTTCTTGAACAGGTGAGCCTCTGATTTGGAGGGAAAGTCTGGGATTGACAGATAAAGGAGATTGAGGCAGATGATGGAGGGTGAGCGCCGATATCGGTGGAGGATTTGAGAATTTTGGGGGAATGTTTCGTTCGTTATTATCTTACAGGATGCATGCATGCAACAGTATCAGTTCTAATAATTTATTCCTATAACTGTACTTATTTAGCGCGATTATTAGTGATGTGTGGAATGGACGGATGGCTGACTGGCTGGATTGATTGGTGGATGGATGTAGGGAAAGGTGTTTGAGGGAGAGATGGATCGGTGGAATGAGAGAGATGGATAAATTGATGGATGGATATGGATAGTTGGATGGATATGGATAGTTTTTAGCCTAAAAAGTGGGGGGTACCAAAACCTTGGTCTAAAAAGTGGGGTACCAATTTCTTCTCCACTTTCGTTTTTCGCATGATGACCATCTAAGCACTTTCATTATTTTCATACTTTTGGCGGAGATTGCGTTCTCTGGGAAGGCACAATAATAAAATATTGATTGGCATTGTTTAAAAAGTGGGGGGTACAGTACCCCCCAGTCCAAAAAGTGGGGGGTACGGGTACCCCTCGTACCCCCCACAAATTACGCCTATGGTACATAGGCGTAATTTGTGGGGGGTACGAGGGGTACCCGTACCCCCCACTTTTTGGACTGGGGGGTACTGTACCCCCCACTTTTTAAACAATGCCAATCAATATTTTATTATTGTGCCTTCCCAGAGAACGCAATCTCCGCCAAAAGTATGAAAATAATGAAAGTGCTTAGATACACAGGTAAATCGAGAGCCAAAATTAATGAGAATACTGGCAGGGAATAATTATGTTCAAAATGGTCATCATGCGAAAAACGAAAGTGGAGAAGAAATTGGTACCCCCACTTTTTAGACCAAGGTTTTGGTACCCCCCACTTTTTAGGCTAAAGTTACGCCCTTGGATGGGTAGGTGGGTTTGGATGGATGGATGAATGGATGGATGGATTGCTGGCTGGGTCTCTGGGTGGATGGATGAATGGATGATTAGTTTTCTGTTGCATCAGCCTTTGTTTACGATGTGACTTTATTCGTAACAGAAACGTTAAACTTTGCACCCGAACCCATAATTGTCGGGGCACTTCTTAACTCCAATTCTGTGGTAGACCAACTAAAATACCAACTGCTGTAAAATTTATGTTCATCAGTAGCTAAATAGGATCTACAGGTGTCGTGAAAGAAATAACAAATTTCTTTCGCATGTAGAAACCGTGAGAACGATTTGTCGAACGCTCTTGACTTTACAACGTGTCAACAATTCGCCTTTTATATGAGCTGTGCTTCCTTTTCAAGCTATTCTTAGCACGAATTGCACGACAACGGCTTTCTATTATGGTCCTCTCTCTCCTTCTCCTCGTCTGAAGTTAACTCTTAACTCGAAACACCTGTTCGAACAGCGCCTCATGCCAGTCATCTGGCTTCGAGTAACACGAAACGATGACGCAATAAGCACACATGCACATAATTTATGTATACGTGTAGGCCCTACATACATAATACATATATTATATATAATGGATATATACTTACATATGTACGTACATAATGTATCATTATATATATATGTATATATAGTGAATAAGTACACACACACACACACACACACACACACACACACACACACACACACACACACACACACACACACACACACACACACACACACACACACACACACACACACACACACACACACACACACACACACACACACACACACACACACACACACACACACACACACACACACACACACACACACACACACACACACACACACACACACACACACACACACACACACACACACATACATACATATATATATACAGGCGTATGTAGATATAAATACGTATATGATACATTATAGGCCAATAAAGTATTGCTGGGCTAAAGTATATGCGTGTTTGCCAGTCTGTCTGTCTGTGTGTGTTTAAGGCAGACGGATGGACAGACAGACACATACAAACACACTCGACTGTAGTCCGTCCGTCTGTTTGTATGTATGTCTGTCTGGCTTTCGTTAGTCCATACGTCAGCCATAACGAGTGTCACTCTCAAAAGGATTGCACAAATTCTTCACTAACTGGATGGAAAATGGCAGCACAGTATAATTAATAATAATAATAATAATAATTATATTCTTTATTATTTCAAACCGACAGACGCAGTAAGATTACATTGAAACACGAAAGTACAATCAATATCTTAATTAAACACACGGTTTGGCAGCCATGCAAAGCGCCGCCCTATAGAGGGTGGCTACGGGAGTCGATCCGCGTACCTTATGGTCTCCTGGCCATGAGTGTTACCACTACTCTATCCCACTCCCCGCAGTTTCTCTAAATAATAATAATAATGATGCTGATGACGATGTGGATGATGATGATAATTTTGATAATAATATTGATTATGATGATAATATTAATGATGACAATGGCATAGCCCAGTGGCGTCACTAAGGTTGGTGTCACCCAGTGCGGTAGGCCATGGTGTCATCCCCATTAGAAGGTTAAAAAAAGTAGATTAGCTTAGAGTTTCAGGTTTAGGTAAATTGGTCATGATACAGTATAATGTAAGCTGGGTCATGTATATTACATCTATATGTAGAAGTTCATGGCTGGGCTTACGAAAGATGTCTTTGTTGTCATCTGTTATTGTTATTTAAAATTAACAAATTTCTGCTGAAACTCTGCAAAATTTGTTAGTCATATTGTCAATTTGGTGTCACCCTCTCTGAAGGTGTCACCCGGTGCGGCCCGTACCCCCCAAGTGACGCCACTGGTATAGCCTAATAAAAATAATAGCAACAACAACAATAACAATTATAATAATAAAACCAAACAAATGATAAAGGAAAACATTTCGAATCTGCCTATGCAGAAAATTCTGGCTTCGACCACGTGTACGTCAGACAGTTGTACGCCTGAGAGTAGGTGGATCGTAAGCGTACGTAGGGGAATTCCGTTTGGACCAGCAGTATAAGCCAGAATATGGACGCCTGAATAGCAGCGATAGGACGCAAAGTCATAGTCACCGGGCAATTTATACGACGTGAAGTGGGCCGTGCGATGATCGCGTAGTTACCATAGTGAAATGTATGTATTTATGTATGTATGTATGTATGTGTGTATATGGGCTTTATAGAGGGTATCTGTTGCATCTGTCAAAAAGCACTTGGCTGTCGAAGAGATTTAAATTGGTGCGTGCCAAACAACTGGTCAGCTTTCATTTATTCTCTAAGAGCACTCCTAGCAGAATAGGTATACCCATAACCATTTTACTGACTGGGCTTAGCTTAGGAGTATGGTAGAAAACCAGCAAGTTGCTCTAGTGGGCGAGACGTGCGATCACAGGTTTCCATTCAATTGCTATTATCTAGACGTCCGTGGCGAGGCCAATGGAATGCACCATGGTCTGTTATGTTCATGGATAATATGTCGTCATGCATGAGCAAGCACACGAACAGGATCTCTGGAACGCAGACTAAATTACCTTCTGTCCGCCATGCATACCTCCCCAGCGCCACCAACACATCTCCCGCGTTCGCACATATGAATGACTTTCACGTCGACGTCGTGGGTCGCTATGCATACTTCCGACCCTAGCTTTTGCGACGATATTGGATTGTTCCATCCATAAGCCAGAAGGTGTTTTTCTGTAACACCTTGGTTGCGGATCATGCGGTTAGGGTTCGATTGCCGTGTAAACGACCCTTGGCAAGTTGTTTGCGCATGCCGTTCCTTTCTCACCAAGCAGTGGAATTTGGTGCCTGTGTAAACTTGGAAGTAAACGGCAAGTCCTGTGATGCATGGGTCCCGTGTCCAGGACCTTGGAATTCGTCCGTTGCTTTACGTAAATGCATGGTTACACAATATTACAACATCACAATATTGCAGGAAACGCTACAACATGACTGGGAAATTGGATTGGCGTATATGGGACTCTATGGCAGCAAACACGAGACGGGACCCATGCATCACAGGACTTGCCGTTTACATAACAATGCTTACTGCTAAAAGTTACCAGAGTTTCAGTGCATGATGAAAATTGACAGGTCTGGGACAGCCAGCCCCTTGACGACTCAGGGTTTGGAGATGGTCGCAAGCCCTCCAAGTGGGGTCTAAGGTTTTGCATTGTAGGCCCATTCATTTTAAAGCATGAACTAGCACAATTTTTTGGACTGTGTATTTGTGCCTCTTTTCTAGGCAGAGCTTGAGTACTTTGATGAAAATTGAGGGAGTCTGAGATAGGGAGCACTGAAGATCCAACGACCATAATGAAGAGGGGGTTGAGGTACGTCGTGACTCCCAAGCGGGGCCAGGAACATATCCCCGGAAGCAAACGTATTTTGCCAAAAAAAACATGCGAATTAGTCAAATACATAACATCGGCCTGGAAAATACATTGTATAACACTCCCATCCGTTGATAGAGCAGTATGAGAATTGTAGAAAAAAGACTGGGGGTTAGACCTTGATTTATGTGGAGTTTGGGTGTGCAATGAAGACTTTACTATGGGGTCATAAGAAAGACTAGGGGGTTGAACCCCCCACCCCAATTCTCACCCTGTGATAGAGTAAAGTCAAGGGTCACCGATCAGCGGCAAGGAGGGTACACCTAAAAATCTTATCTGATCTACACCAATTCCAAGGTTCATGATCTTGGACTTGGGGTGGGGGTCGAGACCGATAGACTCCCGGTCAGCTACGTCACCGATTGATGCACGTAGAAGCTTGTCTTCTGTAGAATTCCCGCCGCAAGTTTCAATATTATACTTTCAGAACGATGAAAAGAAAACAAAGATTTGCTTGGTACACAAAAATCGTAATAGATCAATATGTATTTATTTGCTTATAACTGTTTGAGTAACCAAGGCCAACATTGTCTGTTTACCTGCATAGCTAAAGATTTGTAAATTTTAATCATTTTCCATCGAATTTTAGTCACGCTAAGCTCCTTCTTTTACATATCATGTCAGATAAGTTCTGATCTGTATGCGCCGACCTATATATACGGACTGAGTAAATTAATTTACGTTGTTTTTTTATGTGTACATGATTGTAAGACGTCATTGATTCGTGTACGAAATTGTGACGTCATCATTTCATGCGTGCATGAATGTAAGACGTCATGTGGGGAGGCATGTAAACAAGATGCAACTGGTTCATGTATAATACAAGCAATTTGCGACTTTATTTCATGTATGCATGAAAATTAACGTTACTGGTTCATGTAGGGGTTGTTTAAACAATTTACATAAGTAAGGAATTAATGAAATGCATTACAGAGCCACGGAACATGTGCATGTACTGTGATTTACATCAATGTACTTTATATGCAAAGTATAACGGCCGAATACATATTTGTGATAGGAAATCCTTGCGTGCCATTCTGTAATATGAAACCGCAAGTAATTGGAGTTGAAGCGAGTGGCTGTTTTGTCCCATAAAATGTCCCTGTGTTCTGAATACATGCCTGAGCAGGCACGTGGATTATGTAGCCCAGTTTCTACGCCGTGTTGTTTGATGGTGATCTGAGCTGCGGTATGTGTACAGATTTTTCTAATTAGCTGTTTGTGAGTGATTGAAATGCATGAGGGGATTCGAAGGATTGGTGACGCATGAAGTGCATTACTGAACCACGGTATGAATTTTTTCGGATTGTATTGTATCTAGACATTTATAAAGCGCCTCTCGCAGAATAACTATTCGGAGGCGCTCTCAGCACAGAAACCCCGTGGAAACAGAAATGTCTTTATGGAACGCGAGACCGATGAGGAAAAGCCAGTCATTAGTTTGGCCCTGAGCAGAGGAGGAAGGTCGTTCCAGATAGTAGGACCCACTACAGCAAACGCCCGGTGCTGGGTCAAGGCAGTTTTAGTCTTAGGAACAAAAAGATCAAGCCGATTCGTAGAGCGCAACGGGCGAAAAGAAGATGCAGATAGTTCGAGAGATATTTCGGAGCAGTGCGCTGCTGAGATTTGGAGAGAAGGAAGAGGATCTTATAACGGATGCGCGCGGCAATAGGGAGCCAGCGCAGGGCATCAAGCATGTAAGTAGAGATATGGGCAAAGCGGGAAGTCGAGTGATGACTTTTTTTCTCGGCAAGGGAAAGAATGCTAACCATTCTGCATTATTATTATTTTTATGCTTCGAAGTAAAAATGGTTCCACAGGGACTTCAAGATTAGTCAAATTGTTGAGTGTCTAAGGTGCTATTATTATTATGATACCTGAGGATTAGAGAAATAAGGGAGCGATGTTCTGGAATGGCTAGCCTTAGTTGACGGTTTAATCGGTGGAAGGTGGTGGCAGAAACGAATGCAATCATCATCATCATCATCATCATCATCATCGTCATCGTCATCGTCATCGTCATCGTCATCATCATCATCATCATCATCATCATCGTCATCGTCCTCGTCATCGTCCTCGTCATCGTCATCGTCATCAGCATCGTCGTCATCATCATCATCATCATCATCATCATCATCATCATCATCATCATCATCATCATCATCATCATCATATTATTATTATTATTATGATTATTATTTTTATTATTATTATTATTATTATTATTATTATTATTATTATTATTATTATTATTATTATTATTATTATTATTATTATAATTATTATTATTATTACAGTTTCAAGTACATCAAAGTTAATTTTTTTAGAAATGTAGTTACTCGAATCACACCTGGCAATACTAAAGGTCTCTTGAGAGGTGCTATACAAATTTCCACAGTGCTTTGGGAAGGTACCTTAAACATGCTATTTCTTATTTTTACATTTCACTATGCGCGCAATATATATACTGCACTAAAGCATGCGCTTTACGACATATCCCTCTATTTAACAAAGGTAGCAATAGGGGTTGCAGGAAATTTATATAACGTCTGTTCAAAGCGTTTTAAAGGTGTCTAATGACAGCACTGCTTGTTCAGTATTTAGCGACAGTATACAATGTTTAAACACATATTATGTCTATCAGGGCCGTTTACATCAAACTACTAAAGGTAGCATAAATGTTTAGGCCCTCACGGCCCTCCATAGGCCCCAGTGATCATGTTGTAAGAGCTTTATTAACTACTACACATATGGCAAGAGTTCTCTGGTGACCGTTTTATCGCTCTATGAGGTAAATAGGTGAACCAATTCTATTCGTTCAGATGATTATACATACACATGTATATTTATCCTGTTTCAACTGTAACTGCTGTAAAGAAGAATCGCATAAATATATTGTACACAGGACTCCATTTAAGTCCATTGCAAATCGCTGTGCGGCCCCTAGGTCGTATAAAAGCAGTTTGTAAACAGCGGCCGGAGTCATTTTCTGGAGTTAATTGAATGCTGCGGTAGGTAGCCCTGCTCGTTTCAATCTGTGTATATATAATTATATGTTGTGTGTATTTACACACATGTGTATATATGTATATACACATCAGAGTAATTTCACGTATATGTACATTTTAGTGTAGGACTGTGGGTTGCTTTTCATTCGATTTCACTGCGTTACGTTGGCTCACATAGTTTCAATCTATTTAAAATATATATGATTTATGTTTTAAGTTTTGAACTATATTATATAGTTCAAAACTTAACACACACATATATATATATTATAGTTCAAAACAGAATATATGTACATAATTATATATAGTTTTGGGCTTACAGAGTCTCGTACAGCTATGTAAGTATGTACTTGTAAGTATGTCCACAAATTTCAGCAGTGAACCTTGTGCTTAGCCGTGCACACCCGAGAGAAGTGGTTTAGGCGGATATTAGAATGTAGGTTTATAGTTACTAGGGCGCCTTCGCTTTACCAGAATAGTAGGTCGGATTTTGGGTTGGGTGGTTACCGTCCTTTGTAGTGGTATTCATCATTGTTTTTAAAATATCTCACGATCATGCACTGTGGTCTAGTGGTTAGCATGCTGGACTGTCAATCGAAGGGTCGCGGGTTCAAATCCCCCGTCAGGGCAGAAATTTAGTTCGAGATTTCTGTTACCTGCACCCCTAGCCAACTCAGCTATAATGAGTACACTGACCGTACACCGTCGGTGGGAAGATGAAACGGCGAGGGAGAGGACTGTCCATCCGCCCTCATATGCCGAGACTAAGAAAATGAAGTTGCTAACACTTCATACCCATGGGTGCCTCAGGGCTACCTTAAGGGATTGCTCTTCTTGTTCTTGTGTGATCATGCAACGAGACCGTTGACGTCGACCTTGCCTCAACTCTCTGCATTGATCAAACCCAATGAACAAGATCATTAGCGTCGCCTTCCTCCTTCATCCAGGCTTGGGACTGGCACTGCCAGAGTGCAAGCAGTGGCGGAGTTAATGAACGAGGTAGTAATGTATATACTACACGCAATCGTTGACAGCATTTTGAACTAACAATGTTTTTATTATTATTCCAAAGTTTAACGTCGTCCTTTGGCAACAATGGCCGTTGACGACAATTCACAAATACAATTTCTAGAAAACGATAAACTTATAGTGTCCGTATAACACCATGTAAAGGTGTCAAACATAAGCTTACAATGTCAGTAATGTCACATCACCCAAAGCAACATATCTAATGTTATTTATAATACACATAGCTATAAAATGTTCCGACGCAAACCAAACAGTACTTCGCAACTATTGTCACTCGCTAGAAATATTTAAACAACTTCAGACATAAATGCACAGCACATATGATTATAATTATGACATTATATTCCCATTCTATTATTGAAATGTTTAATTGATCATTTCTTATTCCTCAGTTCAATGAGATCTTATAGCAATATGTACCACTACAATCATATCATGTATGAAATAGTACCAATCTCACATACATCATGCATATTAAATGAAACGTATGGTTATACCAAGTACCTTTCCTCAAAGAAACTGCTCAGGTACTAAACACACTCAAGTACAAATCTCATCAACCAACAAAGCATAAAATTATATGAGCATAATAATTACAATTGTTTCAAGTTTGATATTAATGCATTCAAGATTGCATTATAATAATGTAATAATTAATACAATAAAATAAAATGCACAAGGAAAAGACTAATTAAAATTACAGATAAAAAAATAAAAAAATAAAAAATAAATAAAAATAAAATAAAACTATTTACATTAGCAAACTTAGCATATCTCTTTACAGAATTTGACCTTTAGTAATTAGTTTAAGTACCCTATACACTTCATTTTGTAATATATTTACTGTTAAAAGGGTTGAAATAGAAATGTCCCTTTTATACAATTGACATTTATCTCCCAACAACTTCGATATATCTTCTTTTTTACACTCAAGTAGTAAGTGATGAATAGTCTCCTTGACCTGACAGGTATCACATAAACCACTTGAATGTCGTTTTATAATAAACAGCCTTTGATTAGTATTCGCGACTCCCAGACGTAACCTAGAAATTTGGACTTCCTTATGCCTATAGGGTTCTAAATATTTAATATCTGTACTTACAATTGGACAAATAGATTTATAAAAATGACCTCTATTATCGTTAGTATATTCTAATTGCCATTTATTTACTATATACAGTTTCATTAAAGTAAAAATTTCTGAAAGTTCAAGATAATTAGTAGAATTAATATGATCAATACTCAGGGCTTCTTTAGCCAAAGTATCTGCTCGATCATTACCTGTCAGGTCAATGTGACTTGGGATCCAAATAAATCTTATTTGATTGGAATTTAGTCTGTTAATCAGAGACAATAGTTCATTCAATAAATTAGGTCTAGACTGAGAATAAGACTCCTTAATTGACGTAAGAACACTCAATGAATCAGAAAACAATGCAAATTGACAATTCTTATAACATTCGGAGTTTAAAATCCATTTTACAGTTTCTATAATTGCAGTCAACTCTGCTGCATAAATACTGGAGCTATTACATAATCTAAATTTTTTATCTATATTTAAACTTGGTACTGTAAAGGCAGCAGAAACAAATTCATCTACCTTTGACCCATCAGTATAGATATGTATGTAAGAGTTGTACTTAGAAACTAATTCCAAAGCAGATTGCTTTAAATATTCTGGATGATCAGTTTTCTTATTTATTAATTTATTCAAAGTTAAGTCAACCTCTACTTGTTTGTTACACCAAGGAGGTTCAGATGGGAAAGAAGGGCCAATAATAGATGTATTAAGTGAAGAAAAGAATTCAGAAGTACGAGTATAAATGGAATGCTCCCTACTCTCAGGTGTCCTAAAAACATTTGTCCAGTGGTTCTCCATTGTTGCTGTATTTATGTGAAATTTATTACCCAAAATTTTAGTCCCACATTTTATTGAATTTTGGAGTCGTCTTAAATGAAGAGGCAACTCTCCACATTCATTTTGAAGTGCTGCAGCTGCAGTACCCTTATGGGCTCCACAACATAATCTAAGTGCCTCAGTTTGGATACAAGAGAGTTTATCTAGGTGCGATTTACAAGCAGAAGAATAAGCAACGTCACCATAATCTAAAATAGACCTAATTAATGCCCTATATATGGTTAGGAGAGTTTTCTTACAAGCTCCCCAACCATAGCCACTGATGGCTCTTATGAGATTTAACCTCTTTTTGCATTTTTCAATGATATAATCAATATGTGGTTTCCAACTCAATTTACTGTCAAAAATTACTCCCAAGAATTTGACTTCATTTTCCATTTTAATTTGTTCTTTATCAATTTTAATAGTAATCCTTGACAAATTATTTCTTTTGGAGAAAAGGACTCCAGTGGTTTTATTAATAGATATTTTAAAACCATTTCTATTACACCAATTTTGTATTAAATTGATCGATAATTGAATTTTATTTTGTAATATTTTAACATTTCTATGTCCTAAGTAAATAGCACTATCATCAGCAAACAGTGACATCTCTACACCATCCACACCTGCAGCAATATCATTTATCATTAGCAAGAATAAAATAAGAGATATTACCGAACCCTGGGGTGTACCATTCTGTTGTATACATTTATCAGAAAGTTCTGCCCCAACTTTCACAATGTAGTAGTGTATATGAACTATATGCAATCGTAGACAGAACTTTGAAGGTGTTTAATGTGAGCAGCGTTACACAACGTTTCTACCCTTTTACGACAGTTCAGGTCGGCTGTAGGCTATTTCACAGTTTTTGTGTATTGCAGGCTGTCTGTTCTGTTAGTAGTTAAGATTTATCGCAAGACATGTACATGAACAGCGCAGTGCGTTTGCAGGCGCTTAATTAAAGAATAAATATTATTATTATTATTATTATTAAATACTTGTTTTCAGCACCTTTAATTCGGTTGCAACCGATCCTATAATAAAGCCGCTTTTAATTAATAATAATATTTTATGCGTCGTTTCTTTTAAAAACGTAACAAAAAATCCGTTGAGAATACGGGTCTAATTTCAGTAGCTCACGCAAACAATGGATAATTAATACTCGTTTCTGACACACCTTTAAAACGTAATATTCTATGCCGTGTATATTCCTCAAAAGCGCTTAATCGACATTTCCTGCACTGGACCACCTAAAGGTGATGTTTGACATCAACACTTCTGGCAACCACAAAATGTCGTTAAACACTGAAAATATGAATCATCAACGCTCTGTTTGGCCAGCTTTACGAAGGCTTCGTCTTATGGTATATAATCAGTAATTAATTATGTTTACCCAGCAAATCTACCACATAAGCAAGGTAAAGAAAGTAAGCGTCAATACTTCGTTTCGACACCTTTAAATCAGTTGCAAGCGAACCTATAATAGAAACGCTTTCTAATCTACAGTCATTTTTGCTTAACGTCAGTGTTAAGCAAGGAGAATTAAGCGGCTCTAACAACCACAACATGAGTTTCAAAATTGTTGTGTGATACTGAACAAGCAACGCTGTCGTTAGATACCTTTAACACGACTCTAAGTACGCTACATAAACTCTCGCTGATAAAATTAACTTCGTAATATGACAACTTTAAATTCATTTTCTCGTACTTTAAACTCTCTAACAGTCAAAACTGTTAAAAGAAATTTTCTCCTATTGACGTCAACGGCCTTAGATGCCGTAAGATGACGTTAAGCTGTAAATTCCAATCCAAGGGTGAGTTTCGTGTTCTTCATCGATCACAAAAAGGCCAGGTCGGCGTCAACGACTCTGGCAGCCGTAAGATATCGTCAAATACCGATGGATCATAACCCTATGCCTGCCGAAGCAGTTGACTTTTCGGCTGGGTATGCTATCCATTGCTTCATTGTGATTTAGCGAGAATTTTCTGTTTAACAACGCTGTGTCATAGCAAACATGTTTAGTGTTGTCCTCCTCCTCCTCCTCCTTTATCCTCGCTAAATTAAGACTGGCACTACCAGAGCACAGGCAATGATGGAGTTATTTTTCAGTTAGTGGTTTTAATTTTTAACGAAATCTTGTGACTGCCAAGGCCGTTGACGTCGACCTACCTAGGGCCTACCCTCAATTGTCGTCCCATCGAATAACCCCAGGGTTCTGCGGAAGCAGCGAAACACAGTTGGGGGAGTGCTGGCCTACAGGAACTAATCGCTCGATTAACTCCATGCCGTCCGTAGCAGGTGTGACTTTATCTCCAGATAAAATATGTCGTTGAATGTTTTGGATACGTATGTGTCGACAGTTACTAGACATTTGGCATGCATTACAATTTGTAGGGAGCAATTTAGGAAGAGACAGAGACAGAGAAAGACAGACAGAAAGAGAGACAGGCAGACAAACAGATTAATTAATCGAACAATTACAAGAAGCTTGAATGGAAAATATTTGCCAGCGGTCTGCTTCTATGTCATAAATCCTTTTTCATGTTGGATTATTGCATCGGGTACAGTACGAACAGAGACTACTTTCGGTTGTTCACGGTTTCATGCCTGAAATTCCAGTGTGGGAGTAATGATACATTTCTCGAAGTCTTTTAGATTGGGTGGGTGGAGATAAGTCATAAAGTGCTTTGAATTTCACATTTGGATGCTTTGGTCAATGGGTGCCTGTAACAGCCAGAGCAGCTTAATTTTATTGTAATTTTATTTTAATTTATGCTGATCAACGATGAGTTCACACGTGGGTTGGTCCGTAGGAATTGTACGCACACAGGTTTGCTATGAGTGGTACACACCTACGCAATAATCTAATCACTTGTCTGACTGTCTGTCTGTCTGTGTGTCTGTGTCCCTCTGTGTGTCTGTTTGGCTGTCTGTCTATGTGTCTGTCTGGCTGTCTGACTGTGTGTCTGTCTGTCTGTTTAACTGTCTGTCTGTCTGTGTGTCTGTCTGACTGTCTTTCTGTCTGTGTGTCTGTGTCCCTCTGTGTGTCTGTTTGGCTGTCTGTCTGTCTGTCTTTCTGTGTTTTTGGATGTCTTCTTTGAGTAAGAGCAATGAAAAGATATAAAGAGGGTTATTTTTTATCCATGTATATTATACTATGTGTGTATGCATGCATACATGTGTATGTATGTATGTATGTATGTATGTATGTATGTATGTATGTATGTATGTATGTATCTATGTATGTATCTATGTAATGTATGTATGCATGTACTGTATGTATGTATGATCAGTGATTGTAGACAGCAGCGCAACAGAAGTTATTTTGTTACATTACCCATTGTATATACTGAGTGAATGCATAACAAAGAGTTGCATCATCTCAGCAGATGATAATATAACATCCGATGCAATTAGATTCCATTTCCGTTCATTTTCCACGCCTCGTCCATTGCGATGTCATCAGTAATCTCCGCTCGACCAAGGATTCTCTGTCTGTCTGTCTGTCTGTCTGCCTCTCTGTCTCTGTCCCTCTGTCTCTCTTTCCCAGTCTCACCCGGTCCGGAGGTAGAGCCTTTGCGTACGTACTGCTTTATTATGACATCCATGGTCTGCCACCTCTCTCTGTCTCTGTCTGTCTCTCTGTCTCTCTCTGTCTCTCTCTGTCTGTCTCTGTCTCTGTCTCTGTCTGTCTCTCTCTGTCTGTCTGTCTCTCTGTGTGTCTCTGTCTGTCTGTCTGTCTGTCTCTCTCTGTATGTGTGTGTCTCTCTCTGTGTCTCTGTCTGTCTGTCTGTCTGTCTGTCTGTCTGTCTCTGTGCAAAACAATACAATACAACTGCATTATTGTGAGTGAAGGATTTGCTCAAACTTCCTACGCAGTAAATGCCTCGGGCGAGGCTTGAACTCGGACTTTCCGCGTTACAGTTCGAGCACTCGAACCAATCGGTCACCGCTCTCTGCTTCATGTGTTACGTATACCAACGGCTTAATGTCTCTGTCTGTCTGTCTCTTTGTGGCTCGTTGTCTCTGTTGTTGTTGACTGTATATTTCTCATTCTGTTGTCTCTCTTCTCTCGTCCTATTTGTGTCCTATTCGTCCTATTTGTATTCCTGTATCTGTATATATATATATATATATATATATATATATATATATATATATATATATATATATATATGTATCGGTGTATCTGTCTGTCTTTCTATAGCTTCCTGCCTATTTGCCTGCCTGCCCTTTTTTCATTCCCTCTTTTCTGTCTATTTGTTTGTCTGTTTGTGTGTCTGTCTATTCTCTTCTTCTCTGCATAGACTCTTTGTCTCTCTCTGTCTCTGCCTGAACTTGTTGCCTGCCTCCTTTCCTTCCATGATCCATCCTAGCCTGTCTGTCTGTCTTTGTGTCTACTATTGCCTCCATTAACTCGCACATTGACGCGCAAAGCACCAGACGCATAGAGGAAGATGCTCAGCAGACGCTATCTTCAGCAGCAGAAGCCGCTAAACATCATCAACGTCTTCGCTGCCAGACGCTGAAGCCAGGCGGCATCTTTGCTTGTGTTGGCATCGCGAACGTAAACAAACTTTCGAAAGGCCATCTACCGGATGGCTCATTTTTCGCTGCGATATATTTTTACTCTTCGAATCTTGTTCCAGTCGGGAATAAGACGTCGACGGAAAGAGTTTCGAAGTCTCTGACTTTCGACCCTCGTGGGACAAAGCATTCGACCCAGTTGACCTATTTGTGGACTTTTTGGGTCAGGTTGTGACCTCTTCGTGGGCGGCGTAATTGCGGAATGGTATACGGTGTTACGAAGGAATCCAGTTAAAATTCCACGCAACCTTGAGCGACGTTGGTGGCAGTTGCGTGTTCCACGGATGCTTCTTACGTGAACGCATAAAGATACAGTGACGCCTGTTTTCTGAGAGATTATTATTACCTAAGGCGTTCAGAGGCAGAAAAGGGTGGAAGATTCTAAGCGTGTAGCTTAATAAGCGTCAAACTGTAAACGATAATTGAACGAAGATTTGTCAATTTTTGTTGATGCGTTAAAAACTTCACTGAAAATAGTTACGCTGATTGGATTGGAGTAATTTTCGGAAGATTTTTAGAAAGTGGTAGCGAATATCTCTTTACTGGACTGGAATAGTTAACATGTAGGAAAGGGGTATGAGCTAGAAAAGCAGCATCCTATGTCCCTGTTTCTCTTCTTTTGAATGAAACTGGCGCAAAAGAGCGATAGAAGATGGAATAATTTGCGAATCAATTTGTCAGTAGGCAAGAAATACAAATCGATCTCAAAGTTGAACAAATCGGTCTTGCGGACACGATTTTGTCGGCGATGAGCGTAGAAGGAGGAAAGATGAATGTGAAGTTGGATCAACAGCTGCAGTGGTGCCTGCAGATGTTTGAAACGTGAGTGACACGCAATTCGATGACTGCAGTGTTTTGATAGATATAGGCTTATGCATCTGTTTAACTCGTGTTCTATGAAAACTCAAACTCTGTCATGTAAATGCTCTGTAGTATTCTGAAGCATCTAAACACGTGCAAATCAACTTCAGTCCTACTTATCCTACAGCAACTCTATACTTTATGGTCTTCCTGCATTCGCACTGCTTCCTATAACTAGAATACTGCATCGGGCTGCAAGGCTGTCTTGGGATATCGTACCTGCTCTTCGTTCTTTACACTGGCTTCCTGTCTGTGAGCGTATCCAATTTAAGATGGCACTCCTCGTGTACATACCACGTGCAAATTATTTGCCGTCCTACTTATCTTCCATGGTTACCTCTAGCTCTCTTAAAGGCCGGCCATCCAATTAATATCTACTGGAGAGGATACTGTTCCTAGTACATGTCTTGTATATGGCGTTCATTACCAGTTGCCGGTCCATCCATCTAGAACTTTCTCTACAAAGAATCATTCTTCGTATCTTGTGTTCTTTCCATCCGTCCATCGTCGTGACTGTTAATCTCAATCGTAAACTCCAAATTTCTAAAGCGTTACTCTAAAGCTAAGCGCAGGGCACAAGCTTATTCACGAGTACTTAGTCATGTCAGAGCTGTTGTTCAGAGGTGTAAAGTGAAGATCCGAGACCGGTTGCCAGAGAGACCAGAGAAAGAAAGAAGGTAGAGGACCTGCTAAGCTGAACGTGGTTTTACGATTCCTAAGTGCATCGCAATTTGTTGAGTTAATGCACTTAACGAGCTCTCGAGCCAGAAATTTGTCGTGCTACAAACGTGGCAGGATTTATTGGTGGCTTACATCAAAACCGTCGACCGACGCCTACCGTACTCAGGTTGAAAAAATACCGTATCTCGTCAGATAGTACGCTCGCTCCTACACTGCTGCTTAGGTACTCTGCACAAAAATACGTGCGGTCCACAGACCGTTTATGGCTTTTACATGGAAACTGGGCTGTAAAGTTTTAAAGGATTTTATTTCCTTAAGAACTGTTTTCTAAGTACAACCCTGGCGTCATGTCGCGCTTAGTATATGTTAGTATATGGTAAGATAAGCCGAGCAAGGGAGGTTAAGGTGGGGCACGGTAGAGGAGTAGGTAGGTACAATGCCCAACCACCAAATGAGTACAATGTCAGTGGGACGATTAGGCGGCAAGGGATGGGACTGGTCGTCGCACTGATATGCCGAGGCGAAGTAAAATGAAGTCGCTGACACTTCACACCCATGGCTGCTTCAGGGCCTACCTTAAGGGACACTGTTGTTCTTATTTTTTTATTCCGGATATTTCTATAGCGTCTCCTCAAGTCAACTACTACTCAGAGGCGCTCCCGACTACAGCATTTGATACTGTGCCGGAATTTTCACGCCAAAGCGTCACGAGCAATTGCGAGTCTATCTGCCAATCTGTCTATCTGCCAATGTAATTAGTAACTTCTATCGCGCGGTGTCTAAACACAATGCACCAACCCATGGCACACTAAAACCGAGCTCACTCAAAACGCTCAGCGCGTTACTTTATTATATAGCATCAGCGGACATCGTTTAAAAGGTGTAGAAAGAGAGCGGTCTAATTGTAATTGTAACTAGTAAATTCTGCTTCATAAGGTATCAACCGATGGCACACAAAACCATTCCGTAACCAGGTCAATATCCAGAAGATCAGCCCATAAGACAGAGAGACAGCTTATGGTGGCTAAGAAATTATTATTGAAAGAGGCAAGTTTTAAAGTTGAGAACGAAATGACACAAGCGACCGAGCACAGCTCACAGACTCAGGAAGAGAGTTATCAGAATGGACGAGAGAGAGAGAGAGAGAGAGAGAGAGAGAGAGAGAGAGAGAGAGAGAGAGAGAGAGAGAGAGAGAGAGAGAGAGAGAGAGAGAGAGAGAGAGAGAGAGAGAGAGAGAGAGAGAGAGAGAGAGAGAGAGAGAGAGAGAGAGAGAGAGAGAGAGAGCAGAACGGACAGGGGATAGGGAGAGAGTTCTGGAGTTTATGTCCAACAACCATAGAGTTCGTTCGTCAGCCATTACTGCAATAGTAGGCATGATCAGATTAGGCAGATCAGGTTAGACACAAACTGTAGGTCCCTGTTAACTTACCCTATCTGGAGTAGCATGGTCTTTTCAACAAGTTTCTTTAGCGGGTATGTAATTGTTTAGACTTTAAAGCGATTTCTTTAGACACCTTTAAAATGCTGTTAGGAAACGGTATCCAATTGTTTAAAGTGCTCTCTTTAGACACCTTTAAAATTCTGTTAGGAAACGGTATCCAATTGTTTAAAGTGCTTTCTTTAGACACCTTTAAAATGCTGTTAGGATACGGTATCCAATTGTTTAAAGTGCTCTCTTTAGACACCTTTAAAATGCTGGCGGTACACGGTATCCAATTGTTTAGACCGCTCTCTTTAGACACCCGTAGAATGTTATCAAACTTTGTTATATACCTACAGGACACGAGAGCTAATTGAATGAGTATGGGGTCTGAAATACCAGAGAAACGATTAGAAGTATTCAAACAATTTCTCTCGATGTTAGCAGGCTTTGTAGCCAAGATGTCGTTAAACTCTGGATCCACCCAGCCGATTGGATACAGCCCTCTCTTAGGAAACCTTTAGCACGTTATCATCCGATGCTTTTTAGATACGGAAGTGACGGAACACGCTAGCCGATCCCGTTCAGAAAACAATTAGTTTCAGATTGGGGCTCATAATTTATAAAACTTTGAAATCTGACCAGCAACAATACTTAAAATCAGTTCTTATTCTCCAGCCTTATCATTATTCAATCAGGTCATCTAATTTCTTTGTCTGCTCATAACTAAATTAAGAACTGTTATTGATGAACGAGATTTTTCTATGGCTGGACCTACTTTTTGTAACTCTCTCCATCTGTCTGTGCGATCTGCTCAGTCGCTTGTGTCATTTCGTTCTCCATTTAAAACTAACTTCTTTAAAATTGCTTACCTAGCATAGGCTGCCTCTGTCTTCAGGGGCGCCGCCAGGCTTAGAAAAATTGGACGCACACCCCTCCCATCTCCTCCCATCCACACTCGTCCTCTGTCTGCCACTCGTAGTCATAACCTGAAAATGACTCAGAGTGACTCATAAAAGGCATGCATATGATATCATGTGATATTATTTATACATACCAAATGGTAAACCAAAATTACACAGTGAAATTGTCAAAAATATCGATGCGATGCCTAGTCCTTGTGTGGATTTGATTTGCTGGAAGGACAGCAGTAGTTATCGGTTGATTTTATTTGACCCGTGTCTATAGCTTCGTGCACGCTGATGATTTTTTATCCTGTGCTATAGGATAAAAACTGTTTTTTGAACCTACTAGGTGGGGATTTGAACCCTGTATTGGTCAAATGAGTCAGTTTATTACACCCCCTACTACTAAGTGCCTTATGGGTTACCCACAATTTGAATTTGTGCGTTAAAAGATGTTAATCTACTAAGGACGCACGTGCGTCCAGTGCGTCCAGTGCGATAAAAGATGTTAATCTACTAAGGACGCACGTGCGTCCAGTGCGTCACGCTGCCGGCGCCCCTGTCTGTCTTACAGGCTGATCTTCTGGATATTGACTTAATTACGAATTGCTTTTGCTGTGCCATCGGTTCATGCCTTGCGCATTAGACAACGGTGCAACAGAAGTTACTAGTTACAATTAAAATTAGACCGCTCAAATTCGACACCTTTAAAACCTGTTCATCCAATGCTATATAATTACGTAACGCGCTAACCGGTTTGTTAGACCGCTCTCTTTAGACACCTTTTAAATGGAGTTATCGGATTCTATATAGGCCCTTAACACGTTAGCCGGTTAATTGACACGTAAATTTTATGTATGTCTGTTGTATGGTTTATCTGCCACCCAAACCGTGATCGCTCTTGAAAGACATTTTCCCAACGATGTCAATGACTTGTTTTCATAAGATATCGGTATACTGTTAGATGCACCGCCAACTGGTAATAGCGCTGCCTTTAGACACCTTAACAATTTGTCAGCCTGTGTTAAATAGTTTGGGACACAGTTACCGGTTGTTAGAGCGCTCTTTAAGACACCTTGAAAGCATTATCACCCGATGCTATATAAGCATTAGGGTGCATCGATCATAATGGGAGAAAAATTTGTTTTCTCATTTTTATTTCTAATAGTGCAAAGTAGTTGCCAATTGATGTCAACAATATTCTGGTGCAATTTCACCAATTTAGCACATGACCTTGAGGTGCCCCAATGACCTTGAAGTTTTGATATTAGACACATAATATTTGCCCATGTTATGCAAGGAGTAATGTCCAGAAAAACAAGCTTCTACAGTATGAATCTGATGGCAAGTAGAATGCAATACTGGTAAAACATATTAGGTATATTATTCCATCATTATGTCCATTACACCAGTGATGAAACAATGAGCTGAGTCAAACCTACAGTAGCGGTAAGCTACAGTAGTAGTCTTACCTTATTAATGCAAGTAGCCCTAATTAGTCAGCCTATGCGATATTCTTTCTTAGTGTTAAAAGTCGGCCTGTATTCCAATCTTGTTCTTATGAACCCGTCCCTAGCTTTGATGCCGCAGACTGCAGCTGAAGCCTCAGTCACTACTTTCACATCACGCTCCACTGCCTATGGCTGGCATGGGAATCTAGGAAAGTCGGACTGTTGTGCTGGGTGCGTCGCTACAAATTGCATCATTTCTTCATCAGATACCTCCAATGTTAGTGGTGTTCTGCTACGCATATTCGACAGTCAATGAGGTCATCAGAAGCCTCAAACTTTAGCAGAGGAACAACGAATTTCAAACTCCAGACCGTACAGTTTTCCTGGCTTTCAGGATTGACGCATTCCTAGCGTTCAAATTTTCTTACGGTCATGAGTTAAGTTCAGTTAACATGGAGCAACAAGCAGTCCTTATGCTTTCTCTGGACCAATTGGTCATGGTTTATTAACGTGTAAACAGTTACCAGTATAGTTCTTTGATAAAATTGAATCGGATTTGCCAGCTGCAACTTTAACTGACCTAAGTAGTGACCGGCAGTATTTGTGGGACATTAGTAACGCGGTCGTTAGAGGGTAGTGCTCGTTGAATTAATCTAAAACAAGACCCTGGAACATTGAATCACTTGCGGTGGTTGACAACTGCGAATTGCATATTGGAATTCTACATTGGCAGTTGCGAACCATCAGTAGAGCTTCAAATGCTGGCGATGTATGTAGTGAAAGTATATGCTCCGATGTGGTTAACAATTTTGCAAGGCTGGTCTGGTCGTGGGTGAGTCGAACCTGGTTCCTTCACCAACGATAAGTGTTCCTCGATAACAACTTGTCGATACACATCAACCTTACTGTACCCTGGTCAGTTAGAAACTCCTGCTCATCTTTAGGAACTCGAATGAATTGCTATCTACCTACTAAAAGACCAACATAACTCTTTAAAGCTATACATAAATTACTTTGCCCTACACCAAATTACGCTACATGCAGTGCTCCAGAGTCTCCAAATCATGAACACTTTGGGGTCGTTGGGGCACCTCAAGAACTCATCCAAAAAATTCTAAAATTTGCATGCTAACTAAGCAGTATAAAAGGCACCTATCGGCAACTATTAGAATATTCTTTTCCAAATTTTTTTTTCGATGCACCCTAATAAGCATAGGACACGCTCACCGGTTATGTAACTGCAAGGTTGTAAATCAGTAGAGTGGACGATGCTGTATTATGCCACACGAACGCCACAAGACTTAAAATTATTTTATGTCAACGTCCTTATTTTGCTAATATTAAAAATGTTACGATGCGAGAAATATGTGTGACAATCTATCGCTCTTGAGGGATTCTGAAAATGTGCTTCATATAAATTGTTCAAACACATTACACTCTAGCTCTTACTTTACAATTTACTCTTAGCTAAACCTTATTTGACTTTAAATGATTTATTTGCATCGAATTTTTATTTGCAGACGAGAATTTTTATTTCTTTTAAAGTTGATTCATTGCCAAGGCTTTGTAAGGAAAGCTCTTGAAAGAGTTGTGAGTGATAAGTCCTCGATTTACGGTGACACCTCAGAGGCGAAACAGTTAACAACTAAGAACAGTTAGGAAGAACGATGAGAAATGATGGTCTTGTCCTTTGACCCTTGACCTTTGTACCCAACGTAGTCTGTCTTGAAGACAGGGTAACAAAACTCTCTTTCTGTTTCAATCAGTGTCTCTCTGTCTATGTGTTTCTGTATGTGCCTGTCTCTGTTTCTTTCTGTCTCTGTCTCTCAGTTTCACTCTCTCTGTAACAATGTCTTGAGACAGTTAGTTACCTGTTGAGTCATTTTGATTGCGCAATGAACATGTCTCAATGACAAATGCATGCTTTCTTTTGCAGTCTTCAGGAGTCCAACAGCACTGGGGTTCGGGTAAAGGGCTCCGCGGGGGGCCCACACGACCCCTCAGATAGGACGGAGCCACCGGAAATGAAGCGGAACGAGCGATGCGTTGATTGGTCACGCGACGATGACGCAAGCGATGACGTCATGACGAGAAACGCGGTCAACGAGAGGGACACGAGACAGACGAAGAAGGAGAGTTGTCCTTCCGACAGGAAGTCGTCCTTCAGTCTCTTCGGTGGGAGACAGGACAGGAAGAACAAGGACGGGGAAGAGTCGGCGGGGGTTCTCCGTCGACCCAAGCGGTTCTTCAGCCAGCAGAACCTGCGGGCCGTCTCCAGGGACGAGTCCGTCTTCGAGGCTCCCGTCTCCGCTACCCGTATCGCCACGCCGAAGTTTCTCGCTCGTCTCATATCCCACCAGAAATACCGGTCCAATCAGGATCTCCCCAGCGTCCACGAGGGATTTCGGACTCACGACCAGTGTCGGGATTCGAATTCTAGACCGACGACGTCTATCCTCGGCTCAGTGTCCTCCTCCTCCTCTACTGTGAAAACAAGAGGCACGGCCAACCGGGGAAAATCGCCCTTAACGGACGTTCGTTTGGGCCCCGAGGGGATGGAGGGCGATTGCTGTTTTGTAACGGAAGCCAGTTCACGGTGTTCCGTGGAGGCGACGAGGCGTGACGGCGGCGTTCTCGCACGAGCGAAATGCCCGTCATGGTCCGGTTGGCAGGAGGAGGAGGAGGACCAGATCCATGAGCCAAGTCACGTCAACCGACTGCATCAAAATATCGTCATGGGTCATGACCTCTCGGGTAGCAGCAGGTTCCTAGGGGACTACCGACCTCGGCTCAACGCCCACCCGGAGGAACCGTTGACAGGTGCTGCGCCCGTGGTGGATGCTCATCCCCGAGCTCCAGGATTTCGTTCCAAGAACAGGTGGTCGCTGCAGGCACCGGAAACATTCCTGGATCCGACTTCGCCTTACGGGGCACCTCTAGAGCCCAGATACACGTTCGAGGGATCGCCACAGGAGCAAATGTCTGCAACGCCCGCGACAGTTGGGTTCGTTAGTGTATCCACGTTGGACATTGACAATATGATGAGGTCTTCACATGAACCAAACGTCGACCAGCGAAATGCATCTAACATGGATCGTCTACGGGACGAACCGGTTCTGACGAGTTACCCGCAAATGGGTGGAGAGGATCTAGGATCGGTGGAGCAGCATCAGAAGCAGGTCTTCTCTTCCACGTCCGCTCTTCCACCGCAACACTTCAAGTCCGCTTCCTACGACAACGGCGTCAGCGATCACAAGAGGAACGCCGACGTCAGGAGGGTACATGTAGGGGACACATTGCCCAGTCGTTTCTCCCCGAACCAGGTCCAAACGTTGAGACTGCGTTCTCAGGAGTTCTACCCGCTGGCCCAGCGTAAGGCCATCTCCAACGCTGACATCTGCCAATCGTTTGGGGAGCAGAAGCGACAGACACTGGGAACTGACTACAACAGACCCGCTGTGGTTGGCCGCGCCAGAGTCCCGGATCTGAATTCTCCATCTTCGATCGCGGAGACTTTCCGGGCTGGCGTGGAAATGTCGCAACAGGGCAATGATGGACGTCCATTTCAACTGGAGCCAGGTCATACCAGATCCCTTTCCATGTCACAACTGCAGTCGAACGATCTCCATCAATGGACTGGTCGCCATCCGAACGGGTTCAACAAAACACCCTCAAACGCCCACCAGAGGGTATCTCCAAAAACAACAGGCTTTACATGGTTGCCAGGCAAAGTCCAAGATACGAGATACTTCCAGCCGGTAGCAGCGTCTCACCACGAAAGGGGAGGCTCTCTGGACTCAAGCGAACTGGGTCGCTCACCTTTCGACTCCACCATTATCAGACCTTGTGTGGAGCCTCGAAGGAACTCGACTATGATCGAGGACCAGGCGTTTTCCGACCCGGAAGTTGTCGGTAACTTCAAGCGACGCAACTGCGATCCGTCCGAGAGACCCGTTAGATGCAGATTCTCCAGTTGCCATGGGAGTGGCAGTGGTGGCGACGAAATTAGTGCGAGACGGGTCCAGCAGCAGGCCGTTCTCAGCCTCTTCCAGAGACTAACTCTTGCCAAACAGCAGAAAATGTACGACGACACTACCAACAGCAGCAGCAACACGGGATGCAGGGAACCATCTTCACCCTCCGACATCCAAACCCAACATACTAGAGAACGATCTCAGACAATTGCATGGAACGATGGAATCCAGATGAACAGGAATTTCCTACCTCAGACTCTAACAAACCCAAATTCTCCCGTGTCCACTGAACCGGAACATACGCTGCGCTCACTCATGCGTGTCGGGCACCAGCCATACTCAGTCACGCATGAAAACTCAAGTTTCAACTCTTATGAAGACTTGAGGGCTGATGTCGGATCGATGGACCAGTTACGCATCGATGAATCGATCACCGATGCGCCACAGTTCCGCTTGGGTTGTTCCAGACACCCCAAGTACAGCGACATACTGTCCTCAAACGTCCAGGTCGGCTACTCAAGCACAGACCTCACGGTAAGATTGTGATTGAAATTAATAACTTCTATGACGCCGGCATCTAATGTACAAAGCATCAAGCGATGCCGCACCAAATCCAATACGTCAATATCCTTCTTTGCTAGCGTTAATTTAGACACCTTTAAACATTGTCACCCGCTGCTATATAATTATAGGACACGATAGGAGATTTAATAAGAGCTCGTTAGACACCTTTTATACAGATGCCTTAAGCACCTTTTATTCAGAAGGTGACGAATCCGTGTGTAAGAGCTACGTTTGGGTTAAATAGCGCTCGCCTTGTAACGCGGACAGTACGCGTCCGATGTTCCTCCTCTGAGACGGTTCTATATCTATCTATCTATCTATCTATCTATCTATCTATCTATCTATCTATCTATCTATCTATCTATCTATCTATCTATCTATCTATCTATCTATCTATCTATCTATCTATCTATCTATCTATCTATCTATCTATCTATCTATAATGAACTTCTATAGCGCCCCTTCAAGAAATCTACTCAGTGGCGCTCCCGACCCAGGCCCGGTCAAATAGAAAGGTCTTAAGAAGGCCATAGAAAGTACCTGAGAGTCTCTAGGGAGAGAGCGAAGGGAGAGAGGGAGGTCGTTCCAAGCGATAGGACCCACCACGGAGAATGATCTACGCTGCGCCATAGAAGTACGCGCATAGGGGACAGCAAAATCACCCCGGGAGGCCGAGCGCAAGGCACGGCGCCCCGCACAAGCGGAAGTTAAAGTAAAGAGCTCCCAGAGGTAGGCCGGGGCCCGCCCTAGGACACAATGCCACGCCATGGTGGAGACCCTGTAATGAATGCGATGCTGGACAGGAAGCCAATGGAGAACGTCTCGCATAAATTCAGAGACGGTTACTGTGTAGGGACTTTGAGTAAGTCCCACACTCACAATTGGTGAGCATCATCGATTGACGGTTGGTCATTAGATAGTGGCGCTTAATAAACGTGTAGCAGTAGTTGTGGTGGTAGTGGTAGTGGTAGTAGTAGTAGTTATTCGATTTCGGTGGCTCTGCACCGGGGAACGCCATCTGCCTCTCCGGGATCTTGCCACCGCACTCCGATGCCTTGCTGTGATGGCGCTTCAGACAATTATAATAATGATAATAATAATAATAATATTATTACTATTAACAATAATAATAATAATAAAAACAATAAAATTAATGACAATAATAGCAACAACAACAATAATAAAAAAACTAGCAATACTGAATATTCGATTATATAGTGTGTGTCCCTACACACCTTTTAGTCAGCAGTATGAAATCATATATATACTGTAATAGCCATACGGTACACTCATCCCATACAATACATCATTCTTTGTTGTCTAAATTCAATAGCAACGTACGTTGGACTGATTAATGATAATAATTATAATATAATTATCAATAATAATAATAATAATTATTAATAATAATATTGATTACAATAACAATTCAATGATTCAATGCACTCGCATACCAGGGCACCATGTCAGGACTGCCCGGCATCGAGGACCGGCGGGCCCATCCAAGCTGGACCTAACTTTTCATGATAAACTGTTCACTAAGTGACGCTGAGATGGCGCTTCAGATCATAATAATAATAATTATAATAATAATAATAATAATAATAATAATAATAATAATAATAATAATAATAATCATAATCATAATCATAATCATAATCATAATCATAATCATAATCATAATCATAATAATAATAATCATAATCATAATCATAATCATAATCATAATCATAATCATAATAATAATAATAATAATTATAATAATAATAATAATAATGATAATGATAATGATAATGATAACAATTATAATAATAATAATAATAATAATAATAATAATAATAATAATAATAATAATAATAATAATAATAATAATAATAATAATAATAATACACCGGGACAGCATGTTGGCATCGGTCACCGACATAATTCCGGGACTGGCCGCGTACTGCAACCTAGCCTACGCCGAGCCCTCGTTCCTCCTATTCGGCCGATTCACCATTCTCTCGCAAGAAGGCGCACAGTAGGGGGATCCCCTCGGGCCCCTGCTTTTTTGCTTACCACTCCAGCCGATTCTGGCCAGGCTAGAATCTCCTCTGGCCTTCGGATATCTGGACGACCTCACCTTGGGCGGCAGTCCTGACGGGGTGGAAGCGGACGTGGATCTAATCGAGAGAGGTTGCTCAGCCCTGGGCCTCTCGATCAACCGCGCCAAGTGCGAACTTATCGCCGCGGGCCCCCGAAATCAGCGCCGAGAACGCCCTGATGCAGTTTGTCCGTGTGAGCCCATTAACAGCCACACTCCTAGGGGCCCCGCTTTCATCAATGGAGGCCCTCTCGTCTACCCTCGACACCTGCGTGGCCAACCTCAGGATGGCGCTCGACAAACTCCAACACATCGACAGACAGAGTTCTCTGCTGATCCTCAGATGCTCCCTCGGCTCGCCGAGACTCATGCACATATTGAGAAGCACCCCCTGCCACGATCAACCGCGCCTGGAGGTTTATGATGAGCTGCTACGGGCAGGAGTCGGCCGGATGCTTAACGCCTCGATGAACGACGACCAATGGTCTCAAGCCTCTCTTCCGATTAGGATGGGGGGATTGGGAGTAAGGAGGGTGTCCTCGCTGGCACTTCCCGCCTTCTTGGCTTCGGCCGCGGGCACCCTCCAAACCCAGTCCCTCATCTTGGGTACTATTTCCGTGACCCCTGACGCGGCACATGACTCGGCGAAGACTACCTGGCTTCAGCTTTCTGGGGTCCCGATCCCGACGGTCACGCCCGGTCGTGGACAGAGACACTGGGACGGTCCGCTACTACACACAGTCCTCTCGACGCTCGAGGATAAACTGCTTGATCCATACGACCAGGCGAGACTGAAGGCTTCGCAGTCACCGCACGCCTCGGACTGGCTACACGCCCTCCCCATCGCTGCTCGCGGCCTCAGAGTGGATGACGAGACAATGAGGGTGGCGGTCGGCCTACGATTGGGTCTGGCAATCTGCGAACCGCACAAATGCGCATGTGGTGCCTACGTCTCGTCCAGAGGCGCGCATGGGCTGTCATGCTCACTGGGGTTCGGCCGACAAGCTAGGCACAGCAACATCAACGACCTCATCCACCGCAGCCTCAACAGAGCCGGCATCCCGGCAGTCGAGGAGCCGTCCGGCCTATCCAGGTCGGATGGAAAGAGACCGGATGGCCAGACCCTAATACCGTGGAGCGGCGGGCTGTCTTTATTGTGGGACGCGACGGTAGTGGACACGGTGGCTGCCTCTTACATCACAGAAACGGCGGCCGCGGCAGGAGGGGCGGCGGAGGTGGCTGCTACGAGAAAGAACATCAAGTACTCTGAACTACAGAAGAGATACATCTTCATACCTGTAGCTGTGGAAACCTTCGGTCCTCTTAACAGAGAGGGTCTCGCCTTTCTATCTGAAATTGGTCGTCGGCTGTCGAAAACCACAGATGACTCCCGCGAAACAAACTTCCTATTCAAGAGCCTATCGGTGATGGTGCAACGCTTCAACGCAGTGGCTTTCCAAGGCGCCATGTCAAAGCTGCCCGGAGCCAAAGAGCAACAAACCCGTCGATATCTATCGCCTTCTTAACGGAGGCAGAGGCGGGAACTCGATTTTCTGAGTGAACAGAACCTAGACATGAATTCTCGGATAATAATAATAATAATAATAATAATAATAATAATAATAATAATAATAATAACTGACACTGTGGCGCCCTCTTACCTTCATGCAACGTCCGCGACATCAGGAGCAGCAGCGGAACTAGAGGCCACGAGAAAGAACAACAAGTACAGCCAGATCCGCGCAGACCACTTTTTTGTCCCTCTAGCTTTCGAGACCTTAGGCCCTATCAATGACGACGGAATGGCCCTTATAAAAGACTTGGGGAGATACTTAGCTTTAACCACCGGAGACCCTAGGGAGACTTGTTATCTACTCCAGCGGTTGTCAATCACCATACAACGCTTCAATGCTGTTGCCTTCAAAGGAACTTTCATGCGACCCGAACTTGTCGAATGATGTTTAAAAAAAATAAATATAATAATAATAATAATAATAATAATAATAATAATAATAATAATAATAATAATAATAATAATAATAATAAACTCGGTGGCTTTTCCTTGCACTTTAGTCGAGCCCGACCCGGAGGAGATGCAACCATTCCAGAATAACTAGTTTTCTTTTGTCTCCTGAAAAATTATTGTGACGCCCGAGGGATTATGTTTACCTCGGGAAAAAAAAATTTAGAAATTGTTTGGCGTCATCTAAAATTGTCGGCAACCGTGAATTGGAAACCCATCTAACTGCGATTTAACGCGTGACGAATTATATTGCGTCTGTTGAATCCATTTAAAAGGTGTCTAAGCATATGATAATAATAATAATAATAATAATAATAATAATAATAATAATAATAATAATAATAATAATAATAATAATAATAAAATTAATAATAATAATAATAATAATAATATTTGCCTCAGGGCAAAAAAAAAAATAAAAAAATAAAAAAATAATAATAATAATAATAATAATAATAGTATTAATAATAATAATAATAATAATAAAATTAATAATAATAATAATAATAATAATAATAATAATAATAATAATAATAATAATAATAGTAATAATAATAATAATAATAATAATAATAATAATGGTAGTAGTACGAATAATAATAATAGTAATAATAATAATGATTCAGTCCTCATTCCAAAGCATTATACCTTGCATAAGGCTCTCCTATTTGCTCCTAAATTGTAAACAGCTGTAGACCAATCTATTCAATCGTGGTTTCTCGTGGTCAGTCGGGAACAACTCCGAAGAGTTTTCTGGAACATGAGCTAAATAAATATGCACTTACTACTACCCTTATTTCTTATGGGTTCATGAATGGTTCTGTAGAAATGTCCCGGTGATTGTAATGGTAATCGTAGCGGTAACTTTATATAGCCTCGTGCATTATTTGAAAGTGTACGGGAATAACAAAACTCGAACAATTGTTCATTTGTGAGGCGCAAATTTAAGGCTTCTGACGAATTATAAGTGTAAGCGGTTAGGCGTGTTTGTATGAGATTGGAAGATGAATGTGAGGTCGACATCAGTGGCTCTGGCGGCCACAAGATGTCGCAGGGAATGAGAGGTTCAGGTCATGAGGAGAGACAGAGACAGACAGAGACAGAGACAGACAGACAGAGACAAAGCAACAGAGATAGGAACCGTTACTAATGATTATAATCAACCGTAGAGGGCGGAGGACAGGTTCAGATCATGAGGAGAGATACAGAGACAGACAGTCAGACAGAGAGGCATAGAGAGAGAGAGAGACATACAGAGACAGACAGTCAGACAGAGACAGACAAAGCAACTGAGATAGAAACCGTTGCTAGTTATATTATCAACCGCAGAGGGCGGATGAGAGGTTCAGGTCATGAGGAGAGATACAGAGCCAGACAGTCGGACAGAGAGGCATAGAGAGAGAGAGAGAGAGACATACAGAGACAGACAAAGCAACAGAGACAGACAAAGCAACAGAGATAGAAACCGTTGCTAGTTATATTATCAACCGCAGAGGGCGGACGAGAGGTTCAGGTCATGAGGAGAGATACGGAGACAGACAATCAGACAGAGAGACAGAGACAGAGAGAGTGAGAGTCCAATTCGCATGGCAGATTTATGGGTTTGCAAATGACTTTCCGCTCGAGTGACGGCTGATTGCGACTAATTGCGAGTCCGAAGAGTTGGCGAGACATTTTGATGGTCTGTGGATCGTTCGGGTGAAACTGAAGGCGGAGCTTGGGGGTGGAAATCACCGAACGCCCTCAGGCTAAAGGCGAAGGGCCACAGCTTGCGATCGCTTCATTGGGTGCCTATATCTGTCTGTCTGTCTGTCTGTCTGTCTGCTTATCTGTCTACATGGTTGTCGATTTCCGTGTTTATGGTCTTCTGTATCCCTGTTAGTCTGCCTGCCTGCGTGTACATATCTGTCTATTTATGACAGATGTTTGGCTGTCTGTCTGCGTGTCAGCTTCTCTGTCTGTTTCTATGTTTCTTTCTGTTTGTCTGTCTGTTTGTCTGTCTTTATGAGTTTTTCTTTCTGCCTGGCTCTTTTCCTGCTTGCCTTCTGGTTGTATGCCTGTCTGTATATCTGCCTATCTGCCGAATATCTATCTTCAGCTTCATCCTTCGGAAGTTCTCTAAGGCTTACGATGGTAGGTCTCTCTGTCTGTCTCTCTCTGCCTCTGTGTATCTGTCTATGTGTGTGCCTCTGTCTGTTTCTGTCTGTCTGTCTGTCTGCCTTTCGCCCTCCACTATAGCTGTCAGCAGCCGATCAATTTCTCTCTGATCCTTTTTGTATTATTTCTCGGGGAAGATTCTTTTCTCCCTGGGATATTTTTTCTTCCCTCTGAGTTTTCGTTTCCAGTTATAGATCCGTGAGCCTAGAAGTAACTTAACTCTCTGAGTCCCTGCCTCACAGATTATCATTCCTATAGCACGACTAACCACACCAATACCAACATATCGTTTATCATCATCATCTTTGTAGTCATCTTCATCATAATCATTTGTATCAACAACAACAACATCAGCAACAAAAACAAATGTCTAAAGTATGTTTGTCTGTTTCTCTGTCTGTCTGTATATAAGTCGGTGTCTTTCTATATGTCTGTCCATATGTGTCTGCTTTTCTGTCTGTCTGCCTGTGTATTCTGTGTGTTTATCTGTCTGTTTGCCTGTTTGTGTGTCTGTCTGTCTCTCTATTTGTCTCTCTGTTTGTCTGTCAATCTATATGTCTGTCTGTTTATCTGTCTGTCTTTGTGTTTGTATTTCTGTCTATCTGTTTGTCTATCTGTCTATCTGCCTGTGTGTCTATATTTCTGTTTGCCTGTGTGTATGTCTATCTGTCTGTCTGTCTATTTGTCTGCCTGACTGCCTGTCTATATGTTTGTCTGTCCGTATGAACAACACTATTAAGTTACTGCGTTTCTAAAGCTCTGTATCTGCCTGGCTGCTTGTGTTCCTGTCACGTTATTATCTGTATACCTGTGTGTTTGTCTGTCTGATTGTCCGTCCGTCCATCTGTCCGTCTGTCCGTCTGTATGTCTATGTGTTCGTTACAGTAGCTTGGCTTTTACCGTCGTACCGTCGAATCTGTTTACCTTCGTTGTTATCTTCTCGGAGCCTGGCTCTTTTTTCATTCAGGATGTTTTCGCGTCTTCTAAGTCAAGTGGTCTTCTGAAGGCGGACCGAAACGGTCCTGTGATTCAAACGGACCAGGTCTGTCTATGGTCCACTGGGGTCCAACTTCAGAAATTAACTTCAATTTATCAGACAGTGTTATAAGAAACTCTCCCTCCCTGCCTCCCCTCTCCCTCCCTGCCTCCCCTCCCTGCCTCCCTCCGCCTCCTTATAAGAAACTCTCCCTCCATCCATCCCTCCCTCCCTCCTTCCCTCCAACCATCGCTCCCTCTCTCTCCCTCCTTATAAGAAACTCCCTCCCTCCCTCCCTGTCGTTTCCTCTAAGGCTCTATTCTACGGACCACTCTTCTTCTCTTCTATGTTGATGATGTATCTGCACTGTAAACCTAAATAGCGGTTAATGAAGGAACTCAGTTCCCTGTATTAGTTTTAGAAAGCTAGTCATTTATAAATATGTAGCTGATAACTTCTGTAGTGCTTGACAGGAACCTCACAGGGGCGTTAAAACACGGCTATCAGCCTATCGAAAAACACGTGTCTTAAGATAAGCTGAAAGTATTTCTAGAGCTATCAATGATGAGAATGCGCTTGGTGAGCAATTATAGCGCTATAAAAGTGACCAAGGTCCATGGGCGCCCGCAGAAATTTTTGCAGGGGGGGCACAACCATGTAGTAAAAAAATTTTCAATGGAGCAGAAAGCCTGCCCATATTCCGTGTGGGACCCATGAGGGCCCATATTAGAATATGGACGAATGTTAATGGGCATATATACTTTGTAAGAAGTCGTAATGATAAACTCTAAATTTCTAGAGAGCTTTTGTAGGCCTAAAGCTAAACGGAAGGAACCTGCTAATTTGAGTGCTAAGAGAACGGATTTAAAGATATATTTGTGTAATAGTTGAAAATCAACGCTGCAACATAATAATAGTAGACAATAATTCACAAAAATGCATACTTTTTTTACCACGTGCATTATGCATATGTTGTAGAATACAAGATGTGCATTATTCAAAATTGTAACTCACCACTACAAATGTTGCTGTTGCTGGTAGCCTAAATGTACTGGTAATATCACAGAGCATGGTGTCCACAAATTATGTCTATGAACCCTCCAATGCTGAGACTTGCGGCAAAGATTAATGCCTTTTACCGTTGCAGAATAATTTTAAAGTAAATGTAACAAGTCAACGGTATGGTGAATAATTATAGTGTATCGCCTATATAAATTTATCTGTCCTTCCAGTAGGCTTGCTATTTGCTAAGGGCTACGGTTCTGGGTTCATGCTGTAATTGGCCAGTGTAGTCACTTGGATCCATTCACGGAGATGCAAATAGAACTCTGCGCCCGATCCAAGGTCGTGTGAGTCATACTGGCAACTAGCCACTAATAGCCAATAGACACGTTAGAAAAAGAACGAAGCCACCACGCTGTCTCCCTTCCCACTGTCTTGTCCTATCTTATCCACAAAAGATCTTGTATCTTATCAGCATATCAGTCTGTTGAAGTGTCAAAATATCCCAACTGGTTTTCAACCCCAAATATGTATTTAATTGATGTAGGCCTACTATATATACATGTATACACATGTGCAAATATTCTCCTCCCAGCAGCTTAAACACGCATACGGGGGAGGGGGGCGGCATACCTTTGTGCTCTCAGTCACTTCCCGTAACCTATGGACCTCTAATATCAGGACCAGATGTCGAATTAACTTTCCCCGCTATGTGGTCAGCCTTTATGTCCCGGTTTCTCGGGTCAGCAGTGTCAAACCACGGCCTTCTAAACAGAGCCATCTAGTAGGCCGTGGTCGAAACGGCCGTCAGTACACGCTATAATTAATCAATGTGACAATGTCATGTTGTTTAACTTATGATCCGGTGTCTTTACTTCAATGTACAAGAGCACCTTTGTATAAGTCACCAAGCAAGTAAACGAAATGTCAGAATAACTAAATTTTATTATTTAAAATTAATAATATTCTTAATTTTACATATTTTGATTCAAAATCAGGGGGGGCAAGTGCCCCCCTTGCCCCAACGTGCGGGCGCCCATGCCAAGGTCTACCGCTTACGTAAGAACTAAGGATAACGCTTGATGTTGAGATGCCTCTATTCGGTGCTTATCAAAGGGACGAACACTAACCAAGGGCAGCAGCTAATCGGAGGAGGGGTTAATGGAGGAGCAGAAGAGGAAGAGGAGGAAGAGGAGGAGGAGAAAAGAGGAAGAGGGAGGAAGAGGAGGAGGTGGAAAAGGAGGAGGAGAAGGTGGAGCTGGAAGAGGAGGAGCAGGAGGAGCAGGAACAGGAGGAAGAGGAGGAGCTGGAAGAAAAAATGGGATGAGAAAGGAGGAGTTAGGGGATAAGGAGGTGGAGGAACAGGAGGAGAAGCAAAGGGAGGAGAAGGAGGAGGAGTATCAGGAGGAGACATTGACACTAACCAGGCTCTGCAGCCTATCGGAGGAGGGGATAAATGGAGGAAGAGGAGAACGAGTTGGAAGAGGAGGAGGAGGATAATGAGGAGGAGGAGAACGAGGAGGAAGAGGAGAAGGAGTGATGGTGAGCTGAGGCTGCTGCTGTTGTTCGGTCTGGTGGGATGGATGGATAAGAAGGTGTCAGTGCTGATAATGAAATCGCTTCGGGAGATGAAGGCATTCTGTCTGAATGTAACCAGTTAACTCTCGGTGCATTTGTCGTTTGGGGGCGTGTGTTTAACTATAGCGGAATCCCCTATGAACACCTGCACAGGCATCTGGTGGCCAAGTAGTTGCAATACATGTTTCTTGTATGTATGTATGCATGTATGTATGTATGCATGCATGTATGTATGTATGTATGTATGTATGTATGCATAAATATATATTATTATTATTAAAGTAGTTTTATATAGCGCCCCTTCAAGATCAATGTTCCCTCTAATTTTTTTCCGCCGTGCGCGCATTGGCCTGCCGCGTGAGCAGTAAATTTTGTGATCTTTAAGGCCTACTAAATATATTGTACGTGCAAGGATGTACATCTGTTCAAGTTCTCTGCCCCTGGGCAGGCTCGAGATCTAACTTCGAATGGCTAAATGCGACTCGCGAAGTTTAGGGAGGTGGTTTCTCGTTGCCTTTCCATCGGTGTTTTACTGAGCCTCTCCTGCGTTGATGTCCTCCATCGTCCTTCTTTCAGACTACTTATCTCGTGGGATTCGACTATACCGTCGAGGACTGGGTCGTCCACTGCGCTCTTTGTTCCTAGTGGGGTTACCTCGTGCAGGAGGCGTGGGCGTGGTGGGCATTTGGGGTAGCAGAGGCGTGTATATAAAGGATTGTTCCTCAATTTACACCATAAGACTCACATTAAAAGCCTAGAAAATCGCATCATATAAAACGAAAAAGGCTAAAGTCAATTTGAAGTAAGTAAGTAGCATTTATGTGAATGGGACAACATTGTAATAGAATTGTATATAAATATTACGGAATTAGGCCTACATATAGCCTGTAGACACATTTCAAATTCATGATTACATGAACAAATGTAATTGACAAGCACAACCTCAAGTTGTGTGCCCTTATGCCCGGTCAAACATCCGATGACGGCAATCAACATAGCAACTAAATAAGATTAATCGATTCACAATACTACTTTCTACAATTGCATTACCAGCGTATACATGGTTCAAGTTGCTTCCTGAACAATTTCTTCACGTCCGTAAAAGGCTATAAAATCCTTGTAGGGTAGGCTATAAAAAGGCCCAAAAACTAAGCTTAGATTTTCTCGTGTCTGTCTTTGTGAGATTGCTAAAGAGCATAGCCTACACATGATCCAGGTCAATTTGTTTGACCAGAATAAATATCTTAATTCTGATTAGGGCCTACACAGTCCAGGCGGTCAAACTGAAGTCGATTACGCATTTTGTCTTCATTGCATTCATAAGGCTGAAGCCACGTTCACACTGCATGCTAGATGAATCGGCAAATATCTTGAAAATTCCTACCTTAAAGTTTTCGATTGCAATGTATTTAAAGTCACGATACTGCTTGCAAGCAGCTGCTTCTCGTATTCGTCGCCAGTTTTGTCAAGTAGTTTACAGTATTTCACTGCTAATCTAGCAATCTCGGTTTGCCCAAAATCATAACTTCGTGTGCCTGCCAACAGGCATAGCTCACTTTCCATTTGAGTATTTCATCTTCTGGAAATCTGCAGTCATGTGTATACTGTGTACAGGTCACATGGCTTTGTAGAGAGAGACAGAGACAGACTGCTACAGAGACAGAGTGAGAGAAACCAGAGAGCGAATGAGACAGCGAAAGAGAGACGAACAAGGCAGGTATCATTTCAAACACCCTCGGTTATGGGTCAGAGATGCGTGATCTGCCGTAGAAGGGTATGCAGCTGTTGTAAGCTTCCGAATCATGCCTGGCTGCATATTGGTGTGTAGTACTACAACTGAGTGTCGCTTCTTCTGTGGGTCCACTACTCTGACACATCGGGTGACTTAGACAGACCCCACACATACGAATACACCTGTTGCTGTCTGTATCAATTAGGTCCTATCATGAAGCGTCCGTGCTATGCAGGCT
Source organism: Allolobophora icterica (assembly GCA_963556255.1). Taxonomy (NCBI): domain Eukaryota; kingdom Metazoa; phylum Annelida; class Clitellata; order Crassiclitellata; family Lumbricidae; genus Allolobophora; species Allolobophora icterica. Next base: position 48,767,760 of record OY744611.1, read on the forward strand.
ATAGTGCAGAGAGGCCGAGATCTACACGGGAAGACATTTCTTAACACAAGCCTTGTTTGGCCTTTTGAACATCGTAGGCTAAATATGTCATCAAAATAAAAATTAGAGCTCACGAAATTTGTGCGCTAGGAGGAAAATGTGCGCGCTAGTTTGAAATGCCGTGCGCGCGCGCGCACGCGCGCAGCTTAGAGGGAACATTGTTCAAGATTGCCTACTCAGGAGCACTCCCAGCCCAACCACGGTCAAATAACGCAGTTTTGAGGACAGTAAGAAACAGGGTGAAATGACCAATCGGTAATTGACGGAGCTTGGTAGGAAGCCCATTCCAGGTCATGGGGGCAGCCACAGAGAAGGCACGGCGCTGCATATATATATATATATATATATATATATATATATATATATATATATATATATATATATATATATATATATATATATATATATATATAAAAATATATATATATATATATATATATATATATATATATATACGGCTGCTGTATATATATATACATATATATATGCATGTGTATATGTATGCATGTATAAATATATGCATGTATGTAGGTACGTATGTATAAATGCATGTATGTGTACATAACATTGTATGTATGTATGTATGTGTGTGTCGTGCGTAGGTATGTATGTAGTGTGTATGTATGCATTGAAATGTGTTTATGAAATTATATATGTAGTGTATAATATTATATGGACCTTAATGAATACGCTGACCGTACACTGTCGGTTGGAAGCCCATGGGGCGAGGGAGAGGACTAGCCCTCCACCAATATACCGAGGCTAAGGGAATGAAGTCGCTCGCACATCATACCCATGGCTGCTTTTCGGGGTTTTCAAGGTTTTAACGACATTTTTGTCATCAAAGGTCGCGGATACCGGAAGGCTGCAGTAATTGCAAACCTTGCGGCTCTACTGCACTTATATGGAAAATGAAAAACTTAAGAGAGGTGTCTAAAGAGCTGGTTCGTTATTTGCTGTTTTATCGAAGCAGTGTCTAACAAAAGATGACTAACGTTCTTCTTCCTCCTTTTTTGGACTGGCACTACCAAAGTACGGGCATTGTAAGGGATGGGAAGTACAGCTGCATTGTTTAACGACATCTTATGGCTTCAAGGACGGTTGAAGTCGACCTCACCTCGCGAGTTAGGCTACTTTTTAAATGTCCAGCGATCGCTTCGGCGACTATATGAATATATTGACCAAAGTCGTTAAAAGAATGCAATAACGATAAACAAGAAATGGCAAACACTCGTTTTGTTGCTACTATTACTATATATAATTGCATAGTGTTGCTTGCGTAATAGTAAATACATGGGTTACGGTAAGCAGTCTGTTTTCTATGCTTAGATTTTTACCTCAGTGTTTCGTTACAAATCATAGTAAACGATTCAGTGTGTCGACTGTTGGTACCTTTGGTGTATAGGTGGCGCCAGTGAGTTCAGCTAAAGCAAAGAGGCTCAGTGTTTCGTTACGAATCATAGTAAACGCGTTTTTTTGTGGGGCACGTATAGGTCTCTTTCGTATAGCTGTTCATTTGCCACTTTTGGTCTACTTTTTCACGAGATCTGGCAACCAATACCTTGAACTTTTACCAGCAGGGTATTTCACACGACGGAAATCTACTTGTACTTTTACTTGTAGGGCGCGAGGAAGACTTAAAAGAGGTGTATAAAAGACTGTTCTGTTTCCTCTTCAGTTCCCGTATACTAGACGAGATTTATCGTCGGTTTTTTGTTTAGCTTCAGCCGACCAACTGCGTAGAAGTGTTTAACAAAACGCTTCCTTCTCTGTTGGCGAATGACCCGCAGCTGTTGGTCTCTCGAAATTGTTTACAAGTTTTCGTTCAACTGTGATAGTCCTATATCTCGCGTATTGCCGCCTCTTTGCACCGCTGTTCCTTCTCCTCTTTCATCCTACTTCTACGGCACCTCTTCCTCATGCTACTGTTTTCTTCCTGTGCCTGTTGTTAATCCTCTTTTTTATGTCTCCTCATACTCCTTTTGTTCCTCATACTACTGATTCATCTAATTCTTTTTCTAGTGCTGGGTGGGACACTTTAGCCAATTGAGTAGAACGCTCTTTTTAGACACCTTTAAGACGGGCAGCCTAGTGCTATATATGCATGGAACCTATTTAACCCATAAATCCGTTGTGCACAGTTTCAATTCACTCGTAAGTGCCCAGCCTGGAGAAACGAGGAGGGCGACACAAATGATCTTTGCTATGATGAAGAGTCGTTAAACACCAACTTACCAACCGATTGGTTAGAGAATTCGCCTGGTAATGCATAGAGTATAGGGTTCTAGCCTCCTCCTCTGAAACGGTTGCTATGGAGGGACCTAAAGTGAATTCTTCACTCGCAATTGCTCAGCGCCATTGGCTGATGCTTGGTCAGTTGGTAATTGCGCTTAACAAGCGCTTAACAAGTGCATAATAATGATAATCTTCCTTTTCCATTATCAGCTTCTTACTGTTCGTAATGCTACTCATTTTTCCATTCCTATTGCTCCTATACTGTTCTTTCTCATTCTTATTTTCTTTGTATACCTTTCCTTCTCCTCTTTCGCTTCCTTCTCTTCCTCCTCCATCTACTCTATTCCTCCTCCTCTTCCAACTCCTCATACTCTTTCCTTCTCCCATTATTTTTCCTCTTCCTCCTACGCCGCATACTCCTTTCACTCCTCTTCCTACTTCTCATCATCCATCTCTCCTTTACCTGCTCCTCCTTCTCATTCTACTCATTATCTTCATATTTCTCCTCCTCCTCTTCCTTTATCTCCTCCTCCTCCTCCTTCATTTCTTCTACCTCCACCTCCTCCTGGTCCTCCCCTCCTCCTCCTCCTCCTCCTCCTCCTCCTCCTCCTCCTCCTCCTCCTCCTCCTCCTCCTCCTCGTCCTCCTCCTCCACCTCTTCCTCGTCCTTCTCGTCCTCTTTCTCCTCCTCTTCTTCCTCATCCTTTTCCTACTTCTCCACGTCCTCCTCCTTCTCCTCTTCCTCTTCCTCCTCCTCCTGTTTCTCCTCCACTTCTCTTCTTCCTCCTACTCCTCGTCCTCCACTTCCTACTCCTCGTCCTCCACTTCCTCGTCCTCCTCCTCCTTTTCCTCCTGTTTCTACTCCTCCTCCTCTTCTTCCTCCTCCTCTTTTTCCTCCTCCTCTTCTTCCTCTTTTTCCTCCTCCTCTTCCTCTTCCTCCTCCTCTTCCTCCTCTTCCTTTTCCTCCTCCTTCTTCTACTCCTCTTCCTCCCTCTGCAACTCTTGCCTTCTCTTACTCTCTCTCCCTCATCCTCCAACGACTCAATCTCCTTTCCCTCCTCTTCCTACTACTTCCTACTTCTCATCCTCCTTCTCATTCTACTCATTCTCCTCATATTTCTCCTCCTTTATTTTCTTCACTTGCTCCTCCTCCTCCTCCTCCTCGACGTCGTCGTCGTCGTCGTCGTCCTCCTCCTCCTCCTCCTCCTCCTTTCTCTTCACCCATTGATGTACTTCTACCTAAGAATGATCAATGGCATTCCTGAAGAGTTTCATCTTCAAGCTTCGTCCAACCAACAAACATTGTCTTGTGCGCTCGGATCGTAGGGTCTCTTTTCTCGCAGTGACGACACACGAAGGGGTAGTGGTGGGGCGAAAGAGTGATGGGTGAAGTGCTGGACGGGGTGTGGGCGGACATAATTTAGGAATCGTAAAATTGCTGTTTTTAGTTTCATTTTCTCTCGTGTAGACTCAGAGGCATCGTTATAGATAGATAAACAGATAGACAGACAGACAGACAGACAGACAGACAGACAGACAGACAGACAGACAGACAGACAGACAGACAGACAGACAGACAGACAGACAGACAGACAGACAGACAGACAGACAGAGTAGAGGTAGGGCAATGGGAAGAATGTAGATTTGTGTGAGTGTGAAGAACAGCTGCTTTCAGATGTGGCAGAAACGAGAATACCAAATATGCCTATAGTAAGTAGGCGTAAATACCAAATAAACAGCACGCTAATTAATATTCGTATAACAGATAAATGAATTATGAACGAACGAGTGAAATAAAACAGGAATACTGATGAATATTCATAGCATGAGTAAATGAATAATCAACAGATGCAAAAATAAACAAATGAACTACTAATGAATTCGCTTTCACTTAAGGAATTCTTGACCCACCTAGGAAGAGCATACGTCCCCTACTTTCATCCCCAACCTCAGAACCCGACACTGAACCACAGTCCTCCTATTGAAATCCATCTGATCCTCCTACCTTAATCTATCCGATCCTCCTACTCTAATACATCCAGACCTCTTACCCGAACCCATCCAATCCTTGTATCCTAATCCATCAAATTCCTACCCGAAGCCATCCAATTCTCCTACCATAATCCATCGAATCCTTCGCAGCACTATCGTCCTCAACGAAAGCCGCCCTAGTAGCTCCTCTGCCTCCTCATATATCTGGTCTCCCTGGAAGCGGACTCGGATCTTCCCTTGACATCTCTGAATAACGCCGACTTGACGCAGGGCTCCTGCCACCACCCCTGGGTGCGCCGTTTTGTTAATGAGCTGAGCCCGGCGCTTAGCTTTAGAGTACCGCACTAGAAATTGGGATTTTACGACTGCGATAAACGCGGAGGTTCTTGTCAAACAAACAATTAATTAATCTGGATGTTGACCTGTTTACGGTTTGGTTTTCGTGCACCATCGTTTGATGCCTTGTGCATTTGAAATCGGGCACCATAGAAGTTACTGATTAAATCCAATAGCTACTATAGCGCCGTTGACATACTGCTTAAACCATCATCGCTTTGAAGAACCCAGGTTGAAATGCAACACGTGTCTTGGTGGCCTTATTTCAAACGAAGCAGTTTTCTTAAAATATCTGTCACATATACGTGCGTGGATAACCAAATGTTCTTGAAATCCCCGCAGGACATTTGTTTGAGTAAGCACGTATAGGCCTATTTAGTCCCACTCTGTAGCTGACGTTTTCGGGTGTTGCCAGTCCAAGTCATGGATAAAGGAGCAGGGTCACGCTGATCATCTTTGTTATGACACAGCCTCGTTAAGCAGAAACTATCTATATATACCTACCCCCGCTGGGTTGACTGAGCGTCGCCGTACGCTGGTCAATGAACAGCTATTGGTACTTGATAGGCCTACGTACTTAACAATGTTTTCGTGTTCTTAATGCATCTCTTATTGTTTACTTCTTATTCTAATTGGTTGCAGAATGAACGATGTGCATCGCCCGTCCACGCAAAGTCACAGGTAACGACGAGGTGAGTACTTTGTAATGATTAACACTCAGAATAATTGTAGATAGTACTTCAGTACGTGCATAAATTTGCATAAATTTACGTTAAGAATGAAGCTCGGTAGAAGAATCTGTCGCCTATATACTGTGTATATTCCTCGCTTTTCCCCTCAAGTTTTGTTCAGTTTTGCCAACTCAGTTATGAGGAGTACACTGACACTGTTAGGTGGAAGTAGCTGCCACTGTCCATACTCTAGCAGTGCCACACCCAAGCCTAGAGAAATGAGGGGGGCGACGATAATATTCTTTTTGACACAGTGTCGTTAAAGAGCAACTAAACAATTAAGTGTAAGATGAGACGGCGAAGGAGAGGACTGACCACCCGCCCCCATATGCCGAGGCTAAGAAAAAATGAAGTCGCTAACACTTCATACCCATAGCTGCCTCTTGCTACAGTTAGGTTTGCTGTATAATTGAGTATCTGCCCCTAGTACTTTGACGATCGTAATACCTGCGGATAGGGAAATTTTAAGTTGTTTGGTCGAGATTAAAGAAATTTATTTTGCGTTTAGAGACATCATGTGGCATCAAGGACCGTTCACGTCCATAGGAAAAAATTTCTTGAACAAATCTCACTGTTATTATATGACTAATCAGACCACATTAACACGACAGTTAACGAAAAATATGGCATGGGATTTTATATAGTTTTCGTTGAAAGCGTTTTAAAGGTGTCTAATGGCAGCGGTTCTTGTCCAGTATTTAGCGATAGTTTACAATTTTTAAATAAATGCTGTGGTTGCCAGGTCCATTGGCGTCACCTGTACCATATCCCAAACCCTTCATTTTACATAACTATATATTATGCAAGCTGATATATATTATCATACATATCATACATATTATCAGTTGTATGTATTCCAAAGTTTAACGGCATCTTATAACTACAAAGGCCGTTGACGTCTTTAAAGTTTTTGATGTATTTAAGTTCATTTTCATATAACTATATATATATATATATATATATATATATATATATATATATATATATATATATATATATATATATATATATATATATATATATATATATATATATATATATATATATATATATATATATATATATATATATATATATATATATACATGTACTCACAACTCACGTATGCATAATTATTTATTTGGCTTCTTTTTCCTTTTGCTCTTTGAGGATATCGGTTCTTTTCTGTTTTCATTTATATATTTTTCTTTTTTCGTTCTTAATTGACCATAGAGGCTCATTTGATGGCTATAAAAGGTTTGTCTTCTCTAGAGCTGTAGTATCTTATAGTGGTCCAAAGTTGAATGGTTTAAAAAATATATAGCGTCGTTATATCTGAATTTAACGGTGTCGAAAACGAATATCGCCTAATTTGGTATTTAGCGACATCTCGTGGTTTTCACTGCTTTTAACACTGACCATCCCCTACCAACCTTTGATGAGTAATTAAGTTGTTTTTAATTCTAATTAGCTTCTCGTTTAAGACGTGAAGTCACTGAAGTGTAGTCTCATAACAGACTATGCGTGTATCCAAACTTAAATAAGGATTGTAAGCTTTGAACGGCAATTGCTAGAGACATCTAGTATATAAATATATATATAAGACTTATATTTGCCTTACATTTTAAAGGTTTTCAAAACTTGCATCTGACATATTTAAAGATAATTTGATGACGCAGTTAAGACCATTCGATGGCCCTGCTAATGTATGCATTTAGGTATATATGTATGTACGTATGTATACGTACGTATGTATGTATGCACGTACAGTATGTATGTATTCAACCAATTATATAGCGCCTTTTAAGTATCTCATAAGGGCTCCTAGTGTCATGCAGTGGCTAATTTATTGTGCTCCTTCAGCTTCTAAAATCCAATCAGTGAAATTATCTTCTGTTTTGTTAAGCAGTCGTCCATTCGTCATCCAACTGACCAGTCATGGACAGAATGGAACTGTCCAGCGCTCTTCTCTTCCTCCTCCGCCCCTCCCTCCGAAGTCCAGCCGCCTGCAGAATAATTCACTGGACCGTGACGGTGGGCTGGCGTTCGACGCTGAGGACATCTACGCGAACCAGCTGAGACAGGAGGCCCGCAAGCTGTCCCTCTCCAGTGGGTCGTTGAGGACAGGGTCTTCCTCGAAGAGGGACAGCCTCGGCGAGGCCACAGAGGTGTCTCGGGACCTTGAGGGATGCGACGCTGGTGTCTTCCATCCTCTTCCTCCTCAGCATCAGCATCTGCAACAGATGCAACATCAACAACGAGAGAATCGGATGAAGGAGGATGATGGGGATGAGAAAGCAGTTATGGGATGGTGGTTGACGGAAGCAACCTCAAATGCGAGGTATGGCTAGATCTGAAATCCTTTCAATCATTCATTCATTATTTCAGTCATTCATTCCTTCATTCATCGTATAATATTATTCAGAGTATACGCTATACTCTGCCAACACCTAAGATTAAAATGGGAGATCAGGACTTTCGGGTCGTTGGCCCACGCGGCTGGAGCAGTCTTGCTGCACCTATTCAATGGACAGAATTGTAAGTAAGTAAGTAAGTATATTTTTTAATATAACCAGCTGCCAAACAGAACTCTGGTGAACTTACATCAGCATACATACATCAGGATAATTTAATATGTGAATAACTGTCATTGTAGTCTGACATTTATAAAGCACCACTTCAAGAAAAAACTCACCAGTGACGCAAAAAGCCTTCATATTTAAAACAAACATTTTAAAATATACTTACTTTGTATCTCTTAGTAGTTGCGTTGACAGTGTAAAGCATCCTAGAAGTAGCTTGCAACTGACGATGTTATAGAAACTGTCCTAATTACAATTACAATTGCTATTATTTTCGTACCAAATGCCTTGATATAGCATAGACTTTTGAACTATTACTTCGAAAGATCGACCGAATCAAATGTTTTAAAGTTGAGTCACTTAGACACCTTTTAAACGATTCCATTCGTTGCTATAAATAATTGCTATTCGCGTTTAACATACAGATTATGAAGTCTCGTCAGCCCCTATCCCTCGTTATGTAACTCATAGCATTTAATTGTTAGCATTTACGCCGACAGTTGACAGGGAAAGGCGAACAAGGAAGAGGAGTACTAAGAGGAGGACGACAAAATGAGGAGGAAGAGGAAGAGAAAGAGGAGGAGAAGGAAACTAAGAAACAGGACGAGATATAGAAGTAGAGGAGGAGATGATAAAACGAAAAGGAGTAGAACGATGAGGAAAATGAGGATGAGGAAGATAAGGGGGAGGTCAAGGAGTGGGAGGAAGTAGAGTAGGAATAAGAGGAGAACGACAAAATGAGGAGGAAGAGGTGGAGGAGGAGAAGAAGAAGGAAGAAGAGGTTGAATGAGGTGGAGGCGGGAAAATGGGATAGAGTGGGAATAGCAGCAGAGGAGAAGGAATAGGAGGAGTTTAAAACGGAGGAAAGAGAAAAGAAGAAGGAGAAGGAATAAGAGGAAGGAGAATTGAGATCAATACAATTTCTATACTTTACTTATTATAAACCTTCATTACTGGCTGCGATAGCCGGCAGTATGGGGTTATTAGCTTACCCAGGGAATAATTCGACTTTGAGTTGGGTTACCGTATCTTAGGTGGACGTTAGTGGAAGACCACGCAGCTAATAATAATTACCATTGTGGGACACCGGAGTGCATTGTTTCAAGCGCTCATTTGAGACACCTTTAAAATGTTGTCAAACGATGCTTTATATACATAGGACACAGCCGATGATTTCGATAACTTTGTAGCCGTTTTTCATCTATTTATATATGTAGCATATTTTGACGTCGTTTTAAAGGTGTCTAAATAGAGCGATATAAACACGCTTAAATTGCGTGGCATACATGATCATTATGGGGATTATTCGCGAAAGAGACCTTTTGTTGAACTAGCGCGTACCTGCTCTGTTGTAGTGTAGGAAGAAGAGGAGGAAGCGGTGGTTGCTGAAGCTGAATGAGTTAAATCAGAACGAAGGACGAGGATGCTATGAGGGCGGAGAAGGAAGGCTGCTTTCAATTAGATGCTCATGCTATTGAAACCAGATTCCTGTGGAACTGTTTTTTTTCTAGCAGTTATCCTGCTAACACTTATGCCTCCACTGAGTCGTGTCTTCGATAGCCTTGGCGTTTTTAAGTCGGACGACGGGTCTATTTTTAGCCTGGGATATATAATTAACTTTAACCACTCGTGTGCAATTAACAAGTCAACTACACACGATTTCATTCTAATGCCTTTATGCCTGACAGCTTGAGGAGGAGTGTGCCATCGGCATCTCTCAGTTTTTTAGGGCATGCCTCTGGATTGCTACAAACTGCTTTCGGCGACGATAACCCAGAGAACAGCGCGTGTGGTAATGCTCTTTAATCGGAATTGTTCCAAAGGTTCACTGACCAAAAGAAAGAAAAGTCAAGAAACGAGATAGTTATAACCCTGAAATTTACAGAAATGTAAGGTTGGGAGTACCAACTTAGCAAAAACATGTATTTAAAAAATATACCTAGAGTAATTATGGATATTATATATGCTACATATCTATAATATATTATTATATTATAAATATATATTAGATATAATTACATATAATATATATATATATATATATATATATATATATATATATATATATATATATATATATATAATAAATTGTGACGGGCGCCAACTAGATGTTTGCCGCAATAGACGCGTTGATTGACAACAGAGGGCAAAGGTCAAAGGGTGTCAATTAAAAGCGGGCGAAGAACGTTGAACCAGTTAAGGAGGACTTTGATACTAGAATCCAATTAAGGTCTTCTTGTAGCTTCCTGGACCAAATGTCGGTCTTCGATGATTGACGCACTGAACTGTGAAACTTGTGTTTCAGCTTGTTCCTTCAGATGATGAGTGGACGGATGGGTAGATGGATGGATGGATTGATAAATAGATGGTTGGATGGATGGAGGGATGGATATTTATGTGTATCTGTATGTCTATGTATGGATGGATGGGTTGGCGTGGTTTGGATAGATGAATTAGTGGGTGGGTGGATGGATGGGTGAGTGGGTTGGGTAGATGGATTGATGGATCAATGAATGAATGAAGGAACGAAGGAACGAAAGAACGCAAAACCAAACAACAAAGGAAACAAATGGCAAAACCTGTTGTTTGATACAATAGTGCATCATAATTCCGGTTATTTACGAGGAATTTTTACCAGAACTACACTGAAAAAAAGCATTAAGCCAACATATTTTCCCAATCGTTGCGCTGCACAGTGTTGCATCCGGTGTAACTCGACCCGACATACAAGACAGACATTGATTATATATCACTAAATCTGTCAGCGCCCTCTAATGTCTAGTAGACGAAATAGAAATCGTTCTGTGTTTTTTGCAGATCTCTGAAAACCGTCGAATTAATCAGAATGGACGACCTCTCTTCGCGTGATCAGGTCTTGACGCAGCCACTTTCCACTCATAGATTTGCCGAGACCGAGAAAACTCAAGTTGGCAACAACTGCGACAATTATGATATGCAAAACAATAGTGCTGGAGGTCTTTGCGACAAGGAGATTGCGCTAAGCGAAAGTGGGCGTGTTCAAAACGAAAGTGGGCGTGCTCAAAATGAAAGTGGGCGTGTTCAAAATGAAAGTGGGCGTGTTCAAAATGAAAGTGGGCGTGTTCAAAATGAAAGTGGACGATCTCAAAGGGTGAACTACTGTTTTCAAAGCAAGCCATGCGGAACTGCCTCAAGTCACCATGACATTTCCATTTCCACCAATCACACAGGAAATGCGTCACAACCAATCCTCCATTCAACCGGTGACGTCACGTGTTCAGGCCAACCCACGTCCGGTCGAGATACAGTTCCTGTCACCACAATTCGAATCTCAGACGCTACAAACGGGTTTCCGACACGACGGAACGGTTCTGTAGTACCCCGCAAGGAACCCTCTTCCCTTTCCTCTAGTGAGCCTGCCCACAGTCTGAAGGACTTTCCGGATACTGACTCTTCTGCCTCAACGGAAGACGAGAGCTTTCGCGGCCTGGCCTCCGTCCTGTGTCGCCATCTGGGGTCCGTTGATGAAGAACTGTGCTGCGTTCTTCGTCCACTCTACGTTAAGGCCAGCGCCGACTTCGTCAGATGGATCTTCGAGAACCGGAAAGTGTTCGACCTTGACCTTGCAGTTCGACTGGAACAGCCTCGTCGGAATTCAAGAATATCAAACGAAATGCCGAAAGATCCGAAGACCCCTCACTCTTCCCTTCAAACACTAAAGGTAACCGAAAATGTATTTGGTCATTTGGCACCTTTTAAATGGTTTTAACCGACGCTATAATAATTACCAAGCGTTTTCAATCTGCCACTGTTAATGCTATGGTAGTGCCAGTCCCAAGAATGGATCAAGGAGGAGGGCGACACTGATGATTTTTTTGTCAAACAGTGTCGTTATTCGTTAAAGTGAAATACTATTACTACAATCTGTCAAACGAATGGTGAGAACTGGTCAAACTAATTTCTGCCGAGTTCTACGGCCATTGATGCCATTAGATGTCGTTTAACAGTTAAACTTTACATATTGTAAACAAAACAAAGTATAAAGTCAAGGTTATCTGGTAGTGCCAGTTCCAAGTCTGTAGAAAGAAGGAGGCGACGCTAGTCTGCTTGGTTTCGACACAGTGTCTTTAAGCCGCAATCAACCAACCAGTTTAGGTAATGGCAAAGTAAGCGGCCCTGGTATTCAAAAAAATGAAAAATCTGGATAATTATATGATCACGTTAGACACCTTTTAAACTTGTTTGCACTACGCTATAATAAACACAAACCCACTTATTTGTAATTTGTTTTTAACCATTACTTTGGTGAGGGGCTGTAAGGTTTACGTCATCGGTTCTGGTGGCCACTAGATGTCACTAAACAATAAAAACTAAACTAAAGATTTTTTCAGACAGGACCAATCCCAAGCCTGGATAAAGGAGGAGGGTGACGCTAATCATCTTTGCCTGACAAAATACCAAACATCGTAGGTCCCCGCAGATGCTGTTGGCATTTCCTATGCTGCGGTGGAAACAACAAAAATTGTTTCCTGTCGACGTCAATGACATTTAGTGTCATAAGATGTTGCTAAACGCAAATTACAGAGTCTGTCTTTAGACACCTTTAAAGTCAGTTTCACTGATGCTATGTAAGCCCTAACGGCTGCGAAAGCTGCAACTTTTTCTCCCATTTTTAGGACGAGCTGTTGACTTTGGTCGAAAAGAGACTTCAAAGGGTTCTGGAGAGAAAGCAGCGACTCTCCGAAAGACAAACTGAAACTCGTATGCTAGAGAAAAGGGTAGGCACAGTTAAAACAACATTATACTTTTGTTTCATAACCATTAAATTTCATAGTCTAAGGTTGATGATAATTTGTTATTAGGCATTCATTAAGCTTCAATCGATGGCGCTGAGCTATTTTGAATGAATGACTTGTCAAGATCCCTATACAGGAACCGTCACAGAGGAGGAGTATCGAACTCATACTCCCCGGTCTATAAGGGGAGCACTCTAGGCAATTGGCTACCATGTCCTATGCCTATGGTTCACAATATTTTAAACTTGTCTAAAGTGAGCTCTTTTACAGTTCGGTTCCGCAGTTCAACGACATCATATTGCAACAAGGCCTTTGACGTCGACAGAAAGTAATATCAACACTTCTCGTCATACCTATGGCATAATACAAGTCAATGAGTGACCATCACAAACAATGGCCTAGTAGTAGCTTCAATTGAACGACACTGTGATAAGAAAGATCATTAGCGTCGCCCTCCTCCTTTTTCCAGGTTTAGGACTGGCACGGTCATGTGTATGTGTGTATATTCGTTTATTATGCAAAACTGGTTTGCAAACCGCAACTAGGAACATGAGACTAGATAGGTAGAGTATGAGCAGTGGCGGAGTTTAAGTTGTTTAGTATGTTCCTTGCTTAAGTAAAACATCAGTTGACTCCGCTTTAAAGGTGTCCTAAAAGGAGCAGCCTATTTGATTAAACGATGAATGTTACTATGTACTAAAGGCTGGTTAGTTGTTGCTTAGCGACACTGTGTCATAACAAAGATGATTTACATCGCCCTGTCCTTTTCTTCTGGGTTGGGACTGGCAGTGACACAGTTATGATAGCGGTGGCGGTCTAAGCAATCGGCCACATCTTCGCTAGTGTCGGACGCAGTAGTGGATTGTTTAGAGCGCTATTTTTACACACCTTTAAAACGTTAGCAACTGAGGCTATATATAAAATGGACTTTCGTCGACGTTAACGGCCTTTGTTACCATAAGATGTCGCTACATTCTGGATGATTGCGCTACCGATTGTTTAGTAGCAGTAAGAGTTTCAGTTTAACGACAATGTGCGATAACGAAGATCATTAGCGTCACCCTCCTTCTTTATCCAGGCTTGGGACTGGCACTGCCAGTATGCAAGCAGAGCTGGCCGTTTGTTTATCTACAACATCCTATAATTTGATTGTTTAGCTACTGTATTTTATATGTATACATAGCATCGGTTGACTACGTTTTAAAGGTGTCTAAAGAGAGCGCTCTAGAACTAACCACTGCTGTGTTCAGCAATAGTAGATTATATTTATAATCGTGGTTGTTCTGTGCAGGTGACTGTAATCGTTCGCGAGAAAACGAACTCAAAGCAATTCGAGAAGTTTCTTTCGTATCTGGAACAACTGGAGAAAGTCATCCAGCTTCTTCTCAACCTTTCCATCCGTCTGTCGAACGTTGAAAAAGATCTCTGCCAGATTTCGGAAGACACGAACGAAAAACAGAAGGTCAGAAGAGATAAAAAAAACAGGGACGTCATTTCATCTTTTTCCGGGGTGGGGGCAAAACAGTGGTGACGCGCGAAAAAACTGTATTGGTGTTTCTTCGAAATGGGGGTGGGAGAGCAATTATATGCTGTGTTCCCCACTGCCCGCCAATTATATGCTGTGTTCCCCACTGTTAATGGTGGGAGTCTTGTCCCCTCGATCCCGGGGATCGCCGCCCACGTTTGTATTTAGTCTACACTGTGTCTCAATTGAACTGATACCATTTTGGTTTTTGGCAATAAATCTGTCATTTCTAAAAATAATTCAACAGAATTTGACAATTGCTACTGTTTTGCAAATTTAAAAAAAAATTCTATTGGCAGGATCCAAAGTTATGCATAGTCAAATTTGGACAAAAAAAATCGAACTTTCCAACATGTAAGAAAATCAAAATTATTTTTTCCAGGGTGCATACATTATTTACTAAAAAATATGACGTCATAATAACTTCATTTCTTATTAAACAGACGATAAGAAAAGAAAATGGGTTTCAGTAAAGTTGACTTGAGTTTGATTAAAATTTAAAGACAAGAAAAACATTACGGAGCGAATTGGTTTCTGAAAGGATTTCCTAACAGAAACTGGTCTATCGCTGTGACAGACCAGTTTCAGTTATGATATCAAGTCATGGCTGCACACAGGTCATCTTTATTGATCCAGGGGTCAAAATTAATGGTGCATACTATCGTAACGTTTTACTAGGTGAGCACTTACTGCCTGCTCTTAAAAAATTGGCGGGCAGTGAATTTTTCATGTTCCAGCAGGGCAGTGCTTCAGCTCACCGAGCCAGAGAAACTGTGGATCTGCTTGCAAGAGAAACTCCAGATTTTACTTCACCCACTCTCCCCCATTCCCCAATAGCCCTGATCTAAATCAGCTCGACTACAAGATATGGAGCATCCTTCAACAAAGTGTTAATGAAACGCGCATAAGCGATGTTGACCATCTCAAACAGCGAGTTGTGGAAGAATGTAATCGTTTTGACCAAGGAATTGTTGATCGTCCATAGAAAAACGGGCACGCCAGACCTGGTCTATGATTTCATTTTTGAACGCCTTTATGGGATATTATTATTATTATTGTCATTATCATCATCATCATCATCACTATTATTACTACGCATTTATTAAACGCCGTTATCTGTTGTCGAAGCTTCAATCGATGGCGTTGGCAATTGAGAGTGAAGGTCACAATAGATAATCACGCCTCTGTAGAGGAGCAAGAACATGTGCGTTACCTCCATTCTGTCATGCAACCTTTACCTTTACCTTTTCTTGTTACCTTTACTTCTCCCTTTTAATTTTACCTTCGTATGTTACCTTTACAGACGCAGCTGACAGACAAGCGACGGAAGATCCTGGAGCGGCTAAAGGAGGCAATGGAACTGAAATGGAACATTGACGAGCGCAGTCAGCAGGTGTCCGCTTGGCTCAGCAGTTGCCTGACACCAGAAGAGTTCAACGAGTACAGGAAGATGGTTCGCAGTCGGTGTCACGTGATACTGCAGTCACAGGCAATCGAGGACCAAATGGAACTGGTTCTGATGCAGAAGAAGATCCTCTTGGTCAGGTGTCAGCCTTCACATCGCCAAACACCTCCTCCGGAAATGACCCAAATGCAGCCGGAAATGACCAAACTCCAACGAGAAGTGAACCAAGTCCAGCCGAAAATATCGTAATGACCCAAGACCTGACCCAATTCCAAGATCTTGCTGAAACGTAAAATCTCTCGCATCGAACACACTTTGACACTAAACCTCAAACGAAGTGTTTATGGATACTCTATTGTCTCCCATGGCTTTGTTTCCGCTACAGCTTGAGAAATCTATGTTTATTTACATTCAATTACAGATTTGCATCTCAACAAAAGACTTATTATTTTCGGATTACTAATCCTCCATAGACTTGAGATTACGATCACAATAAGCTGCCTCTCTGTCTTATGAACTGATCTTCTGAATATATCGTCTGCTTAGAGTGCAAAGGTGCTATCTCCATTTTGGTGATTTTTCAGGAGAGCAAATCTAAACTTTTGATAGTTGCTACAAATCCAAAAGTTTTTATATGATTGTGATTTATAGTCATTTGGATAATAAATTATTTCCCAAGTTGGAATGTTGTAATTTTTTTAAATTTTGTGACGCCTCGCCTGAAAAAATGCAAAATAACAGCAAGTGACCAACGACCTCTCATGCTGGTGACAGACGATAGCACCTTTGCACATTTCAAAATATTTTCTTAGCTGGAGATAGCTATAGTTTTACAACAGCTTTAATTTGCGATTAAAATTTACTTTTACAGAAAAAAATATTATAAAATAATAAATAATGATTTGTGTAAATTGCATTGATTTATTTGAACAATTTAATAGAAAATTTAGAAGCTGAAAAATGTATTATTAGTACGCACTCGAAGTTCGAAACTAACGGTTAGAAATGATGTTGGCCCTTCATAATATTTTCAGCTGCTTACAATAGGGTTTAGGAAACAATAATTTGCAAAATCTTTATTTATATATTCTGTGACCATAATTGATTTACTGATATCAGTTTCATGAAATTTGGATTTTACTTCAATATTTTCTCTTGACTCATGAGATTCACCGACATCACAGGTTACATCGGATTTCTATCGACACGTGAGATTCGTCGACATCAAATTGCCATGATTAGGCCTAAATGCAATAATATTTTCAGAATAAATAGTCTAACTAATGCAAAATGTTCCGAACATGATTGTTAGGAACTTGCAATTTTCCTTTAAAATACTTTTGGATTAGTCTTCATCACAATCCCGTATGTATACTAAAGTAAACCATGGAACCTAGTTTTTGGTAAACACATAGTGCAGTAGCTCTATTGGAGATAGAACCTTTGCACATTTCAAAACTAGGTCGTTGGAGATAGCCCCAATATTAAAACAGTTGCTGCGTTTTTATTTACACTGTGAACGATACCACCTTTTCACAGTTCAAACACTACATTGGTAGCAATAGAATGAAACAATAACATTTTTTTTGAAAATTTGGAGTTAGCACCTTTGCACTCTAAGCAGACGATATTACTCTGCTTACGGCTTTTTTGGTGTGCCATCGGTTGATGCCTTGTGCATTAGACACTGGCGCAATAGAAGTTACTAATTACAATTACGAATACATCTTAAATTCCACAGTTATGTGGTAGGAGATGACTTTACCGAGAGGGTAGCTTCATTATGGCGGAGTAGCGTATTATCGAGATGTCCGTCATTGGAGGTATAGCCCCACAAGGAATCCTGACGGGACCCTCCATGTTACGAAATAGAGTCTGGCGGGGGCGGGTTCAGGGAGGAAGAACAAACCCCCTCAGAGGTAAGAGCAGCTGTGTAGGTGTGGCTTAGGCAGTGCCACCCAGAGAGACTGCGGAGATAGCACATTAACGTAACTTCATATTTCTGGCCCCCATGAAGTTTACTCAGAAATTGGGTCCGGCGGAGTGGGTTCGGGGGGGGGGATGTTGAATACATGTCCCCCGTCATGAGTTAGAAATATTTACAAACTGATAACTTTTGCTCTAAGTCGAGATGGCGAGAGCTCGTACTTCATCGGACTTTGGAAGGTGGGAGATAGTCTTTTGGTTAGAGTGCAGCACTGTCAACCGATAGGCAGAGGATTCAAATCCCCGCCACGGACTCGGAAATTTGTTTCGAAATTTCTCCTTGACGTGCGTCCCTTGCCAGCTCAGTACAATGCCGGTGGGAAGATCAGACAGCGAGGGAAAGGATTGGCCATCCGCCATTGTAAACCGAGCCTAAGAAAATGAAGTCGTTAACACATTATATTTATGTCTGCATCTTTTGGTTTTTTAATCAGTGGATGGTTGGTTAGCTGCTGTTTAACGACAATGTTTCATAGCACAGATGATTGGCGTCGCCATCCTCCTTTCTTCAAGCTTGGGACTGGCACTACCAGAGTGCGAGTAGTTGTTTTTACTTCTTTGTTTCGGCAAACACCAAATAATTCATATGACAAACTTTTTTCAAGAATTAATTAGCGTTGCCCTGCGTTTATTTCTACTTAAAGGACGAATGGAAAAATTAAAAAGGTGTGCAAAGGAGTGGCCTTCTTCGTCGGGCCTATACAGCGGGTTTTACTCTGCAGTTTTAAAAATAAAAATTTTGTTTCAGCAAATACCAAACAATTAATAAGACAACAACAATACTAATAACAATAATAAAACAATAACATGCCTTTAAATGTTTACAGATTATATTTTGTCATTAATATCACATCATTCATTGTTAGTCATTTCTTAATCATTAAGTTTGTCGCCATCTGGAATATGCCCCTTCAGCCGAGTACGCGTTGTTTCATTGCACATATTAAATAAATAACATCCTTGGTGAATTGCTTTTTATATAACTTCAGATTAGCACGTTATAGAAAGGCAGGGCTGTAGTGGTAAAATTTGAGGTGAGTATACGCTACCGGTGACCAGCGGCGGAAAAAAAAATTTGAAGACCTTTTTTCAGGATAAATTTCTGACTTTTCACCAATTCTCAGAAAATTTTCAGACTTTTTACGATTTCGTCTCTGAAAAAGTTGATGACCTTTTTTTTTTTTTTTTTTTTTTTTTAGTCATTCGCCCTAAAAACCGTTGAAAACCTCTCTTTTTCCTTTTTCGGAAAATTTTATCTACAGAGGTAAGTATACGCTGTATACCCGCGTATACCCTCATGGGTATACGCTCTCAAATTTCTCTAGAGGTAAGTATACGCTGTATACCCGCGTATACGCTCGACTACAGCCCTGTAGAAAGGTGCTTAGTATCAAACAAAATAAGAGCTAGATTAGGGATGGCGAGATTGGCAATGGGATCGCTCGAAGTGATCTGGAAGGACAGAGCCATTGGAATGGAGCTGAGGTTGAGATTTGTGAGGTCGCTAGTATGGTCGGTGGCGCTGTACGGTTGTGAAACTTGGACTCTGAAGGCTGAAGATAAAAGAAGAATATCAGCCTTTGAGATGACACTGTATAGAAAGATGTTGAGAGTCAGCTGGAGGGAGTTCAGAACAAATGAATCCATACTGGAGGAACTGCGACCGGAGCAGCGACTGCTGGAGGTGGTGAAGAGAAGGAAGCTGAATTACTTCGGACACATGACAAGAGCGAACAATCTATCGGCATTTATATGTCAAGGCTATGTGAATGGAAAAAGGGCCCGAGGAAGACCGAGAAGACGCTGGATGGACGATGTAGAGGAGTGGACGGGGCTGCAGTTTGCGGATTGCGTAAGGAGAGCAAGGGACAGAGAGGGTTGGAGAAAACTGACGTCGTTGGCTCTGGTCTCCGATCCGCAGCAATGAGGATGGTCATGATGATGATGATGAGTATTAAACATAAGTCATTGCCTCGTTTGTTCCCATACATCGAATAAGCCTTTCTCTAAGTCAGGGGTGTCAAAGATTTTAACTAGGGAACATTACAAACGAGTATTAAAGTTCAAATAAAGTTTCACCAGGTAGAGCTATTGTGAAATACCATACATCAGTCGATTGCAAATTTAATTTGGATTATAACAAGCCAAATCCCGTTACAATATTCAAATCCATTCTCAAGATATTACAGTGAAAGCACTTGGGTCCGGTGGGACCCCCTCTTGGGCATTCGTGTACCAAAAAATACCTTGGGCACTCGAGGGTTAATCAGCTTCGAGGTAGGCCTACGCTGTAGGCCTACGCAACTTACATAGTTACGGACAATGTCTCATCTCATTCCCTGCTTAAATGATTTGCCAGGTCCGTTTACATCACCTTCCTCCTCTTCCCTCTATGATTGGTAGTTTGGTACTGTTGTTCAGATAAAGCCGTGTGTGAGGTACTATTTATATAGCCTACATGAATATTTTATAAAGGTGTTTGCATCAGTATTACTCATGGCCTCGTTCATTCCTATATAATGCTAAAATCCGATACTGGCCCGAACAGAGGAGGGCAACTATAGAAGTACTTTAATCCTTTAGAGTCTATGTTCCCCGTTAATGCAATTTACCACGCAAACTATCTGTTAATATTTTCTTCCATTTAAGTGATACGCGTAGGACGTTTGTGTGGTTTGCTATCAATATCGGCGGAATATTATTGTACGAGTTAGTCGAAATGCTTGTACACTGTTAGTAAACAGATATGCATTGGTGGGTCTACCATGAAACTAATGAAGCTGAAGCTTCAGGGCCCCGGCCAGATACCTCAGCAGCTATTCAGACTGTAGTGCACAATGCACAAGGCCCCAATAACAGTTCAAGCTTCAGGGCCTAAAAAATAGGTCCGCCCGCCTCTGCTGATATGATAAAGTACCGTTAGCGATGTGATAAAGTAGCCTACAGCTGTTAATATGGGAAAGTGTGTGTGTTTAGGTGGTAAAGTACGGATATTAATAGGATAAAGTAAATGTACAGGTCTAAGGCTATGCAAAACATCCTAAGTTTAGTTGCTCGGTACTAATGCCATAGCAGAAATAGTGATAGTGTTTGTTGTATGAATGTATCCAAATATCGCTTTCCACATCATGCACGTTCTCCATTGCTTTCTGAAAAGCATGACGCATCTGACTTTCAATTCCGGGTTTTCAATCCATCTGAGTTTGAACTTTGGGTGACAAATGCTGCTATGAGAAATTCTTTCGATCATTCGTTCATTCATTCGTATAGTGAGAGCATACTAACCAACCAATTAAGACAAAGGCTACGTAAACGAGGCAGTAGCCACAAATTTAAAAAAACTGGACAATAATGCGATATTGTTAGACACCCTTAAAGTTGTTTTCACAATGCTACATGTACAACGAGCACAAACCACGTCGATTTGTAACTAATGACTCGATTGAGGACTGAAGTTTTCTGATATTTCATTTGTGGGACAGTTGTTGCGGAATACTGCTTAATTTGCATCAAACCAGTTTACAGCTATATGTGTCATAGACTATGTTAGATATATTGCTTTAAAGTTTAAATGATGCGATATTACTGACTTTCTACGATCTCTTTTGATACCTTTTAACGGTGTCTTTAAGACGTTATAAATTTCTTGTTTCCTTGAACTGTATTTCTGAATTGTCATCAATGGCCATTGATGTTAAAGACGACGTTAAACTTTGGAATAAAAATAATGTTTGTAACTAATCGAAAAGTATTTCTGCAACGTCGACGTCATCGGCCCCGGCGGCCACAAGATGTCTTCAAACAACGAAAACTAAACTTAAGGTGTTTCTTATACGTCCAATCCCAAGCCTGGATAAAACGGGAGGGTGACGCTATAGTCATCTCTGTTATGACTCAGTGTCGTTGATTAAAACCTAACAAACCAAACTGAAGATTTAATAAAACCACGAATTGCTGCGGTTAATCGCAGGTCCGTAAAAAACTATAACCTCCGCTGCGGGTTTTGGGTGGCGACAATGCGAAAGCCTGGATGAAGGAGGAGGGCGACGCCAATCTTCGCTTTATAGCGCTTCGAAAATACCACAGACTATAGATCCTCGTATATACTGTTGACTATGCATATGCTGCGGTGAAAACAGTGCAAATTCTTTATCCTGTCGATGACAATGGCATTTAATATCAGACGATATCTTTAAACGCAAATTGTGAACGTCTCTCTTTAGACACCTTTAAAGTCAGCTTCACTGATGCAATATAAGTCCTAACAGCTGCCAAAATTGTAAGTTTTGTTTAAGTTTACTAGGACGAGCTGTTGACTTTGGTCGAAAAGAGACTGCAAAGGCATCTGGAGAAGAAGCAACTACTCTCCGAAAGATAAACTGAAACTCATCTCCTGGAGAAAAAGGAAAGCACTGCGAAATTAAAATGATACTTTTCCTTTATATCCATATATAGTCTAAGGTCGGTGATAATTTGTTATTATGTATTTATTAAACGCCACTATCCAATAACCAAATATCAACTGATGACCTTGAACAAGACGAGCGCTCTAATCAATAGGTGTCCCTCTACTCCAGTGGTTTTCAACCGGGGTTCCGCGGACCCCAAGGGTTCCGCGGGCGTCGGCCAAGGGTTCCGCGGCAGTTCAAAATATAATTTTAAAACATCAACTGAATAACTCACAAAAGGAGTAGCAATGAGCAGAATTCTTCATGGCTTTCAGTCATTCCTGCTTGACACAATTCTATATTAAAATAATTCACATTATTACGTGAATGTTGCATTTTATATGTCGTTATATTACGACATGCATACCCATATATACAAGAGTCCACTCATAACTTATAATTTGGAAGAGGCATATGCGTCAAATGGGAATTCTCTAGAATCTAGATAGTTTCCAAATGTCATTCAGAAAACGTAGGCTATACCAATACCAGGACGTACATTTTACTGTTTACTTTTAACCATTTGGACGCTGTGTACAACAGTTTCAATAACTATTTTTCATCAGTACCCGTTGAGCAGTAGGCACACGATAGGGTTATAGTCACCCATTTGTAGGAATTAATTCTTCTTTGGATCAGTTCACGTTGAAAGAGAAGAACTCGCTGAAATCGCGAAATGATGGTGGGCTCGTTTTGGATATTGGAATATCCACCTATTGCTCAGAAAGATTTGCGAAATTCTAATGCAGTTTTCGATTAGTTACCTATGCGAGTTCGGAATTTCTGCCATGACTACCACAAAAAACAAATAGCGAGAACGACTCTTGTCTGTTGAGGACAAAGTATTACGGCTGTGTCTGTGATTCGTCTGAGAATTAAACAGCTGCTACGCTGAAGCCATCAGGCTCAAATTTTACACTAAATTTGACGAAAGTTACTTGCAGCACAACGTTTCCATAACACTATTGCAGAATATTTTAATATTCTATCAATCTGTCGGAAAAATTTGCTGGCGAAATACAATAAAAAAAATGCTGTTTACGTGCATTGTTTTTGTGCACTACACTTGAGTGCAAAAGTATATGCTTGTAATGTGATGTTATAACCTGCACCAGCAAATAACTTATATTAAAGTTCCAAATTCTAAAATCTAAATATTATCCCAACATTAGAAATTAAAATTACATTTATTTCCAGCAATACTGGATGGGTGAAACGCGCTGGGTTCCGTCAGCCAATGAGCGCTTTGTGTAGGGTTCCGTCACTACAAAAAGGTTGAAAACCACTGCTCTACTCATACATACACCCGTTCACCACCTTCTCAATTAAGTTGTTTCATGAATACGCTTATATTAATCTCACGCTGTGTCCAATTCTTATGTAACATTATTTAGCATCGTTTTAAAGGTGTCTAAACACCAGCATCCTTTGTATCATGCATTTAATAAGCGCCACTAAGTAATGAATACACATCTATCGACTACTTTGAGTGATCCCTACTCTCCGCGTAACAAGGCGAGCATTCTAAACAATTGACTACCGTGTCCTATGCAATTAGTTGACAACATTTTAAATTTGTCTAATGTCAGCTTGCTATACATTTGGGATCCACAGTTTAACGGCATCTTATTGCAACAAAGAGCGTTGACGTCGATAGAAAGTAATGTAAACAGTTCTAACCGTTCATTTGGCATAAACGTAGCTGAAAATAATGACAATTTAAAACAATCGCCTCCCGTGTTGGTTGCATAGATCAAGCCAGCCTTTTAAAATAATCGCTGAGAGGTGGAATTATTACTAGAGACTGCGATATCCGCACCTATACATAGCGTCGGTTAGCGACATTTTACAGGTGTCTAAAGACAGCGCTGAAAACAATCGGTTATTTGCTGTTAAATGACACTGTGCCATAACAACGATGATTAGCGTCGTCCTCCTCTTTTCTCCAGGTTTGGGCCTGGCACTACAAATGTTATGGTAGTAGCGGAGTTCTAAACAATCGGCTGCATCTGCTTTGTAAAATGTGGGCGTTTGACTTGCATTATTAAATGATTGCTTACTTACTTACTTACTTACTATTGCGGCACAGAGTAGTGGATTGCTTAGAGCGCTCGCTTTCTTGTTCTTGTTCTTGTTCTTCTTGTACTTGTTCTTGTTCTTCTTGTTCTTGTTCTTCTTCTTGTTATTCTTGTTCTTGTTCTTGTTCTTGTTCTTGTTGTTCTTGTTGTTGTTCTTGTTCTTGTTCTTGTTCTTGTTCTTGTTCTTGTCCTCCTCCTCCTCCTCCTCCTCCTCCTCCTCCTCCTCCTCCTCCTCCTCCTCCTCCTTCTTCTTCTTCTTCTTCTTCTTCTTCTTCTTCTTCTTCTTCTTCTTCTTCTTCTTCTTCTTCTTCTTCTTCTTCTTCTCCTCCTTCTTCTTCTTCTCTCTTCTGTCAGGTGTGTGCCAACGATGAGTTTTTTACAAGATGGTTCCATTTCTTCCTGGCTGCAATTTGCGCCGTGTATTGCAGGCTGTCTGTTCTGTTAGTAGTTAAGATTTATCGCATAACATGTACATGTACAGCGCAGTGCGTTTGCAGGCGCTTAATTAAAGAATAAATATTATTATAGTATCTCATGTCCATGTCTTATTCTGTAAGATCTTTTATCACGTTTTCCATCCATGTCTTTGTTTGTCTTCCTCGACTCCGTGTTCGCTCCACTTAGCAATGTAGTGCCCTTGCTGGCAATCTCTTGTTGTCCATTCTTGTTACATGCCCAAACCGTGTCCGTCTTCTTTTTCTGATCTCGTCTACCAGTATTTCTCTCTGTCCTAACTCCTTCCGGATTACCTCATTTCGAATACTGTCTCGTCTTGTCCTCCCTGATAATCTTCTTAGCGCTCTCTTTAGACACCTTTAAAACGTCGTCAACTGATGCTCTATATACATATAACACGGTAGCTAAACAATCGGCTGAGGCGTAGTATTTATATAATGGTGATGGATCCGGAGTCTAACGACATTTTATGGCAACAGAGGCCGCTGACGTCGGCAGAAATTAGTTAGAACAGTTTCAACCATTCGTATGGCGTATTATGGCCTCATCTAGAAGCTGCAAGGCTATTGACAGTCCATTTATTCTCTGCGCATTCTGACAGCTCACTATCCCACTTTCAGCTGTATGATGTGATGCGTGCCAGAACGGTAGCCCGGCTGGTCTATGCTGTTCCGGCTTGATGGGGATTGTAAGTCAGCAACAAAATGGTAGGATCCAGTCTGCTATGAGCAGGTTGATCCGTCTCCAGTACCTCCCCCAGTGACATTCTCTTCTCTGCGGTCCTGAGTAACCCAGGCATTGTTATCCAAAGGCCTCTAAAAAAAGCCAATAGAATAGTTGCTTTTCGGGCACGATCCAACAATTATACCGCTCGAAAAAGGAACATACGTTACTTAGTATAGATAATGTGTCCTCTTTATATAGCATGGGTTGATCAGGTTTTAAAGGTGTCTCTATAGGGAGATTATCTGAGGAAGAGACGTTTTGCTGAACTAGCGCGCAACTGAAAGCAATTCGAGAAGTTTAACGACATCCTTTGGGACTGGCAATACCAGAGTGCGAGGTCAAAGATTACATGTATATTCACCAACCATGGTTTAAATAGAAGAATTGTAGTGGTTTCCAATGTTTAACGACATCCTTTGGCTGCCAGGTCCGTTACGGTGTACCTTATGGGTTACGCACAATTAGAATTTTTTTAGTTCTAAAAGTTTAACGACATATTATGGCATCCGAGGTTATTGACGTTTGTATAAATTTTTAAGCAGTTCTCACCGTTCTCTTGGC
This sequence comes from Allolobophora icterica, assembly GCA_963556255.1. Taxonomy (NCBI): domain Eukaryota; kingdom Metazoa; phylum Annelida; class Clitellata; order Crassiclitellata; family Lumbricidae; genus Allolobophora; species Allolobophora icterica. Next base: position 48,793,613 of record OY744611.1, read on the forward strand.
ATAATACATATCTATGACACGAAGATTAACCGTATGTTAGTCGTGTGTGAAGGATGGCAACATCAAATGCAGTTGTATTCTATCGCAACATTATATAGATGTCTTTAAAATTGGATAACACGATAGTGTCGGTGGAATCATTAAAAGCGCTTACAGTCAATGCCACTAAGTCGTCAACTTCAGTGTGTCCAAGGAAGGAACTAATCCAGTTCCAGTCCCAAGTCTGGAGGAAGTAGGAGGGCGACGATAATGATCTTTGTTATAACACATTTTCGCTAAACTGAAACCACTACTACAACTGTCCAACGAGATGATGATTATATCCAGTTTTAATTGAATATCTTTACGATACAATAAAATACAACCGCATTTGATATTGCCTTCCTTTCAAAATTCATAACTGCACACATGCGCACGGCTATATGACAGAAGATCAATGGCAACGAACAATAGTGACTGAATGACTTGTCCAAGGCGCCAACACAGTGATCTCCTCAGTGGAGAATCTAACCTGTACTCTGTGTTGCAGGTTGAGCGCTTTATCATTTCGACTCCATTTCACGTAGATAGTCAGCCTGTCACCTACGCCAACCTCACCTTACTTTTGCTTTAACAAACTCCTATTCACAAAAGCCGAAAATTAACGGCGATGAATGTTTATATATCCTTGATGAAACTGTTTTAAAGGTGTCCACAGATATCATTGTGTAATCTGAACTTGGCACTACCAGTGCACAGGCAGTGCAGAGTGAGCAGACCTACGTTCTGTTTTAAATAAGGTTAATTTTCATCGTAATCTCTAAACTTCTAAAGCGCCAATCCCAGGGCACCAGCGTATTCCAAAGCGCTGCGTCAAGTCAGATAGGTTTTTCCAAAGAGTAGTCCAAAGGATGTCCGAGTCCGTCTTCCAGAGGGTACAGTTAAAGAGAGGAGACAGAGCTGCTGCAAAGGCGTGTGTTGTTTAGATGGGAAATATTGAAGGGGTGGAGGCAGAGGAGCTGCTAAGACGGGGGTCGATTAGATAAAGAAAAATCGGAAGTCGGAGGATCACATAAGTCAGGTTAGAAATTCATGAAAAGGTCAGACTAGTTTTGAATGGAAAGCCTTTGGGTGATAGATATATAGGACCACGCGACGGACGATGGAGGGCGACTTGCAGTGATCATGGAGGAACCGAGAATCTGTGGAATTCGGGGTGGGGAGATCGTTCCAGATTCGTGGTGCAGTGATGGCTATGACTCGGCTTTAGAACTTTAAATAGGTGGTAATCGGGGGTCGAGAAAGACTGAGATGGAAGAATGAAGGAGTGGAGCGGGTTGCCTGGATGGTGAGGAAATCACGGAGATGCCTGATTTGGAAATATTGTAGGGAGTTGTAGGTTAGTTATAGTTGTTATATTCTAAAAGCCTCACGCCATCTTACAGCTGATATGACCGTTCATGTCTTTTAAATAATTTTGTTTGTGAATAATATTTAATATAAATCAATATAATATTATATAAAATAGTTTTTACGTGAGTAAGCACTTTTAACGTATTTGTACACCAAAGGAACTATCTATTGAAGTTGTTTGTTACTTTCTTATTATATAGCCTTAGATAAATACGTTATAAAGGTGTTTAAGTTTACTAACTTCAAAAACTTGTCATTAGTCACTTTACTAGCGTTAGCGAGAGCTTACGCCTGTCTAAACCTTTAACATAACTTTACCTTACCTCGCAATAATTTCAAGTGATATTGACTTCAAGGGTGTGCACTTACTGTTTAAAGACGCTGTGTGCTAAGGCAGACACCCTCTTCCTTTACCCAAACTTAAGACTGGCATCATTCTGAATACAAGGCACTGGATGTGTTTACAAGTTGTTTTGAATATCTCATGGGAGCCTAACAACCTTGAAAAAGGTTTTGAAACGTGGTAAACAATTCAAAAAGTAACACTGTCGCTAGACACGAAATATTTGCACCTCAGTTTTCTCGGCCTAAGCATATCATAAAGTCGTCAGCATGACACGAATTCGGCATTGTAATCGATCAGTTGTTTAAGGAGTAATTAAGTAATTAAGCTTAGCAGGTAGGCTATTCCTTATCGGCAATTAAAAATGAAGAAAACCTTTATGTACTTTCATTGCCAAAGACTATTTGTATAGCAGAATTTCAGCCTTAATTAAAAAGTCTCTAACGACAGCGTGAGCTTTCTGATGACGTAACCGTAGTCAAATTTTAATGATGTTAGGTTTTGTGATGACGCCACAGTGTTATACGCAATTTTGATGACGTCATAGTTCTGTGCGCTCCCTTTGATGACGTCATTCTCCATCGTATTCTTACTCGTCTTCGGCTCCTCCCTTCATGATTCTCACGAACTTTATGTAGTCGAGGTTTCTGCCTTCCAACTTTAGATCGCGCCACAGCTGTTTCATCTCCACATGGAATACATAAGAATTTAATGCACTTTATTTGGTTATTTATGTATTTTTTTAGCTGCTGTTTATAGTTTTAAACGAAATAACAGCGATTCCGCGGGATTTTGCAGAAGTTAGACTTGGAAGATGAGGACATGTCTTCTCAATTGTGGGACACGATACCATGATGTTTAGAGTGCGCCTTAGAGACACCTTAAACAGGTAGTCCACCGTAGCTATATAGCCAATTGATCCGGAAACGGATTGGTTAGCGTTCTCTTTAGACACCATTAAAATGAACGCCACCGATGCTATATAAGCCTGGGACGCACAGGTAGATCAGTTGAAGGTTCTTCTAGACCTGCAATGCGTTAATGATTAGATAAGAACGGTTTGTCACATAGAACAGGTCAGTTAGTGATACTTATTCGATTGGTTGTTGCTCTTTAAAGCTATGCACAAACAACAAGAAGGATTACTAAACGCCCGAATAATTCGTAGAGTAATATAATAAATAAGACTGGTGGCGCCCTCGTGTGCTTATAAGCAGCAATATAGGCCTAATCGAATGACTTCCATGAGACGGCTCTCATAATGCGCGAGGCAAAGATGGCCAGAATCCTGTGAAATGACATCCTGAATTAGGCCTTGTATTGTGAGCGCCCCTAATGCGGGACATATACTCTATTTTTTGCTGCTTAACGACATTGTGTCATAATAAAGACGAATAGCGTTGCCCTCCTCCGTTCTCCAGAATCGAGGCTGGCATTGCAGCCATCAATGCTGGATTTCATCCTTTGACACCTTAACTGTCAATCAAGAATGACTGACAGCTTTGAAGAATTCTGCTCGTTACTCATTCTTTTGTGAAGTCAATTAGAATTTTTAAAGAATTTTTTGCTGAACTGCGGCGGAATCTCAAGCCGACGCCCCACAACCTAAGGGTTCCGCAGAACTCAGGTTGAAACTACTGATCTAACCAAACATTCTCATGATTAACGCAGGTTATCCAATTTGCTATTATAGAATGGCTCCAATAGTTTCAAGACATCTTAACGGATCTGTGACCGTTGACGTCGACGGGAAAAGTTTCCAAACGGTTCTCATCATTGTGGAATATTCCACGACCAACGTTTAAATGCGCCTAATGATTAACTCATATAGCGTTAGACAAAACTTTTTAAAGGTGTCTAAGCAGATCAGTTATATTTAACGTCGTAGTTTTCCGTGTTTAAAGATATTTTATGGCATGAAAGGCGCTTGACGTCAGCAGAACATTTCTTTAACAGTTCTTACTGTTCGCATAAGAGAAACGACTTTAAATCGACGATCCAGAGTTTAACGACATCTTATGACAACAAAGGCCGTTGACGTTGTCATAAATTATTTTTGGCATATTACAGTCTTTTACTCGGTTGATGTGGCTAGGTAGGTTGTGTTTAATGGCACTGTGCCATCACAAAAATGATTAGCGTCGCCCTCCTTTATCCATTCTTGGGACTGGCACTGTCTGAATACGAGCAGTGGTATTCCTTGACGTCGGCAGAAATGTGTTCTTCATTTGAAGGGTTCTTACCCATCTTAGAAGGGTGAATGAACTTGGAATTGTAATCTATTGCAAAGCGACATCTAATGCCTGAGTTGTCACAAAGATCGACTTTATGGTTGGTTACTGTCAAACAACGCGGCATCATAACAAAGATAATATTAGCGTCGCCCTCTTCTTTATTCACTCTTATGACTGGCACTACAATGGAATGACCTCGACGTTAGGATCAGGTAGTTTAACTACTTCTTATGGCATCAAAGGAAATTAATTATTCTACAGTTTTCATTGTAAAATTCGATTAGTTACACGCTATTACGTCGAATAAAACATCACCTTACGATTGATATTTAAATGTTTGCTTTTATAGATCTGTGTATTCACAAGAAAAAGGTTTTCTACTTTTGAATCGCTATTGTAGATTTTGTTCTCCTACGCTGACAATTTTTCAGTTTCTTGTACACTGCAAGGAAGAGGACAATTTTTATGTATTTGAAAACTTTGAGGACTAAACAATACGTTACAGAGAACTGGCTAAAACGAAGATGTAGGCCTAGCTTTCAAGAGATTTTATATACCTTACTAAACCTCGCGTAATCGACTGTGCTTGTTGGCCGCATGGGTTTACGAACTTGCGCAGGGATTAAGGCGACTTTGAGTCGGGTTAGCATCTCGATAGGCGGACGTTCGTGGAAGACCACTCCACCCAGGTTTATCATTATTCAACAAGGTCATCTGATTATTTATCTCTCGTCGTATCTAAATGAAGAACTGTCTTGCGACAGTCACAATCGAATTAACGTTAGGCCTTAATAAGGGTATTATTGTGTGACTTTGACCAAACATTTTACCGATTTCTCTTCAAGGGTTTGGCAGACGCAGCTGAAACTTAAAATCATTCGGTCGCTGGACCTGGTTTTTGGAACTCTCTCCCTGTATCTATCCGTTATGCTCAGTCTCTTCTGTCATTTCGTTCTCAGCTTAAAACTTACCTCTTTCAAATTGCTTATCGACCAAAAGCTGCCTTTCTGTCTTACGGACTCATCTTCTGGATATTGACCTGATTACGGTTTGGTTCCGGTGTGCCATCGGTTGATGCTTTGTCGATCATAGCAAAAGACTGAAACGCAGGTCAATATGTAAGCTTTTCTCTACAGCGACCTTATACGGGAATCCACCCTTCTCCTCTTTCAATGAATTCATCGTGTGATATCCTTCCCACCGATGCCCGTTCTAATAGAAGCCAAGTCTTTTAAACAATACACCTTTTAAACGCTTGCCACAGCTCCTATACTAAATCTCAACTAACTTAAATTTCTCATAAGAGCAATCAGTGGTTATGGTTGGGGAGCTTGTAAGAAAACTCTCTTAATCATCTATAGAGCTTTAATTAGGTCTATTTTAGATTATGGCGATGTTGCTTATTCATCTGCCTGTAAATCTTACCTGGATAAACTTTCCTGTATTCAAACTGAGGCACTTAGATTATGTTGTGGAACCCCTAGGGGAACTGCAGCCTCAGCACTTCAAAATGAATGTGGGGAGTTACCTCTTCATTTAAGACGACTCCAAAATTCAATAAAATGTGGCACTAAAATTTTGGGTAATAAATTTCACATAAATACAGCAACAATGGAAAATCACTGGACACACATTTTTAGGACTCCTGAGAGTAAGGAGCATTCCATTTATACTCGTACTTTTGAATTTATTTCATCACTTAATACATCATTCATTGGCCCTTCTTTCCCTTCTGAACCTCCTTGGTGTAACAAACAAGTAGAGGTTGACTTAACTCTGAGTAAGTTAATAAATAAGAAAATTGATCATCCAGAATTTTTAAAGCAATCTGCTTTAGAATTAGTTTCTAAATACGACTCTTACGTACATATCTATACTGATGGGTCAAAGGTAGATCATAGTGTTTCTGCTGCCTTTACAGTACCAAGCTTAAATATAGATAAAAAATTTAGATTATGTAATAACTCCAGTATTTATGCAGCAGAGTTGACTGCAATTATAGAAACTGTAAAATGGATTTTAAACTCCGAATGTTATAAAAAGTGTCAATTTGCATTGTTTTCTGATTCATTGAGTGTTCTTACATCAATTAAAGAGTCTTATTCTCAGTCTAGACCTGCTTTATTGAATGATTTATTATCTCTCATTAAAAAACTAAATTCTAATCAAATAAGATTTATTTGGATACCAAGTCACATTGACCTCGGTACGTGACGTTTTGGCGCCGCCGTTTTGGCGCGACCGTTTTGGCGCAGCCGTTTTGGCGCAGGACGTTTTGGCGCACGGCCGTTTTGGCGCAGGACGTTTTGGCGCAGAAAAATAAGCGTGGTACATAACAGTAGGCAAGAAATGTTTAGTCATTTTTATTGCATATGTAAACAACGTATAAACCCAGTAAATCAAAGCTTAAAAGAAATGTTCAAAGCTGATAATGTTCAAAACCACTAATGCGATATACCTTTTCGAAAGTTGAACAGTTCAGCTCAGGAGTCCATCAAAAAATTATGCGCTGTTCCTCGAAGGTACTCGATGATGTTACGTTCTCCGTAACTGTCAACGATTGTCCTTATCCTGACATCAGCTGCGACGTATTTTCTGCGTTTTACAGGCGGCTGGTCACCGCGAACGAATTGTTCGTAAACGAGGTCGCGCTCTTTTTGAACCGATCGTACACCATCGATAAACTTCCAAATGGTTGGATGATCCATGCCGAATTCAGCTTGCAGCCTTCGATGTGCTGCTTCCACATAGTTGTTGATACGATCCCCTCCGCTCAGTGTCCTCTCGTACACAGACCACAGCGGTAGACACCAACGTATATATTATACGATACGGGCTTCGTATTATATTATATATTATACGATGTATAATATCCTGCGCCAAAACGGCCGTGCGCCAAAACGGCTGTGCGCCAAAACGGCTGTGCGCCAAAACGGCTGCGCCAAAACGGTCGCGCCAAAACGGCGGCGCCAAAACGTCCTGCTTCGCATTGACCTGACAGGCAATGATCGAGCAGATACTTTGGCTAAAGAAGCCCTGAATATTGATGTTAATTCTACTAATTATCTTGAACTTTCAGAAATTTTTACTTTAATTAAACTTTATATAGTAAATAAATGGCAATTAGAATATGATAATGATAATAGAGGACATTTTTATAAATCTATATGTCCAATTGTAAGTACAGATATTAAATATTTGGAACCTTATAGACATAAAGAAGTCCAAATTTCTAGACTACGTCTGGGAGTGGCGAATACTAATCAAAGGTTGTTTATCATAAAACGACATTCTAGTGGTTTATGTGATACCTGTCAGGTCAAGGAGACTATTCACCACCTCCTACTTGAATGTAAAAACGAAGATATATCGAAGTTGTTGCGGGATAAATGTCAACTGTATAAAAGGGACATTTCTATTTCAGCCCTTTTGACAGTAAATGTATTACAAAACGAAGTGTATAGGGTAGTTAAACAAATTACTAAAGGTCGAATTTTGTAATAATGCTCTTGTGTATTAACCTTAGTTATATCCATTACATATTGGTTATTTGAGAACCTATATAACCGTTTCTTTTCAATTGCAAGTATATAATGAGAGTGTGATGCTAGTAAATTACATATATAACACATTGATTAATGAGTATCTATATTACAACCATCCAACATTTGGTTCTTGGATGTCGCATATGGTTTGATTTGGTTTATGTATTGGAGTAAAATCAATATTATATTATATAGTGCTGTATTATTGTGTTGCAATAAAGGAAATATACATGTAATTGTAATTTGAATGCATTGAAATCAAACTTGAGACAATTATGCTCATATATGCTTTGTTAATTAATAAAACTTATAGTTGAATGTGTTAGATACCTGAACAATTTCTTTAAAAAAGGAACTTGGTATAACCATATGTTTCATTTAATGTGCATGATGTATATGAAATTTATTACTATTTCATACATGATATGATTGTAGTGGCAGATATTGAACTGAGGAATAAGAAATAATCAATTAAACATTTCAAAGATAAAATAAGAATATAATGTAATAATTATAATTATATGTACTGTGCATCTGAAGTTGTTTAAATATTTCTTGCGAGTGACAATAGTTGGGAAGTACTGTTTCATTTGTATCAAAACAGTTTAGAGCTATGTGTTTTATAAATAACATTAGATATATTGCTTTAAATGATGTGACATTATTGATATTGTAAGCTTATGTTTGACACCTTTAAATGGTGTCTTTCGGACAGTATAAGTTTATCGTTTTCTGTAAACTGTGTTTCTAAATTGTCGTCAACGGCCTTTGGTGTCATAAGACGACGTTAAACTGTGGAATAATAATAAATTTCTACAGAATCGACGTCGACAACATGGCGGCCAAGCAAGATGCTAACAACAACCAATTTAAATAACAACCGATTGCTTAACAGTTTGTATATAGGTAAATGTAAGATACAAGTGTACACGTTTTTATGTAACAGCCGTATAAGGGCCTCGACCCTGCTGAGTTTTCAAATATCGACCGGGTGAGATCCTTCACCACGGCTTGAATGAATGCTACAGCATTTCATCAATCCTCAGCAGTTGCTGAAGATTGACTTTGCCCTCCTCTGGGAAATCCTTCGACACTACTCCTTTTCACCAAGTGTACGTGACCTGGGTGTTACGCTTGATAGCTCTCTCTTTTTCAAAGATCACATCTCTAATCTCACACGTGTTTCCTACTTCCACTTAGTCTTAGGGCGTCTCACGGCTGTTCGACGATCTGTCCCACCCTCTGTTTTCAACATGCTTTTCCATGGTTTCATTTGCTCCCGAATCGACTACTGCAATTCGCTTCGAATCGGTCTTCCTAAGATCCGTCTGCAGTCAGTCCTAGATGCAGCTGCTAAATTCACAGCACGTCTGCTCACGTATTTCGTCCTTTATGTTTGAGCAACTGCACTTGCTTCCTCTCTCTGCACGTATTAAGTTCAAAATACTCATTCTGGTGTCCAAGACACAACGGGGTCTCGCCCCTAGATATTTCATTGATGTAATTCACCGGCCACTTTCTGTTTCCTCGCATCGTCCACTTCGCCCCTAGAACAAGCTGGATCTTTTAGTTCCTCATACTTGAACAGGTATGGCGCAGTCCCAAATTTGCCTCAATTGGTCCCTCTCTCTGGAATACACTGTCTCCTTCTACTCGCTCTGAAAATTTAATAGGTAACCCCTGGTCTTCTTTTGCTTTCCTCAAGACATTTGTTTTTTTGTGGCCTTGCGCACTGAGAGCGCCTCTGAACGGGTCACCCTACTAGATGGACTTGATAAATGTTTATATACAATACGATACAATTAGATTTTTAGGGCGCTCTCTTTAAACACCTTTAAAACGGTGTAACCCGATGCTATATATAAATAAAAGACGGGAGCTTAGCAATCGTCGATAATACTCGGGTCTTATTTATGTAAGAGCACAGCGAAGAGAGGAATGGCGTCATTGGAAGTGGAAACCTGCCGAAGTAGAAGAAATTTATGTAAAGCATTGTTTGACAACGTTTCAAAAGTGTCTGAAGAAAGCACACTAAACAATCCACTCCTGTGTCCTCAAATCGAACATTGACGAGCGTAGTCAACAAGTGGCCGCGTGGCTCAGCGATTGTCTGACACCAGAATAATTCAACGAGTACAGGGAGATGGTTCGCAGCCGGTGTCACGAAGAACAATCGAAGATCGAAGAACAAACGGAACTGGTTCTGACACAGAAGAAGATCCTCTTGGTCAGGTGTCAGTCTCCACAACGACAAACACCTCTTCCGGAAATAACCAAAATCCAGCCGGAAATTACCAAACTCCAACCAAAAGTGGCCAATTCCAGCCGAAGATGACCAAGTCCCAGCAGGAAATGACTCAAGTCCAGCCGGAAATAACCTATTGGCCCAAATCCTGACCCAATTCTACGATCTTGCTGAAAATTTAAATCGTGCAACCGGAAGAAGTCACAATTAGATCACAAAGACCGTAAAGCTTCTTATCGAGATGTTGGACCCTTCCGACATTACGGGCTCAACCCCACGTCGAATCCTGACCCTCCATGTTACGAACATGAGATAAGAACAGCTGTGGAGGTGTGGATCTAGGTAGTGCCAATCCCTAAATTCCAGTATGAGAAACCAGAGATGTCGCAATCATGTTACTTCAGATTTCTGGCACCCAGTTTACTTAAAATTGCCCTCTGGAGCATGTCTGTTCTCTACCTCTCCACCTCCCACGCCTCCCTAATGAGTTAGAAATATTTACAAACTTATAAGTTTTGTGGTAAATTGTGAATTTATTTTTTGTGATGGTGAAAGGGAGACGACTCGGCCTCCGCCATTATAAACCGAGGCTAAGAAATGAAATTGCTAAAACTTCATACTCATGGCTGCCTCTTTGGGATATTTCAATTAATGGATGGTTGGTTAGTTGCTGTTTAGCCTTGAAGAGGCGCTATATAAATTCTCCATATGAATGAATGAATGAATGTTTAACGACTTTACTTAACAAAGATGATCATCGTCGCCCTCCTCCTTTCTCCAAGCTTGGACTGGCACTACCAGAGTACGAGTAGGCCTAGTTCGGGACTAATTGTCTTCAGTATTATTATTTTTGTTTCGGCAAATACCAAATTATTCCTAATCTTGAACAAAACACGAATTAACTTTTCTCTCCATTTATTGGCAATTAAAGGAGGAATGAAAGAATTAAAATGGTGTGCAAGGGAATGCTCGTCTTCATCAGGTCTAGAGCGGGACCGTTCTTTTCAGGTTCTGGCCGAGACACTCTACCGCAGTTGCAGACCCAGCTGGCTCATGCAACTCACCAACGAAGTCATTTAATATAGAAATTACTATAATATAATATTTAATATAGAAATTACTTCGAAATTGCTACACTACTAGGCGAGCGAGGTCCTGACCGACCAGATGGAGATTATAATACTACAACTACTCTTACTCCTACTGCTAATAATAATAATAATAATAATAATAATAATAATAATAATAATAATAATAATAATAATAATAATAATAATAATAATAATAATAATAATAAGATATTTAACGTTGTTGCGTTCTCCGGCACTTTTGCAGAATCGGGGGAGGACGCGGCTCTGTGAACCAATTTAATCTTGCACCTTATTAATCTCTTAGAGCCTGGGGGTAACTCCTCGGGCAGCAAAAAAAATTATAAAATTATAAATAATAATAATAATAATAATAATAATAATAATAATAATAATAATAATAATAATAATAATAATAATAATAATAATAATAATAATAATAATAATTATAATAACAACAACACACCTTTAAAATGGTTAAACATGATAGGTTGTTTTTAATATCACATCATTATACATGTATTCATTGTAGTCTCGATCGCTGTTTAACATTAAATGTCATGTCAATTTTTACATGTTAGGTTTGCCACCATCTTGAATGGTTCTCTCCAGCCGAGGTCGCTTTGGTTCATTTCGTTTCTAATAACGTAGTTGGTGAATTGCTTTTATATAACTCTAGATGAACATGTTATAAAGGTGTTAAATATCAACCACTGGAGTACTCATTGCCTCGTTTGTTCCTGAGATAGAGCAAGGATAATAACAAGGGAACAAGAAAAGTCACTGAACGAAACTGTGTATGGGCCTAACTAGGCCGGGCTATGCATTCTGGTCTTTCGACCAGTATAACATTAATTTAAAACAATGAAAACTCATCTTTCTGAGCTCATATTGTCAAATTAAGAGTTGTATAAAAGTTTGTCATGCTATTCAATTCTCAGGTTGACGAAAACCTTAAACATTTCTAATGACACTCGAATAAAACACTTTAAAACGAGAATGTTTTAATATCGATTCCACGTGGAAGTAGGCGGAGTTTACTGGTCATGCCAATCACATGGGCTACTTTGTTCTCGTAGTAGTAATAGCTTCAGTTTAACGACCTAGTGTGATAGCAAACATCATCAGAATTAGATTGGTTCTCGTGAACGGTATGAGATCTTTATATAGCCCGTAATGAAAATTTTATAAAGGTGTTTTATATCAATATTACTTGTGGTTTCGTTTATTCCGATATATTATTAAATGCACCACTGACCCGATCAGCCGAGGGCCACGATAGAAAGTATTTTAGTTTACACTACATTAGATTTTATTTCCCGTTTATAAAATTTTACCAAGAAAGCTATCTGATAATGTTGTCTTCCCATTACAGTGATCCGCTAAGGATTTTTGCAAGGTTTGCTATCAAATTCTGCGGAATATTATTGTGCCTTTCAGCCTAGACGCTTGTATCCTGTTAGTGTTATTAATTATTGTACGAAGTGAAGCTATTGATAGCCTATCATAAGGTGCGGCGACTGATATGATAAAGCACCGTTATCGGTGTGACAAAGTAAAGCTGTTATTATGGCAAAGTAGAGTGGTTGAGATGAAAAGGTACGGATATTAATGCGATAAAGTAAATATAAATGTAAATGTACACTTTTCCTATGTCGACTGCTTGGCCTCTTACTGGTCATATTTCCATAAATTGATCGGGTGATATCCTTTACCACCGCTGCCCCTTTGAATATGATACCACGCCGTTGAAGGTCCCCGTATACGGACAAGATACAGTTATTACTATGATAAAGTATGGACTGCAGTTATCGCGTTATTAAGTACAGTTATTGATGTGAAAAGTACCGGTCTAAAGAATGGCTATGCTAAACGTCCTAACTTCGTTTCAGAAGCACTGCTGTGAAGAGAAGGCTATCTCTTCCAAAATGTCTCAAACATTGCCTATGTGATGTGTCACTGCTCGAGTTTCTACTGAGTTCATTAAGGATTTATCGATGCCAGAAGCTCTGATGCCTTTCTCAATAAAGATTCGTCGATAATGAGCATGTCTTCTGTGCAGACACGCTAGTGCATCCGTACCAATGCCATAGTAGAAATAGTGACAGTGTTAGTTGTATGTATGTGTCCAGATATTTGCTTGAAGACCATTTTATTATTTTATTGTTATTGACCGTTATTGGTTACTGGCTTGCAATAAAGATGATTGATTGATTGATTGATTGATTGATTGATTGATTGATTGATTGATTGATTGATTGATTGATTGATTGATTGATTGATTGATTGATTGATTGATTGATTGATTGATTGATTGATTGATTATTCCATCGTGGTTTTGTTGTGTTGGGTCGGGATCGCCTCTGATGAGTCTCTCTTGAAGTGGGGCTGTATAAATTTGCAATTACCATCACTTAAAATAGCACCTTGTAAGTGGACTAATCTCACAACCGCCACATAATCGAAGACCTCTTTACATCATCATTGTTAGAAAGATATATAAAATAGATACCAAGAATAAAAGAGGTGTGTAAATATTTTAAGCAGTTTTCACCGTTCGTTTGGCATTATACAGGTCGACTTTCACTTTTAGGTCTTATATCATAGGCCTAATGAAAAGAGGTATGTAATTATTCTGAGCCGTTCTTAGCGTCCGTATGGCATAATATCGCCTATAATAATAGATGGAAGATTGGTTGGCTAGTTACTGTATGACGACGTTGTGTCATTGCAAAGGTTAGCGTAGCCTTCATGTTTTATCCAGGCTTGGGACTGATACTAACAGAGTACGAGATTGCAGATTACACGTAAATTCATCCACTGCGGTTGAAATTGAAGATTCGGATCCAGAGTTTAACGTAATCTTATGGCAAGAAAGACCGTTGACGACGACATAAATTAGGTTAGCATAATGCAGCTCACTAAGATTAGATATGTAGTTAGTTAGTTGCTATCTAAAACGCTGTGTCATAACAAAGATGCCAGGCTTGGGACTGGCTCTGCCAGCACGAGTAGTGGCGAAGTTTCCAGAATCAAGAAGATTTACCGCAGTTGATAGCTATGTAGGGCCTAGCATTGGCTGAAATCGTATTATAGGTGTTTAAAGAGACGAACGTGTTATTCAATGACAAATCTTTACGATACAATAGAATGCAACTGCATTTGAAATTGCCATTTTCCCATAGATAAAAACTGCGCACACGTGCAGGACCATACAACAGACCATTGATGGCACCGAACAATAGCGTGCGAAGTACTTGTACAAGGTACCTACACAGTGTCCTCCTCAGTGGAGGATCGACCCTGTACTCTGCGTTACATGTAGAGAGCTCTATCAATTCGGGGTCTCTTTCACATCTGTTGTCTGTCATTGCCATCGAGTTCACCTTATTTTTGTTAATTGAGTGCCATGTTAACAAAAACCGAATATTAACGGTGATCGACGTTTATATATCGCTGATGCAAAATGTTTTAAAGGTGTCGAATGATACCATTGTATAAGCTGAACTTGGCACTACCAGAGCACAGGCAGTTGCAGAGTGAGGAGACCTACTTTCTGTTTTAAATAAGATTAATCGTCATCGTAATCTCTGAACTTCTAAAACGCCAAGACCAGGGCACCAGCTTATTCCCAAAGCGCTGCGTCAAGTAAGATAGGTTTCCCCAAAGAGTGGATCAAAGGATGTCAGAGTCCGTCTACCAGAGGGACCAGTTCAAGATAGGAGACAGAGCAGCTGGTTAGGTGTGTGTCATTTAGATGGGAAAACAATGAAGAGCGCGGCAAGATGGAGTATCAAATGAGTCAGGGTAAAAATCCTGAAAAAGGTGAGACTAGTTTTGAGTGGAAAGCCTGTGGGTGATAGATATGTAGGAGCCCGAGGCGGACGATGGAGGGCGAGTTGCAATGAAGATAGAGGAACCGAGAATCTGTAGATTTCGGAGGGGGGAGATCGTTTCAGAGTCGTGGTGCATTCTTGGATATGGCTCGGTTTTAGAACTTTAGTGACCGCGGGTCGAGAAAGACTGAGATAGGAAGATGTTCGGGTGGAGCGGATTGACTGGATGGTGAGGAGATCACGGAGATACCTGGACTGGAAATATTGCAGGGAGTTGTAGGTTAGCGATAGTTGTTATTATTTCAAAAGCTTGACGACATCTTATGGCTGCTATGATCGTTGATGTCTTTTAAATAATTCTGTTGGTGAATTGTATTTAATATAATTCAATATAATATAGTATAAAACATTTCTTAAGTAAGTAAACACTTACAACGTATTCATCTGAGGCTACAATTGAAATGTCTGAAACGAAGATGCTTGTTGCTTGCTCTTTATATAGCTTTAGTTGAATATGATATAAAGGTGTTTAAGTTAACTCATTACAAAAATGGCATCACTGCCGCATTAGTCTCTTTTCTAGTGTTTTAAGAAGAGCTCATGGCTGTCTGAACAGTTAACTTCACCTTTGCTTACCTCGCAATATTTCAAATGACATTGACTCGAAGGTGTGCATTTCATGTTTAATGACGCTATGTGATAATTAAGACGCCCCCTTCCTTTACCCCTACTTAAGACTGGCACCACCTGAATACAAGGCACTGGAGGTGTTCACAAGTTGTTATGAAATTCTCGAGGGAGATTCAAAACCTTGAAAAAGGTGTCGGAACGTGGTAAGCAATTCTAAATTTAAACATTGTGGCTAGACATGAAATATTAGCGACTAAGTTTCCTCGGTCTCAGCATATCATAAAGTTGTCGACATGCAACGATTTCTGTATTGTAATCGATCCATTTGTTAAACGAGTAATCAAGAAAATAAGCTTAGCCATAGGCGTAGACTTTGGGAGGGGAGGGGGCAGCTGGGACACGTGTCCCTCAATAATTGAGATGGACTGTATACCTAATGCAACAAGTGTTGAATGAATAATCAAATGCCCCCAATATTTTGGACAAGTTTACGCCAGTGAGCTTAGCAAAGTAGAATATTCTTTTCCGCAATTAAAAATTAAGGAAGCCTTTACAAAATTTGCTTGCCAAAGACCATTTATTTGTATAACCAGTTCAGTTATGCTGAGTATACTGACTGTACACTATCGGTGAGAAGATCAGACGGCGAGGGAAAGGACAGGCCATCCGTCATTATAAACCGAGGCTAAGAAAACGAAATCGCTAAGACTTACCTTATGTCTGCCTCTTTGGTAATTAATTTTTAATTAATTAACGGATGGTTAATTCTTGTTTATCGACAGCTGCATAACATACTGATGATTAACGTCGCCTTCCTGATTTCTCCAGGGTGGGGACTAGCACTACCAGAGTAGGAGTAGTAGTGCAGTAAGTATCTTTATTTTTATTAGTTTTGTTTCGGCAATTCAAGATCTTAATTACACACGCGGTTTGGCAGCCATGCAATGCGCCGCCCTACAGGAGGGTTACGGGAGTCGGTCCGCGTACCCTATGCTCTCCTGGCCATGAGTGTTACCACTACTCTATCCACCCTCCCCGGTGTAGATGTGGCTCTGGGTAGTGTCCCAATAATAATCCCAATAATTATAATAATCTTTACTAATTCAAACCGACAAACGCAGTAAGATTACATTGGGACATGACAGTGCAGTTATGTTTATCTTAACTATGCAAGGCGTCCGCCCGAGAGGGGTTACGGGAATCGAACCGCGTACTGCTGCTCTCCTGCTGCTCTCCTGGCCATAAGTGTTACCATTACTCTAACCCCCCTACCTAATAGGAAAGACTAGAGAGGGCGCAGTCATATAGCTTCAGATTTATGGCCCCAAATCATTCAACAGAGGGCGCTTCAGAGTAGTTTTTAGCGGTGGCAAAAGCTCGAACTTCATCAGGCTTTAAGAGTTGGGCGAGAGTCAACTGGTTAGTGTCAGCCAAGAGGTCAGGGATTCAAATCCTCGCAACGGACTCAGAAACTTGTTTCCAGATCTCTGTTACAAGCACTGATTGTTCACTGTCGGTGGGAACATCAGACGGCAAGGGAGAGGACTGGATATCCGCCATTATTAACTGAGGATAAGAAAATGAAGTCGCTAACACTTCATACTTATGTCTGCCGCTTTGGTTATTTTAATTAATTAATGGTTGGTTAGTTGCTGTTAAACGACCTTTCATTACACAGACGATCAGCGTCGCCCTCCTGCTTTCTGTGGACTGGTACTGCAAAAGTACAACTAGTTGTGAAGTTGTTATTTTCATTATTATTATTATTATTATTATTATTATTATTATTATTATTATTATTATTATTATTATTATTATTATTATTATTATTATTATTATTATTATTATTATTATTATTGGTCTGCAAATCACCGAACATTCCTCACACGCAACGTACATAGCGTGCCCTCAGTTAATTTCTACTTAAATGACGAATGGAAACATTAAAAAAGGTGTGCAATGAATGCTCTTCTTCATCAGGCCTAGAGCTGGTCAGTTCTTCTCAAGTTCTGGCTGTGACCCTCTGCTGCATTCCTAGACTCAGCTGGCTCACGCAACTCACCAACGAAGTCATTTAATATATAAATTGCTATGAAATTGTTACGTTACTAGGCAGGCGTGGTCCTGACCTACGCAGAGGCAGATGTTACTAGTACTACTACTACTACTACCACTACTACTACTACTACTACTACTACTACTACTACTACTACTACTACTACTACTACTACTACTACTACTACTACTACTACTACTACTACTACTACTACTACTACTACTACTACTACTACTACTACTACTACTACTACTACTACTACTACTACTACTACTACTAGTACTAGTACTACTACTACTACTACTACTATTGTCCAACGAGATGATCATGCTGTACAGTTTTAATTAAATATCTTTACGATACAATACAACTGCATTTGATCTATCCCTCCTTTCACTATTCAGAATTGCTCACATGTGACGACCATACGACAGAACATCGATGGCACCGAACGATAGTGCATGAAGGACTTGTTCAAGGTGCCTACGCAGTGTCCTCCTGAGCGGAGAATCTAACCTGTACTTTCACCAATGTGGGAGATGCCATTCCCAACGATAAAACGCAACTAATGATTAACTCATATAGCCTCAGAGAAAACCTTTTTAAAGTGTGTGTCTAAGCAGAGCAATTATATTTAACGTCGTAGTTTCCCGTGTTATGTTGCGACTTCAAGGCCGTTGACGTCGGCAGAAAATTTCTTTGACATTTCTTTCCGTTCGCATAGGAAAAATGACTTTAAAACGACGATCCAGAGTTTAACGACATCTTATGGCACTAAAGGCCGTTGACTTTGACATAAACATTTTTTGGCATGTTACAGCCTTTTATTCCGTTCAGGTAGGTAGGTAGTTTCTGTGTAACGACGCTGTGTCATAGCAACGATGATTAGCGTCGCCCAGCTCCTTTATCCATTCTTGTTCTGATCGAATATAGAAAAAAAGAAACGGGTAAATATGCATATTTTTATCTATTGCGGCCGTATCCGGGTTTCGACCCTTCTCATTTCTGAATGAATTAATCGGGTAAGATCTGTCACCACTGATGCCCGTTTGAGGAACCCGCGTACATGACCACAAATAGACACCTTTTAAACGCTTTCCACCGCTCTTATATTAAATTTCAACTGCGTTTAATCGCTACAGTAGCAAGGTATCTTTCAATCTGAAGTAGGCATGAACGTCAACACGTGGCTGCGAAGACTGCTGACAATAACAAGCAGTAGGTTGCAACCGATTGGTTGACGTGGTACTAGCACTTACATTTTCTGTTTAGGTCTTACTAAGTGCAGAATGTTAACAAATGTACACATTTGTATTTTAGCAACCGAATACGCTGCTCAGTTTACAGTGAATTGATCGTGTGAGATCCTTCACCACCGCTGTTTGAATAGACGACACGCGGCTTAAGTTCCCGTGTACAGACTCATACAGACAGACTCATACAAACAAACATAGACAGTCAGACAGACAGACAGACAGACAGACAGACAGACAGACAGACAGACAGACAGACAGATTTTCCTTTAAAACGCTTGAGTATATAGGCCCTAATCGAAACATGTAAGAAAAGCTGAATCGCATGAGAGCTGTCAGTGGTTATGGGTGGGGAGCGTCTGAAATAATTCTTGATGATCAATAGAGAGCACTAACAATCGAGGAGGAGGATCCAGAGTTTAACGACATCTTATAGTAGTAAAGGCTGTTGACGTCGACAGAAATTATTTTGCTTATTACAGCTCGATGTCTAACAGGATCATCTTATCATCCAGTGTTTAACGACATCTTATTATATCGTGAGTTATCAAGATTTATTCACAATATAATATTATATGTATATATATATATATATATATATATATCGTCGGTTTAGGTATTTCTACGTTTAAAAAAAATCAGTTATATATATATATATATATATATATTGTCGGTTGAAGCATTTCTAGGTTTAAAAAAAAACAGATGGATTTTTTGAGTATTTAACGCCATTTTAGAATGGCTAGAAAGACCGTCGAAGAAGAAGATCCATCCCTTAAGCTATAGCTCTGAAGAAACTATGGATTTAAAGTGTTAGCGACTTCATTTGCTTAGCCTCGGCATATGTGGGCAGTTGGCCTGTTCGCTCCCTCACCGTCTCATCTTTCCACCCACAGTGCACGGTCAGTGTACTCATTATAACTGAGTTGGGTAGGGGTGCAGGTGTAGCAGAAATCTCGAACCGTATTTCTGCTCTGGCGGAGATTGATCCCTCGAACTCTCAGTTGACATTCCAACACGCTTACTACGAACACCCCACAAAGGCAGTTGATGTCGATTTAAAAGACTTATATAATATTCACGAACAGGGAGTACTTGAGTGTGTTTAGTACCTGAGCAGTTTCTTTGAGGAAAGGTACTTGGTATAACCATACGTTTCATTTAATATGCATGATGTATGTGAGATTGGTACTATTTCATACATGATATGATTGTAGTGGTACATATTGCTATAAGATCTCATTGAACTGAGGAATAAGAAATGATCAATTAAACATTTCAATAATAGAACGGGAATATAATGTCATAATTATAATCATATGTGCTGTGCATTTATGTCTGAAGTTGTTTAAATATTTCTAGCGAGTGACAATAGTTGCGAAGTACTGTTTGGTTTGCGTCGGAACATTTTATAGCTATGTGTATTATAAATAACATTAGATATGTTGCTTTGGGTGATGTGACATTACTGACATTGTAAGCTTATGTTTGACACCTTTACATGGTGTTATACGGACACTATAAGTTTATCGTTTTCTAGAAATTGTATTTGTGAATTGTCGTCAACGGCCATTGTTGCCAAAGGACGACGTTAAACTTTGGAATAATAATAATAACACGAACAGGGATAATAGCCTCGTAGCATTAATCACTAGGCACGCGATTGAAAGTTTTATATATACTCTCAATTAAAACGGTTTAAGAGGTGTCTACATGTAAGTAGAACGTCCAATCATTCAGCGTTCATAGAGATTTTATTATCTGCCAGGTTGTTGACGTCGACTTAGTGCATTCTAGTATTATAATTATTTATCTTTTGTAAATTATGTTTGTCCTTTTAGTTTATCTTTATCTTTTGTATTTTAGCTGTTTATTTGTGATTATCTTTATCTTTAATAATTTCTCTTTATCTTTTGTAGATCATTTAGAGCGCTAAATTTTGACATTCGTAAGCATTTGCTCACAGATGCTATAACGGTATGGAATTCGACGGTGTAATTCAACCACTGTTCGTACTCTGGCAGTACCAGTCCCAAGCCTCAATAAAGGAGGAGGGCAACGCTAATCGTCTTTATTATGACGCCCTGTCTTAAAGAGCAACAAGTCTGAAGAAAGAAGGCGGCGTCGCTAATCATCTCTGTTTTGAAAACAGTTTATTATACATCAGCTAATCAACCAATTTTCTTTTAAACTTGCGTTTATTCCCGAGGAGTTTCGCACTGAGAGCGCCTCTGATTGGTGGGCACTGGGTAGAGGCACTTTAAAGTTTTGAAATATAATACAATACAATATGGTTAGAGCTTAAATCCTTTCATTCATTCATCATTCATTCTTTCAATCTTTCTTTTGATCATTCATTCATTCATTCGTATAGTCAGAGCATACTAACCAACCAATTAAGACAAAGGCGACCTAAACGACGCAGTAGCCACAAATTTAAAAACTGGACAATAATGCGATATTGTTAGACACCTTTAATGTTGTTTTCACAATGCTATATATATATAACGAGCACAAACCACGTCGATTTGTAACTAATGACTCGATTGAGAACTGAAGTTTTCTGATATTTCATTTGTGAGACAGTTGTTGCGGAATACTGCTTAATTTGCATCAAACCAGTTTACAGCTATATGTGTCATAGACTATGTAAGATATATTGCTTTAATTAAAGTTTAAATGATGCGATATTACTGACATTGTACGATCCCTTTTGATACCTTTTAACGGTGTCTTTAAGACGTCATAAGTTTCTTGTTTCCTTGAATTGTATTTCTGAATTGTCATCAATGGCCATTGATGTTAAAGACGACGTTAAACTTTGGAATAAAAATAATGTTTGTAACTAATCGAAAAGTATTTCTGCAACGTCGACGTCATCGGCCCCGGCGGCCACAAGATGTCTTCAAACAACGAAAACTAAACTTAAGGTTTTTCTTATAGGTCCAATCCCAAGCCTGGATAAAACAGGAGGGTGACGCTATAGTCATCTCTGTTATGACTCAGTGTCGTTAAATAAAAACTAACAAACCAAACTGAATAAAACCATGAATTGCGGTTAATCGCAGGTCCCTAAAAAACTGCAACCTTCGCTGCGGGTTTTGGGTGGCGACAATGCGAAAGCCTGGATGAAGGGGGAGGGCGACGCCAATCTTCGCTTTATAGCGCTTCGAAAATACCACAGACTATAGATCCTCGTTTTTCTATGGCGACCGTATAGTCTCATCCCTGGTCATTTTTCAATGAATTGATCGGGGGTGATCCTTTAACATCGGTGCCCCTTTGAATGGGTGCCACGCCATTTAAGGTCCCCTTGTACGGTTATTGATGCGATAAAGTACCGTTCTAAGGCCATGAAAAACATCCTAACTTCGTTTCAGAAGCATTGCTGTGAAGAGCAGGCTATTTCTTTACAAATGTCTCAAACGTCACGGATGTGATCTGTTACTGTTTGAGCTTTCTAAAGATTTTCGATGTTAAAAACTCTCATGCCTTTGTCAATAAAGATTCGTCAATATTGGGCATCTCTTCGGTACACACATATAGTTGATCTGTATTAATGCCATACCAGAAATAGTGATAGTGTTATTTGTATGTATGTATCCAAATACTTTCTTGAAGACCATTTTGTTCGATCGTAGTTTCATTGTGTTAGGTCGGTACCGCCTCTGATGAATCTATTATATAGTGGCGATATATAAATTTGCACTTATCATTACTTAAACTAAAACCTTGTAAGCACCTCAAAATAGTGGCATTGTTGTAAGGAATGCTTAACGACATGTCGTTTCTGCCTGGACCGTGTTCCTTGCTTTGCATGTTTATACATTTCGGAGACTGATATCACAACTGCCATGAAAGGCCGCTGACACGATATGGTAGAACTTACTGCAGTAATCAGTTAGTGTAAAAGTTGCCGAAAATATATAGGGCGAATATTAAGCCTAAAAGAGGTGTGCAATTATTTCGAAAAGTTCTTACCATTCCTATGACCCCCAAAACGTGTCATGAAGAAGTGAAATAAGGTCGACGGTTCAGTAATAGGGCGGATATCAAACTTTAAAGAGGCGTGTAATTATTTTGAACAGTTTTCACCATTCATATACGGCATAATACAGTCTATAATTATATTGGTCGAAGATTGGTTGGTTAGTTGCTGTTTAACGACGTTATATCATAGCAAGGCTGATTAGCGTTGCCCCCATCCTTTATCCAGGCTTGGGGACTGGCAGTGCCAGAGAACGAGCAGTGGCCAAGATTTATTTTTATTAATTAATTAATTAATAAAAAGTTTAACGTCGTCTTTTGACATCAATGGCCGTTGACGACAATTCAGAAACATAGTTCAGAGAAACGAAAAACTTATAGCTTCCGAAAGACACCATTTAAAGGTGTCAAACAGAGCCGTACAATGTCATTAATGTCACATCACTTACAGCAGTATATCTAATATTGTCTATGATGCATAATTATAGCGATAAGATGTTTTGAAGTAAATTAAACTGAACCCGCAACAAGTAGTCAAGATAATTGCATTAAAAAATATATATTGCGTTGGGTCAAATTGTTTAAAAGGTGTCCAACGAGAAAATCGCAATATCCATTGTTATTATCATCTGTAAAATTGCAATGTCAAGTTCTCCAACCGAACCATTTCCAACACAGCACCACGCCTCTGGAACTATCTCCCATCTGTCTTCCAAAGAATCTTGGTTTCTTCATCATCATTGAGACCAGACCTCCATCCCCCTCCTTATACTCCCCTATCTATCATCCTCGGACTTTCCACTAAAAACTGGTCTCATCTTTTCAAGAACTCCTACCCTGACTCATCTGATCCTCCACCTTCCAATTCTTCTCGTCCTAAGCGACACCCACTTTAACAGCTGCTCTACCTCTTTTGATCTGGACCTCCGTTTGACTATTCGGAAACCCCCATGACTTGATGCTGCGCTCGTGAATAAGCTGGTGCCCTGCGCTTGGCTTTCACGTGGCACTTGAGAAGTTTGGAGAATACGTGGGATTCAGGAAACTGAGGAAACAATCTCAAGTTGCATGCACACCAGGTGGACAAGAGGATAAAGAAGGATCAGCGGCGTTTTTCTCTACCACAACCGTATACGGGCCTCGACCCTTTCCATGTTTCAATCTATTAATCAGATGAGATCCTGCACCTCCACTGGCCCGGGTTCGAATGGATGCCACGTCCTTTAAGGGCCACAATAGACACCTTTTAAACGCTAACCGCCGCTTTTATATCAGATCTCAAACGCGTTTAATTGCTAGGGCGTTACGTAAATTCTAGCAACACGTTAGCTTAGACATTGACGTCAACAAATGGCAGTCAAGATTGTTGCCAACAACAAGCAGTAGATTACAACCGATTGATTGACGTTGTACTGTACTACTGACAGTTTGTGTATGGGTTATAGCAAACGTTTCTATAATATAGAAACGTTTACAATTACCCATACACAAACTGCTTCGAGGCCAGTTTACGGTTGCTATATTATACTGGCCTCGACGCTGCCCTGTTTTCGATGAATTAATCGGGAGAAATCTTTCACCACCGCCTTTTCAATAGATGCCACGCGGATTAAGATCCCCGTGTACGAACCACAGATAGACAGACAGACAGACAGACAGACAGACAGACAGACAGACAGACAGACAGACAGACAGATAGACAGACAGACAGACAGAATCAGACAGACAGACTGAGACAGACATACAGAAATATTGAGACAGACAGACCAGACCGGCAGACTCAGAGAGACAAACAGGCAGTCAGACTCTGACAGACAGACTATTAAACGCTTGAGTACATAATCGAAGAATGTAAAAACACAGGAATCTCATGAGAGCTGTCAGTGATCATAGATGGTGAGCTTCTAAAATTTTTGTAAATCTACCGTCAGGGTGAACCATTAACCAAAGGCGTTGACAATTATTATAGCTTCATGTGAAACGTTTAAAAGGTGTCTAACACCATGGTCTCATAATACAGTATTCAACGACATCTTACAGCTGCCTGGGCCGTTGACTTCAACCTTACTTTACCTTTCTAGGATTCAGTTTCTTCACAATTGTGTTTATGAATCAACTTCATACTAGTTCTACTTCTCGGTAACAACGCTATATGTTACGCAGATGACAGTCCCCCCGTCCTTATATCACGTTTTGGACTGGTGCTGCATGTGCATATCACAACGTTATTGATGGAGTTTTCTGGCGATAAAACTACTGCTACTACTGATTAGTTGAAACTCGCCACTACTCGTACTCCTGCAGTGCAGTTCCAAGCCTGAATAAAGAAGGAGGGCAACGCTAATCATTTCTGTTATAATGATGTGTCTTTAAAGAGCAACTAACTGGTTAGTTTTGGTTTGAGATTGACTTCTCAGTTAATGAAACTTTCTTCCATTTCGGCGAGCTGTGTTAAGATAAAAAAAATTATGTTGGCGTTAAAGCCCATTGATGCCATAAGATGTCGTTAGGCCTAAACTGTTAAGCATTACATATCGTAAATGAAAAATGTCATAAGTCAAGGTATTCTGGTAGTGCCAGTCTCAAGTCTGAAGACAGAAGGAGGCGATCAGCGAAACAGTTTCTTTAACATCAGCTAATCAACAAATTTTCTTTTAAACTTGCGTTTATTCCCGACGAGTTTCGCACTGATTTTGGGCACTGGAAAGTTTTGAACGATAATACAATACAATATGGTTAGAGCTTAAATCCCTTCAATCATTCATGCATTCATTCTGTCATTCATTCTTTCAATCATTCATTCTTTCAATCTTTCTTTCGATCACTCATTCATTCATTCGCATAGTCATGGCAAACCCTCTACTGTGCCAGCATTTAAGAGTAAAATGGCAAGGGCAACATAAACGGCCCTAGTATCCACAAGATGTTGAAAACTGGATAATGACGAGATATTTTTATACACCTTTTAAACTTGTTTAAAAGCTAAATAATAACCGCCAACCGCATATAAATGCGCTTATGTCTGGGGAGCCGAGAACGTTTTTAAGACAACGTAAGGTCGACGTCATCGGGCCTGTCATTCGCAAGATGTCGTTAAACAATGAAAAGCAAACAAGATTTTCTTATAGGGCCAATCCGAAGCCTGGAATAAAGAAGGAGGCGACGCTAGTCATCTGTGACACAGTTTCTTTAAACAGCAACTAACCAACCAATTAAAGTAAAGGCGACGTAAACGCCGCAGTAGCCACAAATGCTAAAAACTGAATAATAATGCGACATTGTTAGACACCTTTCAAACTTGTTCCAAGAAACCTATAATAACTATAAACTGAGTCGATTTGCAAATAAAGACTTCATTTAGAATCGAAGTTATCTAATATTTCTTTTGTGGGAGAATTGTTGCGGAACATTGTTTAATTTACATCAAACCATTTTACAGCTATGTGTGTCGTAGACATTGTTAGATATACTGCTTTGAATGATGTGACATAACTGACATTGTACGACTCTCTTTTGATACCTTTCAACAGTGTCTTTCAGACGTTATAAGTTACTCGTTTTCTTTGAATTGTAATCTGAATTGTCGTCAACGGCCATTGATGTTATACGACGACGTTAAACTTTTGAATAATAATGATATTTGTAATTTATCACAAAGTATTTCTGTAAGGTCGACGACATCGGCCCAGGCGGCCACAAGATGTCGCTAAACAGTGAGAACGAAACGCAGGATTTTTCTGATAGGTCCAATCCCAAGCCTGGATAAAACAGAATGGTGACGCTTTAGTCATCATTGTTATGACACAGTGTCGTTAAAAAGGGACTAACCAACCAAAATGAAGATTTAATAGAATCATGGTTAATCACAGGTCTGTTAGAAACTACAACCCTGGCTGCGGGTTTTGGTGTGGCGACAGTGCGAAAGCCTGGATAAATGAGAAGGGCAACGCTAATCATCTTCGTTATGGCACTTCGAAAATACCACACACTATAGATCCTCTCCGATACTGTTCATATTCTTTCTTCTGTCGACGCCAGTGGCATTTGATACCATAAGATGTCACTAAACGCATCTTGTAAACGTTTCTCTTTAGACACCTTTAAAGTCAGTTTCACTAATGATATATAAGCCCTAACGGTTGCGAGAGTCGCAAGTGATCTGCCATTTTCAGCACCTTTGTCGAAAAGAGACTGCAAAGTCATCTAGAAAGAAAGCAGCGACTCTCCGAAAGACAAACCGAAGCTCGTCTGCTGGAGAAAAAGGCAAGCAATGTTAAATCAACGTTATACTTTTGCTTTATATCGATATATAGTGTAAGTTGTTATCATGCATATATTAAGCGCTATATTCCTATAACCAAGCATCAATCGATGGCGCTGAACAACTGGGCGTCAAGGAAATGTTCAAAGTCCCTACGCATTAACCGTCTCAGAGGAGGAGGAGGAGGAGGAGGAGGAGGAGGAGGAGGAGGAGGAGGAAGAGGAGGAGGAGGAGGAGGATCGAACCCGTAATCTCCGCGCTACAAGGCCAGCGATCTAAGCAATCGTTTACAGTGTCCCTACTAGGCTGCTACTACTTATATAGGCAACCATTCAATACCTTCTCAAAAAAAGATGTCTAAAATACGCTCTTACTATTCTCCAATCGTGTCCTATGTTTACATAGCATCAGTTAACAACGTTTTTAAGATGATCAAGTTAACACTAACATTGTTAGTTTCAGTGCTTTTTTCTGGAAAATAGGTTCCGGAACGGAACAATTATGGGCGGCCTAAAATCCCGAGAGAAACGGGGTTGGGGGTTGGGAGTGGTCTCAATAAACACTGAAAACAGTTCAGAACACTGAAATAACTAAATTATTATTTTTATTATTAAAATAAATAAATTATTTTTAGTAGCTGGAAAAAGGTGCCGGAACGCCGTTCCGGTGAGTTCCGGCTGAAAAAAAACACTGGTTAGTGTTATGCATTTATTAAGCGCCACCATCTAAACAGTAGGCATCAATGGATTGTGCTGAGTAATTATCACTCTAAACATTACAAGGCGAGCGCTCTAAACAATCGACTATCGTGTCCTATGCCATTGATTGACCAAATATTGTAGTTGTGTAAAGTGAACGGTCCATGCAGTTAGGATCCGCAATCACACGACATCTTATGACGTCGACTGAAAGTAATATAAACAGTAAGTTCTGACGGCATAATACAACTCAATATTATGACAATACCTAAGAATTGCCATAAGTGTCCGTTGAATAAATAAAGCATCAGTTGACAGAGTTTTAGGGAGTCTACAGAGATGGCAATTATTATTACTAACAGGTACGATATTACTTGGTGGTTCAGTGGCAAGTTCGGCGCCTTGTGACCGGAGGGTTGCAGGTTCGAATCCCACTCTAGCCGCTGCGTACGGACCTTGGGTAAGTCTTTCACTCGCAATTGCTCATGGCGCTTCGGCGTGAAAATTCCGGCACAGTATCAAATGCTGTAGTCGGGAGCGCCTCTGAGTAGTAGTTGACTTCGACAGGCGCTATAGAAATATCCAGAATAAATAAAAAATAAATAAGTAATACTTATATACACCCGTTATCCACCTTCTCAATGAAGGTGTTCCAACAATACGCCCTAATTAATCTAACACCGTGTCGTGAAAAAAACATTAAAGTTATCTTTTGCATTGCATTATGTAACAATTTCGTGAAAGACAATAACAACTCAGACGGTGTTTCAAACAACTTGTCGATATCTCGTAAAATGGCTTAGATACAACAGTTTGAAGTGTCAAATCTTTGAAGCCATTTTCCCAAAACTCAAAAAATCCGACATACCTGGTTATTGCTGCAAGCCCTTCAATTATTGCCTCCCGTGTTCATTGCATAGATCAAAGCATCAGTTGACAGCGTTTTATAACAGTTTTAGAGCAACAGACTCATTACTATAGACCTCGAGATTTTGCTCTTATATAGAGTTGGTTGATCACATTTCACAGGTGTCTAAAGACAGCGCGCAAAACATTCGGTTGATTGCTATTTAGCGACACTGTGTTATAACAAAGATGATTCAGGTCGCCCTCTTCTTTTTTCCAGACTTGAGCCTGACATTATAAAAGTTAGGGCAGTAGCAGAGTTCTAAACAAGCGGTTACATCCCACCCCCTGTATTAGGGAAACAGTAGTGGATTGTTTAGATCGCTCTCTCTGAAGACACCTTTAAAACGTTGTGAACTGATGTTATATATTAATAGAACACAATAACTAAATAATCAGATACTATTAATAACGACATCTCATAGCAACAGAGGCCGCTAACGGGACGTGCGGAAGAAACCGTCCACGCTACCATACCAGGATGGCAGCATGGACGGCTGCCAGGACGGAGACAATAGCCAGAACGTCCTAGGGGCTACATTTACTGAAAGCCTCAAGTTTGACCGCATAGAACTCGAATATGCTGCAAAGCTAGACAGTCTATTTAAGCTCTGCGCATTCTTAAATCTCACGGCCTTTCCCACTTTCAGCTGTATGATGTGGTGCGTGCCAGAACGGTAGCCAGCCTGCTCTATGCTGCTCCGGCGTGGTGGGATTTGTTGGTCAGCAAGCCAATGGAAGGATCCAGTCTGTAATGAGCAGGTTGATCCGTCTCCGGTACCTCCCCAGTGACATTCCAACATTCAATAGACTTTGCCGAGAAGCCGACATTTCTCTTTTCTCTGGTTTATGTTCTGCATAGGTCACTTCCTCAAAAAAAGCCAATGGTAGGCCTATATACCCTCCGGCCACGATCCCATGATCGTATTGTATTGTATTGTATTGTATTGTATTCGGATATTTATAAAGCGCTTCTAGCGGGAGGGCCATTCAGAAGCGCTCCCAGTGCGATAGACCCCGAGAGAAAAAGCAAGTTTTAAGAAAGGTAAAAGAGGAAGAGACGCTACCTGAGAGAATAGAAGAACGAACAAACGGAGGAAGCCCATTCCAAAGAGCAGGGCCAATGGAAGCAAACGACCTAGATTGAGCCAGTGAAGTCCTGACACGGGGAACGAGGAGGTCCAAACGGTCAGATGAACGAAGAGGACGAAGAGAAGCCGCAGAGTGAGGGCGATGAAATAAGTCACATAAATATTTTGGAGCGAAACCAAGCTGAGCCTTAGAGACAAGGATGAGGACCTTAAATTGGATGCGGGCAGAAAGCGGGAGCCAGTGGAGTTCTTCTGCCATAAAGGTGGTGATATGAGAGAATCGAGGAAGACGGGCAATTAATCTAGCAGCAGCATTGAGAACGGACTGAAGAGGAGCAAGACGGACTTTGGGAAGACCAATAAGGAGGGAATTGCAGTAGTCAAGTCTAGAGCAGACAAATGCATGGACAATTGAAGTGAAAATTGGAGATGACAGAGAGCGACGGATAGCTCTAAGGCGCCTTAGGTGAAAATAGGAAGTGCGAGTGAGTTTGGAAATGTGTTCAGTAAAGGTGAGAGAATTGTCAAGGGTCACTCCTAGATCACGAACGCTAGACGAGAAAGTGAAAAGCGGAAACCTTTGAGACAGCACAGCAAAGTCGAGTTTTTTAAGTTGCTGAGGAGTGCCAAACCAGATAAACTGCGTTTTTGACGAATTGAGGGAGAGGCGATTGCAAGACATCCAAGTATGAAGATCACGAGAAAGAGCTTCGATGCGCTGAACAAGAAGAAGTTGAGAGGAAGGAGGCCCATGGACATAAGCCTGGACATCGTCAGCAAAGAGATGGCCTGAAGCCCCATGGATGGGGAAGAGAGAGGGGATACCAGCCGTGTACAAAATAAAGAGGAGAGTTTAATAGGGACCCACAGAGTTCTAGATTCACCAGAGATAACCATCTGAGTGCGATCAGACAGGTATGACCGGAACCACTGGAGAGGGGGGCCCTTCAGACCACAAGAGGTCTCAAGACGCTGTAGAAGAATGGTGTGGTCCACCATGTCAAAGGCTGCAGAGACATCATATAGTGCCAGAAGGGTGAGTTCGGACCTATCAACAGCTGAATAAATTTCAGAAAGCAAGGAAAGGAGGGCAGTTTCAGTGGAGTGGTGAGCCCTAAAACCTGACTGAAAGGGAGGTAGAAGCCCAGATTGTTCCAGATAGGGAAGAAGTTGAAGAGAGACAAGGCGTTCAAGGGTTTTAGATAGAAATGATAGAAATGATCGTGTCTTACCACTAGCCGACAATTATATGGGAAAAACATATATGGTTATGATGCAGCATTTTTTATATTTAATGCGATTACTTGGGTTTTTTCGATGAATGGTCACCAGAGTGCGGTTTGGCAGCTGGTCAAATAAAGAATATACTTACTTACTAGCATCGGTTGACGCCGTTGTAAATGATTCTTATAAATT
Source organism: Allolobophora icterica (assembly GCA_963556255.1). Lineage (NCBI taxonomy): Eukaryota > Metazoa > Annelida > Clitellata > Crassiclitellata > Lumbricidae > Allolobophora > Allolobophora icterica. The sequence continues at coordinate 48,824,594 of OY744611.1, forward strand.
TACAGAGCAGCATAAATAAATTGTCTTGAATGTAGTAACTAAATGTCTGCCAGGGTCCGGTTCTATATAGTACTGATTCCGTTTTAAAGGTGTCTAAAGAGAGCTCCAAAAATCCACTACTGTGTCCAGCAATAGGGAGATTATTCGCGTAAGAGACGATTTCCTGATCTAGCGCGCAGTTGCTTTGCTAGCAAAGAGATTATTTATATTCCTGGTTGTTCTGTGCAGGTGACTGGGATCGTTCGTTAGAAAACGAACTCAAAGTAATTCGAGAAGTTTCTTTCGTATCTGGAACAGCTGGAGAAAGTCATCCAGCTTCTTCTCAACCTTTCCGTCCGTCTGTCGAACGTCGATAAAGATCTCTGCCAGATTTCGGAAGACACGAACGAGAAACAGAAGATCAGAAGAGATAGTAAAAACGCACCCCAGACCAAGTCCATAATGACGCTTTTCAACGGTGGATATTGTATTATAATAATAATAATTTTTATTATTATCACTATTATCTTTATTATTTTTGTAATTATTATTAGTATCATCATCATCATCATCATCATCATCATCATCATCATCATCATCATCATCATCATCATCATCATCATCATCATCATCATCATCATCATCATCATCGTCGTCGTCGTCGTCGTCGTCGCCGTCGTCGTCGTCGTCGTCGTCGTCGTCATCATCATCATCATCAGCAGCAGGAGCATCATCATCATCATCGTCATCATCATCATCATCATCATCATCATCATCATCATCATCATCATCATCATCATCATCGTCGTCGTCGTCGTCGTCGTCGTCATCATCATCATCATCAGCAGCAGGAGCATCATCATCATCATCATCATCATCATCATCATCATCATCATCATCATCATCATCTTCTTCTTCTTCTTCTTCTTCTTCTTCATCTTCTTCTTCTTCATCTTCTTCTTCATCATCGTCGTTGTCGTCGTCATCATCATCACTATTATTATAACACATTTATTAAGCAATTGTGAGTGTAGGCCAAAATAGGTAATCATACCCTTACCTTTGCATTATACATTTACCTTCTTATGTTACCTTTACAGACGCAGCTGACGGACAAGCGACGTAAGATCCTGGATCGGCTAAAGGAGGCGATGGAACTGAAATGGAACACTGACGAGCGCAGTCAAAAGGTTCCGCGTGGCTCAGTGATTGCCTGACACCGGAAGAGTTCACCGAGTACAGGGAAATGGTTAGCAGCCGATGTCACGTGATACTGCAGTCACAGGCAATCGAAGACCAAATGGAACTGGTTCTGAAACAGAAGAAGATTCTCTTCGTCAGGTATCAACCTCCACAACGACAAACACCTCCTCCGTAAATGACCAAAATCCAGACGTAAATAACCAAAGTCCGGAAGAAAATGACCCAAATCCAGTCGGAAATGACCCAACTTTAGTACAAAATGACCAAAGTTGAGCCGTAAATAGCCGATGTCCAGCCGGAAATGACCCAAGAAGAGCCTGAAATAATTCAAATCCAGACGTAAATAACCCAAGTCCAGCAGAAAATAACGTGATGACCTAAGTCCAGATCCAGTTCCAAGATCTTGCTGAAAAGTAAAATCCTGCAATTGGAAGAAGCCACAATCCGTTCCCAAAGACCCTGACCCTGCTGAAGATTACTTCAAACCAATTAATAATAATAATAATAATAATAATATTTATTCTTTAATTAAGCGCCTGCAAACGCACTGCGCTGTACATGTACATGTTATGCGATAAATCTTAACTACTAACAGAACAGACAGCCTGCAATACACGGCGCAAATTGCAGCCTACAAAGCATGTCCGCCTATGGGACTCGATCTCTGTACCTCTCGCACTCTACGCCAGATGTTATCCAATGCGCTATCGGGCCCCCCGAAACGACCTTAATCCAGTCGGAAGTGACCTTTGCTCTGCCGTACCCTACACATTGGAAACACTTAAACAGACATTAAACCCGAAACTCCTGCCCCTCTCAGCCGAGGAAGTCTTTGCGGATACGCTGCTTGACTCCCATTGCTTTGTTTAGCTACAGCTTGAGTAATCTATGTTTATTTACACTAAATTAAAGATTAACATCTAAACTTAAGACTTAATCTTTATCTGGTTGCTTAGCCTTCATAGGCTTGAGATTAAGATCACGATAGGCTGCCTCCCTGTCTTGCGGACTGATCTTCCGCTGATTACGGCTTGGTTTTGGTGCGTCATCGGTTAGACATGAAGGCGCCATTGAAGTTACTAATTACAATTACGATTCAATCTTGAATTACACGATTAAATGGCACCAGGAGACTTTACCGAGAGGTCGCTTATCGAGATGATGTCATTAGGAGTCAACTCCACAACGAATTCTGACCGGACCCTCCATGTTACGAACAGGGGCGTCTACACCATAGAAACCTTGGAGCAAATGATCCATCCAAGAAAGAGGGGGGAGATCTGTCAGTGTGTGTGACGCCATTTTATGGGGCTGGGGGAAAGGAAGGGCAAGGGAAGAAGAAGGGAGCAAAGGGGAAGTTGCTCCAATGACTTGGTGGGATAGACGCCACTGGTTACGAACGTGGGTCTGGTGAGGGCGGGTTCGGGGAGAAAGCGCGACCAACCCTGGCAGAAATAAGAGCAGCTGTGTAGGTGTGGCTCGAGGTAGTGTCACTCCCCTAATTCCAAGAGGAGAGACCGGAGAGGGCGCAGTAACGTAACTTCAGTTTAATCAGTATCGCTCTCTGTTGAATGCATGTCGGTTCTCCACCATCCTCATGAGTTAGAAATACTTCATCAGGCTTTGGGAGCAGAGAAATAGTCTTGTTTTTAGCGTGCTGGAGTGTAAATAGAAAGGTCGGGAGTTCAAATCACCGACTTGAACTCAGAAATTTGTCTCGAGAATTCTGCTTCACCTACGCCCCATTGCTCAGTTATGCTGAGTGCACTGACCTTACACTGTCAGTGGAAAGATGAGGCGGAGAGAGAGAGAGAGAGAGAGAGAGAGAGAGAGAGAGAGAGAGAGAGAGAGAGAGAGAGAGAGAGAGAGAGAGAGAGAGAGAAGAGAGAGAGAGAGAGAGAGAGAGAGAGAACTGGCCGTCCGCCATTATAGGCCGAGGCTAAGAAAATGAAGTCGCTAACACTTCACACTTATGTCTGCCTCTTCGATATATTTTAAGTATTGGATAGATGGTTAGTTCCCTCCTGCTTTCTCCAGGCTGTGGACTGGTACTGCAAGAGTACGACTAGTTGTGGAGTTGTTATTTTCATTATTATTATTTTTGGTTTGCAAAGCACCAAACAATTCCTCGGACAGGGTCAAGCTGATGAATTACCGTCGCTCTCAGTTAATTTCTACTTAAAGGACGAATGGAAGTATTTAAAAGGGTGTGCAAGGGAATGCTCCTTCATCATGCATAGAGCGGATCCGTTCTTGTTAGGTTCTGGCTGTAGTAGTAATAGTAGTAGTAGTAGTAGTAGTAGTAGTAGTAGTAGTAGTAGTAGTAGTAGTAGTAGTAGTAGCATAGTAGTAGTGGTGGAGGTGGTGGTAGTGGCAGTAGTAGTAGTAGTAGTAGTAGTAGTAGTAGTAGTAGTAGTAGTAGTAGTAGTAGTAGTAGTAGTAGTAGTAGTAGTAGTAGTAGTAGTAGTAGTAGTAGTAGTAGTAGTAGTAGTAACAATAATAATAATAATAATAATAATAATAATAATAATAATAATAATAATAATAATAATAATAATAATAATAATAATAATAATAATAATAATAATAATAATAATAATAAAACACTTCCCATCTTCCCCACACATCCATAGGAGCTGGCGAAGCCGCCGAACGTGCTGTACTATCAAAAAGAGAGAAATACTCAAGCATTACTAACACCCACCCTTTTGTGGCGATCGCCTTGGAGACGGGCGGCTCTTGGAGCGGGGAAGGTTTACAGTTCGTTATGGAGTTAAGAAGCCGGATAACGGAAGCAACTCACGATCCACTGGAGACATCGTATTTGCTCCCACTGATTTCGGTGACTCTGAGTGACGCTGAGATGGCGCTTCAGATAATTCAATCATTACACTGGTGTTGAAAAATAATAATAATAATAATAATAATAATAATAATAATAATAATAATAATAATAATAATAATAATAATAATAATGACAACGCACCTTTAAAATGTTAAACGTGATATTTTATCATTAATATCACATCATTCTATATTTATTCATTGTAGTCTCTATCGCAGTTTAAAATTAAATGTAATGTTCAATTTTTCATTGTTCAGTTAACCACCCTATGCAATGTGCCACCCCCTCAGCCGCGGTTCAGATACTGAATCTGCAGGCACATATGTAACATTTAAACTCTGTCACTGCCCTAACTGTGGTAGTGCCAGTCCCAATGCAGGAGAAAGCAGGAGGCGCTGCTAACAATCTTTTCCATGAAAAAGTGTCGTTAAACAGTAACTAACTGGCTAAATGGAGATCTACATAACAACTTTGGTCACTTACTTCTTATATAGTTTCAGGTAAACCCGTTACAAAGGTGTTTAGTAACAATCAATTATTGATCGCCCTGTTAGTTCATATAGAGCTATTAGGCTGGTAGTTTCCAGTGCTTAGCGACATCTTATGGCTCCCAGAGCCAAAGCTGTGTTAGAAGGGAACAGCATTTAAGCTTACTTTCTGAGCTAGGGTAAAAGATTCTAACAAGGGAACAAGATAAGTCACTGAAGATGAAATCGCAGGTATTCTATTATCGAACTTCGTAGAGGCCTATATCGGGCGCCCGACGCATTCTGGTCTGTCCGTGAGTATAACATCAGTCAATCAACTTCAGTAATCTAAAACAAAAATAACCATTGAGGGGGTAAGGAGGCATTTCCACCCTAACTTTTCAAATATATCACAAAAATAAAAGCTTTTCAACCAATCAGTCAATCAATTTTCCATCCACTAGAAGGCCCACTTTCGTTTTAAGTAAGTTTGTTGTTATACCAAAAGTTTAAAGACATCTTATGGCTGCCATGACCGTTGACGTCTTTTAAGTAGTTTTGTACGTGAATCATATTTAATATAATTTTATATAATGTAGCATACTTTAAAAGTAAGTAAACACTTATATTCGTATTCCGCTGCCGAAACAAAGGTTTTGGGTGAACTGTTCCTCAGATTTATCCGTTATAAAGGTGTTTGCTCACTTTTTCATAAAAAACCTTCTCGTAGTGACGGAATCCCACGAAATACTCATAATGGTCAGTGCTCGCATAACTTATCGAGTTTCAGATGTCAAATATTTCAAGATATACGCCAAAATGTGATTGTAACTTGTAATGTTGGGCTAATCACATGAAAATGTTAATTAATGCTAACATGGCATCGTGTCAAGGTGGACTGACTTTAAGCTGTGAAAAATCTGCTCATTGCTCATCGTTTTGTGAATTCAGTGGGTGTTTCTTTGGTTTAGCCTATGTTGAACTGCGGCGGAACCCCATGCAGGCCGACGCGAGCGGAACCTTAGGTTCCGCCTAACCTCGCTTGTGAACCACTGTTGGAACCAAACACTTTCATGATTGACGCAGCTAAATCCAACGTGATATTAGGGAATCTATCCAATACTTTAACGACATCTTATCGCATTAGGGACTGTTGACATCGAGAAGAAAAAGTTCTGAATTGTGCACTCTATGAAACTATCGGACTATCAACGATTACACGCGAATTATAAATAGCTCATATAGCATAAAACAAGACCTTTTAAAAGGTGTCTAGGCAGAGCGTTTATATTTAAGGTCATAGTTTCCAGTGTTTAACGATCTTATGATATCAAAGGCCGTTGACGTCGACAATAAATTTCTTTAACAGTTCTTACCTTTTTTATAGGAAAATCGACGTTAGTTCGACGTTTAGGATCCAGAGTTTACCGACATATTATGGCAGCAAAGGACGTTAATGGTTGGTTAGTTGCAGTTTAACGACACTGTGTGATAACAAATATCGTCGCCCTCCTCTTTATCCAGGTCGATGTCGCTTTAAAACATTTACAATTCCAAATTCAGACACCCTTTTAAAAATGGTCAGAACTGTTCAAAATAATTTCTCTCAATACCAAGGTTTCTTTAACTCCGCAACTGCTCGTACTCTGGCACTGGGGACGATATTTGTTATCACACAGTGTCGTCAAGCTGCATTATTGAATGCATCGGTTGACCGTATCGGTTTAACAGCTTGCGCAGGGATTAAAAGGACTTTTAGCCTGGTTAGCAGCTCGATAAGTGGACGTTCGTGGAAGACCATGCAACCCAGATTATTATTCATCAAGACATCTGATTATCTTTCTCTGGTAATACCTAAATCAAAAACTGTTAAGTGACAGTCCCAATAGAATTATTGTTACTAAGTGTTTCTCACTGTGTGACTTTGACGAAGTTTAATCGATTTCTCTTCAAGGGTTTGGCAGACGCAGCTGAAAGTTAAAAAATTCGATTGCTCGACTTGGTTTTTGAAACTCTCTCCCTGTGCCTGTGCTCTCTGCTCAGTCGCTTTTGTCATTTCGTTTTCAAATTAAAACTTACTTCTTTCAAATTGCTTATTCAACATGGGCTGCCTATTATGGACAGACCTTCTGAATATTGACCTGATCACGTCTTGGCTTGGCGTGCCATCGGTTGATGCCTTGTGCATTAGATACCATTCCTTATGCTGATCGATCATAGCAAAGACCTGAAAATACACAGTTAAATATGCACTTTGTTTCTACAGCGACCGTTTACCGGCATCGACCCTTGTCATTTTTCAATGAAATCATCGGGTGAGATCGTTCACCACCGGTGCCCGTTTGAATGGATGCCACGCCATTAACGTTGTTCATAGCGCTCTTTAGACACCTTTAAAACGTGGTCAACCGATGTTATATATAAATATGACACAGTAGTTTAACAATGATGTGCATGTCCTACAGTGCTGTGTCATATTTGTATAAAGAATCAGTTAAAGGTGTCTAAAGAGAGCGCTATAAACAATCCACACTTGTGTCTCACAACTTTGGGCGAAAGTTTATCACAAATGATCAAGTCATATAAAAATTACACTGAAACTTTTAATATAGAATTTTGAACATAGCGCCAGCAAAACATTTGTCCAGTTCAGCATTTTCATGACACTTAGATATTGGCCTTAATTATCAGTAGTTGCTCGATATGCTTGTCATTTAAGCGATTACTCCTTGAAAATGAAATTAGAGATCCTTTGGAGAACAATCTCTACGCTGGTGCTAAAGATGGTACAGTTGCGTTCAGCTTCCGGAAGAGGAGTTTCACTTGTTTCTCAACAGTGCATTGTCTAACTTTTTCAACAATATAGTTCATGATTAGCTCATTAACTCTGTCTTCGCTGATGAACTTGACTGATTTCGCATTGGGAAAAGTCAGTACTGTTGTCGATGACTACCGGTATCAAAATTAGGACTCTTTGAACAGCTGAACATGCTGGTAGTTGCTAATTCATTTACAGTTGTAGGTGACAGCCTCTTGTGCTCAGCATAATAGGGTGAACTTGCTGTTGTGTGCATTCTAAAGAGTAGTACGAGTCTTATACTGGAACTACAATACAATGAGCTCGACGTTAGGATCAAGTAGTTTAACTACTTATAGCATCAAAGACCGTTGAAGTCGATATAGGAAATGCCACAGTTTTCACTGTCATATTCAATATGTTACACGCTATGATAAGTGCAACTACACACTTTGCTTGACCTTATGTTATTTATTTCATGTCGTTTATAAATATGTTTGTTCCCTGGAAAAACGGTGTGCTACTTGTTTTCGTGTTTGTACTCTTAGGGTGACATTTTTTTAGTTCCTTGGACCGAACAGAGAAAAGGACTATTATTTTTATGCCTTGTGAATTTCTTTTCTAAATATACCATATATTGACGAGGCTGGTAAAACAGATGTAGTTTTAAAGAGAATTTCTATACCTTACTTAGTAAAAACCTGCAGTTTTTACTGCGATGGCGAGCAGTATGGGTTTATTGGCTTGCTCAGGGATTAAAGTGACTCTGAGCCGGGTGTGGCGCAGAATGGAGACAGTTAGCTGGGCGGAACGGAGGACGAACGAGGAAATCCTGCAAATGGTAGAAGAACAAAGATCACTCATAAGCACTATACGCGGACGACAAAGGAAATGGATCGGGCACATCCTAAAGAGTGAGACACTGCTAAGAGACATCATGGAGGGAAGGATGGAGGGGAGAAAGACGCGAGGAAGACCGAGGGCAATGCTGCTAGACTGGATGATGACAAAAGAAGAAGGATACAGTGGACTGAAGAGAAGAGCACAAGACAGAGAACGATGGCGTCATTGGTCATACGAACCTGCTGGTGGGCAGAGAACATAAAAAAGAAGAGGAAGAGCCGGGTTAACATCTCGATATGTGGATGCTAGTGGGAGACCACGCAGCTTATCATTATTTAACGAGGTCATCTGATTATCTTTCTCTGGTCATACCTAAATCAAGAACTGTCAAACGACAGTCACAATAGAATTAACGTCACTAAGAGTTTTTCACTGTGTGACTTTGACCAAATTTTACCGATTTCTCTGAAAAGGTTTCGCAGACCTAACTAAACCTTAATATCATTCGGTTGCTGGCCCTGGTTTTCGGAACTCTCTCCCTGTGTCTGTGCGCTCTGCTCAGTCGCTTGTGTCATTTCGTTCTCAACTTAAAACTTACCTCTTTGAAATTACTTTTCCACCATAGGCTGCCACTCTTTCTTACGGACTGATCTTCTGGATACTGATTAAGGCTTGGTTTTGGTGTTTCATCGGTTGATGCTTTGTATACTAGATACCATCCCTGTTCTGATCGATCATAGCGAAAGCCTGAAAAAGACACAGGTAAATAAAATATACACGTGTTTTTCTACAGTGACCTTAACAGGGGCTCGACCTTCTCATTTTTCATTGAATTGGTCGAGTGAGATCCTTCATCACCTATGCCCGTTTTAGTAGATACCAAGCTTTTTGAAAGGACTCGTGTAAACGGACCACAGCAGACACCTTTAAAACGCTTGTCATCGGTATTATATTAAATCTCAACTGTGTTTATTCGCTACGGTATCGCAGATATCTTGGGACCTATGCATCGACGCCAACAACATTGCAGCCAAGATAGCTGGCAACAACAATCAGTAGATTACAACCGATTGTTTAACGTTGTACTACCAGTGACAGTTTGTGCATACTTTTATGTAAAATATCAATGCACACGCTTTTCTGTAGCAACCGTATACTGGCCTCGATCCTGCTCAGTTTTCAATGAATTGATCGGGTGAGATCCTTCAATACCGATGTCCTATTGAATGGATGCCACACCATTTAAGGTTGTTTAGATCACTCTCTTTAGACACCTTTAAAACGTTGTCAACCGATGCTATATATAAGTAGGACACAACTGCTAGACAGTTTTGAACGTAACTCAATTTACATAAAGCTTCGTTTGACGCTGTTTTAACAGTGTCTAAGGCGAGCACTCTTAACAATTAACTCCTGTGTCCCACAATAGGTAGATTATCCGCTGAAGAGACCTTTGCTGAACTAGCGCGCTGTTGCTCTGCTAGTAGACTATATCTATAATCCTGGTTGTTCTGTGCAGGTGACTGGGATCGTTCGTGAGAAACCGAACTCAAAGTAATTCGAGAAGTTTCTTTCGTATCTGGAACAGCTGGAGAAAGTCATCCAGCTTCTTCTCAACCTTTCCGTCCGTCTGTCGAATGTCGAGAAAGATCTCTGCCAGATTTCGGGAGTCACGAACGAGAAACAGAAGATCAGAAGAGATAGGAAAAACGCACCTCAGACCCGGTTTATTTATAATTACGCTTTTACCGGATATTATTATTGTTATTGTTGTCGTTGTCGTTGTCGTCGTCGTTGTTGTTATTATCACCGTTATTATCAATAATTTTTGTAATTGTTATTATTGTTATTTTCACTTTAATTATTATTTTTTACCTTTATTAGGGCTAGGATTAATACTGTTGCTATTATCACCATTATTATTATGCTTACTTCATCGACTGCAGTACGACATGCTAATCCTGTGTGTACAACTGTGCATGTTAGTTAGGTAGTTAATGTTTGTTATAGATTAAAAAGAATACAATACAGTATTTCGGCTCCCTTTCACATCAATTATAAGGAAGGAGGGGTAAGGAAGGCATTTCCTCTGGATTTTGCAAATATTTAAAAAAAATAAAAAAATAAAATCTTTTCAACTAAGCAATCAATCAATCAATTTTCCATCCGCCAAAAGGCCCACTTTTGATTTAAATAAGTTTGTTATTATACCAACAATTAAAAGACATCTTATGGCTGCCAGGACCGTTGACATCTTTTAATTAATTTTGTACGTTAATTATATTTAATAACTTCATAACTTTATATAATGTAACATTTTTTAAAGGGAATAAACAATTTTTGATCCTTCTTAAATTGAATAATCGTACTCCGCTGTCCAAACAAACTTTTTTGGTGAATTCTCTTTATATAGTCTAAGATGAATCCATTTTAAAGGTGTTTACTTACTTTTTCATAAAACAACCTCGTAGTGACGGGATCCTACACAAAATACTCATATGCTCAGTGCTCGAATAACCTATCGCGTTTCACACGTCCAAATGCGATTGTAACTTGTAATTTTTGGCTAATCACATGAAAATGTTAATTAATGCTAACATGGCATCGTGTCAAGGTGGACTGACTTTAAGCTGTGAAAAATCTGCTCATTGCTCATCATTTTGTGAATTCAGTGGGTGTTTTTTTACTTTAGCCTATGTTGAACTGCGGCGGAACCTCTGGCCGACGCGAGCGGAACCTTAGGTTCCGCCTAACCTCGCTTCAAAAACACTGATCGAATCAAACAGTTTCATGATTAGCGCAGATTATCCAACGTGATATTGGGGAATAGATCCAATAGTTTCACGACATCTTGTCGCATCATAGACTGTTAACATCGACAAGGAAACTGAACTGTTCTCACCCTAAAAAGTAATCGGTAGATCAACGATAACACGCAATTTATGATTAACTCATATATACCATAAGAAAAGGTCTTTCAAAAGGTGTTCAAGCAGAACGTTTATATTTAACGTCTTAGTTTCCAGTGTTAACGATATCTTATGACGTCGGCAGTAAATTTCTTTAACAGTTCTTTGCGTTTTCATAAGAAAAACGACTTTAGATCGGCGTTTAGGATCCAGAGTTTAACGACATATTATGGCAGCAAAGGCCGTTAATGGTTGGCTAGTTGCAGTTTTACGACACTGCATCATAATAAAGATGATTAGCGTTGCCTTCCTCTTTTCTCCAGGCATAGGACTGGCATTGCCAGAGTGCGAGCAGCGGCAGAGTTAAAGGCACTTGGTGGATGGATCCAGGGTTTATCGACATCTTATAGCAACAAAGGCTGTTGACGTCGACAGAAATTAATTTTGCCATATTAGAGCTCCGCTATAGGCACTTGGTATCGAAATAAAAATAATTTTTGAACAGTTTTGACCAACCTTAAAAGGGTGCCTAAATTTGGAATTGTAAATGTTTTAAAGCGAAATCTAATAGCTGCATGTACTAATATGATCGACTTAATGACTATAGTTGCACTTTAACGACGCTGAATCATAACAAAGATAAATAGCATCGCCCTCCTTCTTTATTCAGGCTTGGGACTGGCACTACAAATAGGATGAGTGCAATGTTCGGATCAAGTAGTTTAACTACTTATGTCATCAAAGGCCGCTGACGTCTATAGGAATAAATTATTGTTACAGTTTTCACTGTGATATGCAATGAATAACCGGCCGCAGTTCACCGGAGGACGTGTGTCATTTTACGGCTTTTATAAGCCTTTTTGTACACTAGAAAAAGGTGTGCTACTTTAGGACCGCTGTTGTCGCTTTTGTACTCTCAAGCTGTAAAATTGTTCATTTTCTTATATAAAAAAAAGAAAAGGACATGTTTTTGTGTCTTGGAAAAACTTTGCAGACTAAACAATATGTTACAGTGGCCTAGTACAAACTAAGATGTAGTTTCCAAGAGAATTTCTATACCTCTAAGCTGCATTATCGACTGCGATGGCTGGCGTTATCGGATTAGCGGCTTGCGCAGGGATTAAAGGGACTTTGAGCCAGGTTAGCAGCTCGACAAGTGGACGTTCGTGGGAGAACACGTCACCCAGGCTCATCATTATTCAATAAGGTCATCTGACTGCCTTTCTCTGGTCATACCTAAATCAAGAAATGTTAAGTGACAGTCACAATAGAATGATCGTTACTAAGGGTTTCTCCTTGTGTGACTTTTATGAAGTTTTATCGATTTATCTTCAAGGGTTTGGCAGAAGCCGCTAAAACTTAAAATCATTCGGTTGCTGGACCTGGGTTTTAGACCCATCTTCCATTATCTGTCCGTTCTGCTCAGTCGCTTAATTGTGTCATTTTGTTCTCAACTTAAAACGAACCTCTTTTAATGGCTCTTTTCATCGGCTGCCTCTCTATCTTACGGATCCAGCTTCTGGATATTGACCTGATTACGGCTTGGTTTTAGTTTGCCATCGGTTGGTGCCTTGTGCAATAGAAACCATCCCTGTTCTTGTCGATCATAGCAAAAGCCTGAAACACAGGTAAATATGTAAGCTTTTCTCTACAGCGACCTTATACGGGCCTCGACCCTTCTCCTCTTTCAATGAATTGATCGGGTGAGATCCTTCACCACCGCGGCCCGTTTTAATAGATACCAAACCTTTTGAAAGAACCTGTGTATACGGACCACAATAGATACCTTTTAAACGCTTGCACCGCTCTTATACTAAGTCTCAACTCAGTTCAATCGCTACGGTAAGAACAATATCTGTCGACTATATGAATCGACGTCAACAACATGGCAGCCAAACTATCTGCTATGAACAACCAACGTTGATAAAAACCGATTACTTAACGTTGTACTACCAGTGACAGTTTGTGCATACTTCTATGTAGAATATCAATGCACACACTTGTCTGTAGCAACCGCATGAGGGCCTCGACCCTTCTGAGTTTTCAATGAATCGATCAGGTGAGATCGGTAAGAGCGTTGGCTGCGCGTCTCATGCGACTCTGTGTTAGAGCGCATGCGGACCGCGGTTCGCTTCCCGAAGGTGGTTTATTTCAGAGATTTAAATCTCGGGCTAACACGGTCCCAACATGGGGACCTTAAATGCCGTGGCACTCATTCAAACGGGCAAGCGGTGGTGAAGGATCTCACCCGATCAATTCATTGAAAAATTAGCAGGGTCGAGGCCATATAGGTCGCTATAGAAAATCCCGAACATTTACATTTGCATTTAGATCCTTCACCACCGCTGTCCGTTTGAATGAATACCACACCATTTGAGTAGGATCCTTGAAGAGGCGCTATAAAACTTATCAAAATGAATGAATTAATTTAATCAATCATCAGCAGTTGCTGAAAATAGAGTTTGCCCTCCTCTCGGAAATCCTTCCACACTACTCCTTTTCACCAAGTGTACGTGACCTGGGTGTCACGCTTGATAGCTCTCTCTCCTTCAAAGATCACATCTCTAACCTCACACGTGTTTCCTACTTCCATTTAAGGCGTCTTAGGGCTGTTCGACGATCTGTCTCATCCTCTGTTTTCGCCATGCTGGTCCATGCTTTCATTTGCTCCCGAATTGACTACTGCAATTCACTTCTAATCGGTCTTCTTAAGGTCCGTTTCATGCCTCTGCAGTCAGTCCTAAATGCAGCTAATAGATTCATAGCACGTCTTCTCACGCATTTCGTTCTTCGTGTTTGAGCAACAGCTCTGGCTTCCTCTCTCTGCACGTATTAAGTTCAAAATCCTCATTCTGTTATCCAGGACACAACTGGGTCTCGCCCCTAGATATTTCCTCTTTCTGTCTCCTCTTATAATTCACTTCGCCCCTCGAACAGGCTGGATCTTTTAGTTCCTCATACTTGAGCAGCTACTTTTGCCTCAATTGGTCCCTCTCTCTGGAATACACTGTTTCCTTCTACTCGCTCTGAAAATTTAATAGGCAACCCCTGGTCTTCTTTTGCTTTCCTCAAGACATTTCTTTTCTTGTGGCCTTGCGCATTCACCCTACTAGATGCACTTTATAAATGTTTAAATACAATACGATACAATAAGATATTTTAGGGCGCTCTCTTTAGACACCTTTAAAACGGCGTAACCCGATGCTATATATACACGGGATCTTAGCAATCGTTTATTCATTTGTGTCCTATTTATGTAAGAGCACAGCGAAGAGAGGAATGGCGTCATTGGAAGTTGAAACCTGCCGAAGGGCAGAGAAGTTAAAGAAGTAGAAGAGATTTATGTAAAGCATTGTTTGACAACGTTTCAAAAGTGTCTGAAGCAAGCGCTCTAAACAATCCACTCCTGTGTCCTCAAATAGAACATTGACGAGCGCATTCAACAGGTGTCCGCGTGGCTCAGCTATTGCCGGACACCAGAAGAGTTCAACGAGTAAAGGGAGATGGTGTCAACCTCCATAGCGACAAACACCTCCTCCGGATATGACCCAAGTCCAGCAAAAAGTAACCAAGTCCAGCAGAAAATGACCCAAGTCCAGCTGGATATGACCAAACTCCAACCGGAAGTGGTCAATTCCAGCCGAAGATGACCAAGTCCCAGCAGGAAATGACTCAAGTTCAGCCGGAAATAACCTATTGGCCCAAATCCTGACCCAATTCTACGATCTTGCTGAAAATTTAAATCGTGCAACCGGAAGAAGTCACAATTAGATCACAAAGATCGTGAAGCTTCTTATCGAGATGTTGGACCCTTCAGTCATTAGGGGCTCAACCCCAAGTCGAATCCTGACCAAACCCGCCATGTTACGAACTTCAGATAAGAACAGCTGTTTAGGTGTGGATCTAGATACTGCCAGTCCCTAAATTCCAGTAGGAGAGAATAGAGATGGCGCAATCACGTTGCGTCAGATTTCTGGCACCCAGTTTACTTAAAATTGCCCTCTGGAGCATGTCTGTTCTCCACCTCTCCACCTCCCCCGCCTCCCTAATGAGTCAGAAATATTTAACAAACTGATAAGTTTAGTGGTAAATTGTGAATTTATTTTTTGTGATGGTGAAAGGGAGACGACTCGGCCTCCGCCATTATAAACCGAGGCTAAGAAAATGAAATTGTTAAAACTTCATACTCATGAAAGAATTAAAAAGGTGTGCAAGGGAATGCTCGTCTTCATCAGGTCTAGAGCGGGACCGTTCTTTTCAGGTTCTGGCCGAGACACTTTACCGCAGTTGCAGACCTAGCTGGCTGCAACTCACCAACGAAGTCATTTAATATAGAAATTACTACGAAATTGCTACACTACTAGGCGGGCGTGGTCCTGACCGACCAGAGGGAGATTATAATGCTACTACTAGGCCTACTCTTACTCCTACTGCTAATAATAATAATAATAATAATAATAATAATAATAATAATAATAATAATAATAATAATAATAATAATAATAAATAAATAAAAAATAAAATAATAATAATAATAATAATAATAATAATAATAATAATAATAATAATAATAATAATAATAATAATAATAATAATGATAATAATAATAATAATAATAATAATAATAATAATAATAATAATAATAATAATCTTTTTCTTTAATTAAGTGCCTGCGAACGCACTGCGCTGTACAGTGAACATACACATGGTAGAAACGGCAGCCACGCAGGGCGCCTTACATACATGTATTAAGTAGAAGCACATGATAACAGTTTTACAGGAGTCGAATATAACTGCTTATGCGGCAGAGAACAAACGGCGCCAAATCACGGCCTACTTAGGATTTATCAATATGAAAATCTCGCTTGCCTTAGTCAAAACGATTCGCCAATAATGAGCATGTCTTCGGTGCACACACAATAGTGCATCTGTACCAATGCCATAGCAGAAATAGTGATAGTGCTAGTTGTATGTATTTATCCAAACACTTGCTTAAAGACCATTTTCTTGGATCGTGGTTTCATTTTATTAGGTCGGGAGCGCCTCTGACGAGTCTCATTTGAAGTGGCGCTATATAAATCTGCCATTACCATTACTTAAACTAACACCTTATAAGTACCTCAGCATATTGTTGTAAACAATGTTTAACGACGTTTTGTGGCTGCCACGGCCGTCGACCTTACTCTAGGCCTAGGGGCCTACATGTTATCGAATTCTGAGACTACTAACAAAATAAACACATCAAAGGCCGTTGACACGATAGGAGAAACTCGGCAATGTTATCGAACTTAATTCATAGAGCAAGGGTCGAATCAAACATTATACATGGAAGGATCGAACGAACCGAACATTATATACATGGCAGGAACGAACCGAACATATAGGGCAGGAACGAACCGAACATTATATACATGGCAGGAACGAACCGAACATTATATACATGGCAGGAACGAACCGAACATATATAGGGCAGGAACGAACCGAACATTATATACATGGCAGGAACGAACCGAACATTATATATATGGCAGGAACGAACCGAACATATATAGGGCAGGAACGAACCGAACATTATATACATGGCAGGAACGAACCGAACATTATATACATGGCAGGAACGAACCGAACATATATAGGGCAGGAACGAACCGAACATTATATACATGGCAGGAACGAACCGAACATTATATACATGGCAGGAACGAACCGAACATTATATAGGGCAGGAACGAACCGAACGTTATATACATGGCAGGAACGAACCGAACATTATATACATGGCAGGAACGAACCGAACATATATAGGGCAGGAACGAACCGAACATTATATACATGGCAGGAACGAACCGAACATTATATACATGGCAAGAACGAACCGAACATTATATACATGGCAGGAACGAACCGAACATATATAGGGCAGGAACGAACCGAACATTATATACATGGCAGGAACGAACCGAACATATATAGGGCAGGAACGAACCGAACATTATATACATGGCAGGAACGAACCGAACATATATAGGCCAGGAACGAACCGAACATTATATACATGGCAGGAACGAACCGAACATATATAGGGCAGGAACGAACCGAACATTATATACATGGCAGGAACGAACCGAACATATATAGGGCAGGAACGAACCGAACATTATATACATGGCAGGAACGAAACGAACATTATATACATGGCAGGAACGAACCGAACATATATAGGGCAGGAACGAACCGAACATTATATACATGGCAGGAACGAACCGAACATATATAGGGCAGGAACGAACCGAACATTATATACATGGCAGGAACGAACCGAACATTATATACATGGCAGGAACGAACCGAACATATATAGGTCAGGAACGAACCGAACATTATATACATGGCAGGAACGAACCGAACATATATAGGGCAGGAACGAACCGAACATTATATACATGGCAGGAACGAACCGAACATATATAGGCCAGGAACGAACCGAACATTATATACATGGCAGGAACGAACCGAACATATATAGGGCAGGAACGAACCGAACATTATATACATGGCAGGAACGAACCGAACATATATAGGGCAGGAACGAACCGAACATTATATACATGGCAGGAACGAACCGAACATATATAGGGCAGGAACGAACCGAACATTATATACATGGCAGGAACGAACCGAACATATATAGGGCAGGAACGAACCGAACATTATATACATGGCAGGAACGAACCGAACATATATAGGGCAGGAACGAACCGAACATTATATACATGGCAGGAACGAACCGAACATTATATACATGGCAGGAACGAACCGAACATTATATAGGGCAGGAACGAACCGAACATTATATACATGGCAGGAACGAACCGAACATTATATACATGGCAGGAACGAACCGAACATATATAGGGCAGGAACGAACCGAACATTATATACATGGCAGGAACGAACCGAACATTATATAGGGCAGGAACGAACCGAACATTATATACACGGCAGGAACGAACCGAACATTATATACATGGCAGGAACGAACCGAACATTATATACATGGCAGGAACGAACCGAACATATATAGGGCAGGAACGAACCGAACATTATATACATGGCAGGAACGAACCGAACATTATATACATGGCAGGAACGAACCGAACATATATAGGGCAGGAACGAACCGAACATTATATACATGGCAGGAACGAACCGAACATATATAGGGCAGGAACGAACCGAACATTATATAGGGCAGGAACGAACCGAACATTATATACATGGCAGGAACGAACCGAACATTATATACATGGCAGGAACGAACCGAACATATATAGGGCAGGAACGAACCGAACATTATATACATGGCAGGAACGAACCGAACATTATATACATGGCAGGAACGAACCGAACATATATAGGGCAGGAACGAACCGAACATTATATACATGGCAGGAACGAACCGAACATATATAGGGCAGGAACGAACCGAACATTATATACATGGCAGGAACGAACCGAACATATATAGGGCAGGAACGAACCGAACATTATATACATGGCAGGAACGAACCGAACATATATAGGGCAGGAACGAACCGAACATTATATACATGGCAGGAACGAACCGAACATATATAGGGCAGGAACGAACCGAACATTATATACATGGCAGGAACGAACCGAACATATATAGGGCAGGAACGAACCGAACATTATATACATGGCAGGAACGAACCGAACATATATAGGCCAGGAACGAACCGAACATTATATACATGGCAGGAACGAACCGAACATATATAGGGCAGGAACGAACCGAACATTATATACATGGCAGGAACGAACCGAACATATATAGGGCAGGAACGAACCGAACATTATATACATGGCAGGAACGAACCGAACATATATAGGGCAGGAACGAACCGAACATTATATACATGGCAGGAACGAACCGAACATTATATACATGGCAGGAACGAACCGAACATTATATACATGGCAGGAACGAACCGAACATATATAGGGCAGGAACGAACCGAACATTATATACATGGCAGGAACGAACCGAACATATATAGGGCAGGAACGAACCGAACATTATATAGGGCAGGAACGAACCGAACATTATATACATGGCAGGAACGAACCGAACATTATATAGGGCAGGAACGAACCGAACATATATAGGGCAGGAACGAACCGAACATTATATACATGGCAGGAACGAACCGAACATTATATAGGGCAGGAACGAACCGAACATTATATACACGGCAGGAACGAACCGAACATTATATACATGGCAGGAACGAACCGAACATTATATACATGGCAGGAACGAACCGAACATATATAGGGCAGGAACGAACCGAACATTATATACATGGCAGGAACGAACCGAACATTATATACATGGCAGGAACGAACCGAACATATATAGGGCAGGAACGAACCGAATATTATATACATGGCAGGAACGAACCGAACATATATAGGGCAGGAACGAACCGAACATTATATAGGGCAGGAACGAACCGAACATTATATACATGGCAGGAACGAACCGAACATTATATACATGGCAGGAACGAACCGAACATATATAGGGCAGGAACGAACCGAACATTATATACATGGCAGGAACGAACCGAACATTATATACATGGCAGGAACGAACCGAACATATATAGGGCAGGAACGAACCGAACATTATATACATGGCAGGAACGAACCGAACATATATAGGGCAGGAACGAACCGAACATTATATACATGGCAGGAACGAACCGAACATTATATACATGGCAGGAACGAACCGAACATTATATAGGGCAGGAACGAACCGAACGTTATATACATGGCAGGAACGAACCGAACATTATATACATGGCAGGAACGAACCGAACATATATAGGGCAGGAACGAACCGAACATTATATACATGGCAGGAACGAACCGAACATATATAGGGCAGGAACGAACCGAACATTATATACATGGCAGGAACGAACCGAACATTATATACATGGCATGAACGAACCGAACATTATATAGGGCAGGAACGAACCGAACATTATATACATGGCAGGAACGAACCGAACATTATATACATGGCAGGAACGAACCGAACATATATAGGGCAGGAACGAACCGAACATTATATACATGGCAGGAACGAACCGAACATTATATAGGGCAGGAACGAACCGAACATTATATACATGGCAGGAACGAACCGAACATTATATACATGGCAGCAACGAACCGAACATATATAGGGCAGGAACGAACCGAACATTATATACATGGCAGGAACGAACCGAACATTATATACATGGCAGGAACGAACCGAACATATATAGGGCAGGAACGAACCGAACATTATATAGGGCAGGAACGAACCGAACATTATATACATGGCAGGAACGAACCGAACATTATATACATGGCAGGAACGAACCGAACATTATATAGGGCAGGAACGAACCGAACATTATATACATGGCAGGAACGGACCGAACATTATATACATGGCAGGAACGAACCGAACATTATATACATGGCAGGAACGAACCGAACATATATAGGGCAGGAACGAACCGAACATTATATACATGGCAGGAACGAACCGAACATTATATACATGGCAGGAACGAACCGAACATATATAGGGCAGGAACGAACCGAACATTATATACATGGCAGGAACGAACCGAACATATATAGGGCAGGAACGAACCGAACATTATATACATGGCAGGAACGAACCGAACATATATAGGGCAGGAACGAACCGAACATTATATACATGGCAGGAACGAACCGAACATTATATACATGGCAGGAACGAACCGAACATTATATACATGGCAGGAACGAACCGAACATATATAGGGCAGGAACGAACCGAACATTATATACATGGCAGGAACGAACCGAACATATATAGGGCAGGAACGAACCGAACATTATATAGGGCAGGAACGAACCGAACATTATATACATGGCAGGAACGAACCGAACATTATATAGGGCAGGAACGAACCGAACATTATATACATGGCAGGAACGAACCGAACATTATATACATGGCAGGAACGAACCGAACATATATAGGGCAGGAACGAACCGAACATTATATACATGGCAGGAACGAACCGAACATTATATAGGGCAGGAACGAACCGAACATCATATACATGGCAGGAACGATCCGAACATTATATACATGGCAGGAACGAACCGAACATTATATACATGGCAGGAACGAACCGAACATTATATACATGGCAGGAACGAACCGAACATTATATACATGGCAGGAACGAACCGAACATTATATACATGGCAGGAACGAACCGAACATTATATAGGGCAGGAACGAACCGAACATTATATACATGGCAGGAACGAACCGAACATTATATACATGGCAGGAACGAACCGAACATATATAGGGCAGGAACGAACCGAACATTATATACATGGCAGGAACGAACCGAACATTATATAGGGCAGGAACGAACCGAACATTATATACATGGCAGGAACGAACCGAACATTATATACATGGCAGGAACGAACCGAACATTATATACATGGCAGGAACGAACCGAACATTATATACATGGCAGGAACGAACCGAACATTATATACATGGCAGGAACGAACCGAACATATATAGGGCAGGAACGAACCGAACATTATATCCATGGCAGGAACGAACCGAACATTATATACATGGCAGGAACGAACCGAACATATATAGGGCAGGAACGAACCGAACATTATATACATGGCAGGAACGAACCGAACATTATATACATGGCAGGAACGAACCGAACATATATAGGGCAGAGATCCACCTTAAAAGAGGTGTTTTATTATTTTGGATTTTTCTCATCATTCGCATGGCATCGGCAGGACCACTTTCACTTATTGGTCCAATATCATAATTTAATAAGGTTTGACATTATTTTGAACAGTTCTCACCGTTCGTATGGCGTAATAACCCTATAGGTCGAATATTGGTTGGTTGGATTAGTTGAATTAAACGAATATTGACTAATTGATTAGTTGCTGGTTAACGATGCTGTGTCATAACAAAGATGATTAGCGTCGCCCTCATCCTTAATCCAGGCTTGGGGACTGGCACTGGCAGATTATGAGATCGAAGATTACTTGTAAATTCATCAACTGCTGTTTAAAGAGTAACTAAGTAGATTAAGCAAGTACCATTTTCTTTACCTGCAATTATAGATTTTAAGAAAACTTCAAGAAATTTCCATGCCACAAATGGAAATAACGAGCAACTGAAGATTGGATTGAACAGTTTGACGACAGCTTATGGCAACTGTAAAAGTCATTGACGGTTAGTAGAAAATGTTCTGGACACTCACCATTTTCTTGTCATTATACATCTCTATAACATGGAGATTAACCGCAGTTGGATGTGTGTGCAGCTCTGAACTTTGAAGGAGGGCGTTATCAAATGCAGTTGCAGATGTTATAAAAACTGGATCACACGATAGTCTCGGGGACACCTTTTAAACGATTTAAACAAATGCGATATAGTCATCAACTTCGGCGTATTAGTCCTATTCATTTAAATACAATGCAAAACAACAGAACTGAATTTGATATTGTCCTTCTTCCAAAGTACAAAAGTGCGTGCACACATGAACACAAAACAAAACGTCGATGACACCAAGCAATAGTGCGTCAAGGACTTGTTCAAGGTGTATACACAGTGACCGCCTCAGTGGAGGATCGAACCTGTACACTGCGTTACAGGTTAAGTGCCATTCTCTATCAATTGATTCAATTCGGTTCCCTTTCACAGCTATGGCCTGTCATTGACTTCGACCTCAACTTCCTGATGTTTATTAAGTGCCATTCTCAAATAGTCAAAGACAAATGGGATCGATGGTTATACATCTTTGATAGAAATGTTTAAAAGGTGTCCACAATTGTATAATCTGGACCTGATCTACCAGAGTATGCGTAGTGGAGTTTTCCATCCACTAGAAGACCTACTTTCTTTTTAAATAAGTTATGTTATTATACCAAAAGTTTAAAGACATGATCATGGCTGCCATGACCGCTGAGTCGCTGACGTCTTTTAAATAATTTGGCACCTAAATTATATTTTATTTAATTCTGTATAATGTAACATAATATGTTACATTATATATATATTAAAAATATTATTTTTAAAGTGAGTAAACGCTTCGTCGTGTTCAGGCCATCAAACGAAAGTTTTTGATGAATTGCTCTTTATATAGATTCAGATGAACAGGTTATAAAGGTGTTTACTCACTTTTTCATAAAACAACTTTTCATTGGTCACTTTTACTAGTGTTAGCGAGATTTCTGGCTATTTGAACCAATAACATCGACCTTACCTTACCTCGCAATATTTCAAATGACATTGAATTCGAACATGTCTATTTCCTGTTAACGACGCCGTGTGATAACGAATACGATGGCGTCACCCTCTTCTCTTACCCATGTTTAGGACTGGCACCACCTGATAAAAGGCAGTGAATGTGCTAATAAGTTGCTATGATTATCTGGAGCGAGCAAGACAAACTTGTAAAAGGTGTGGAATTTAAACACTGTGTCTAGACATGAAATATTAACGACTCAATTTCTCGGCTTCCGCATATCATAAAGTCGTCAACATGTGACGAATTCTGTATGCAATCGATTAAGTTATTTACGCCTGCGCCGACTTGATAGTGTCGGCGGCGGCGTGCGCCGGTCACTTTTGGCAGCAGGTCATCTGATCATCTTTCTTTGGTGATGGCTAAATCAAGCATTGTCATGCGACAGTCACAATATAATTATCATTAATTAGGGTTGCTCACTGTTGACTTTGACCAAATTTAACCGATTTATCTTCAGGGGTTTAGCAGACGCTTCTGAAATTTAAAAACATTCGGTTGCTAGAGCTGGTTTTTGTAACTCTGTCCCTGTGTCTGTGTGCGCTTTGCTGAGTCGCTTGTATCATTTCATCCTCAACTTTAAACTTACCTCTTTCAATTTGCTTATCCGTAGGCTGCCCCTTTGTCTTACGGACTGATGTTCTGGATATTGACCTGATTATGGCTTGGCCTCGACCCTTCTCATTTTTCAATGAATTGATCGGGTGAGATCTTTCACCACTGATGCCCGTGTGAAGAGATGAAAAACCTTTTTAAAGGACACCGCGTATACCTACCACAAATAGACACCTTTAAAACGCTTGCCATCGCCATTATATTAAATCTCAACCGCGCTTACTCGCAACGAAAAGAATAATTGTCATAGGCATCGACGTCAACAACATGGCAACCAAGATAGCTGCCAACAACAATCAGTAGATTACAACCGATTGTTTAACGTTGTACTACCAGTGACAGCCTGTGCATACCTCAATGTAAAATGTCAATGTGCACTTTTTTTAGCAACCATATATTGGCCTCGATCCTGCTCAGTTTACAATGAATTGATCGGGTGAGATCCTTCAATACCGATGAATGGATGCCACACCATTTAAGGTTGTTTAGAGTACTCTCTTTAGACACCTTTAAAACGTTGTCAACCGATGCTATATATAAGTAGAACACAGCGGCGTGACAGTTATGAACTAAAGCTGTATGCTTATTTACATAAAGCTTCGTTTGACGATGTTTTAACGGTGTATAAGGCGAACGCTCTTAACAATCAACTTCTGTGTCCCACAATAGGTAGATTATCCGCTGAAGAGAATTTTTGCTGAACTAGCGCGCTGTTGCTCTGCTAGTAGAGTATATTTATAATCCTGGTTGTTCTGTACAGGTGACTGGGATCGTTCGTGAGAAAACGAACTCAAAGCAATTCGAGAAGTTTCTTTCGTATCTGGAACAACTGGAGAAAGTCATCCAGCTTCTTCTCAACCTTTCCGTCCGTCTGTCGAACGTCGAGAAAGATCTCTGTCAGATTTCGGAAGACAAGAACGAGAAACAGAAGGTCAGAAGAGATAGGAAACCTACCACAGACCTGGTCTATCTTTGGTGGATATTATCATTATTGTTGTTGATAAATTGAATCTGCAGACGCACATCCGTAATATTTAAACTCCGAAAAAAAACGAAACAGCGACTGAGTTTTTTCCTGAGCCAGGTCAAAGACATCAAGAAGGGAGGAAGATCGGCCACTGCTGACGAAACTGCGTAGGTTCCTTTTTAAAGGGCGGGCGATGAATTCTGGTCTATCCAGAAGTATAGCATTAATCTCAAAAGCGATAACTTAACTTTCTTATCTTATACTTTTTTCCTGAATGAATAACTGTATTGGTGAGTTGCCTTTTATATAACCTCAGTTGAATACTTTATAAAGCAGTTTTGCATTAATATTAATCGCGGCTTCGTTTATTCCTATATATTATTACTAAATCTGCCACTGACCCAAACTGCTGAGGACCACGATAGAAAGTACTTTAATCCTACTGTACTTTAAATCCTGTATCCTCGCTCACACAATTTACCAAGCAAACTATCTGATAATGTTGTCTTCACAATACAATGAACCGTTTCTATAGGATGTTTGAATGGTTTGCTATCAATTTCGGAGGAATATTACTGTGCGCGTCAGACCAGACGCTTTCCATCTGCTGGGCCTATTGACATGATAAGATGTAGCTATAGATATAATAAAGTACCGTAATTGGTGAGATAAAGTACAGTTGTCGATAAGGCAAAGTACAGTTGTTGATCTGATAACGTACAGATATTGATGTGATAAAGTGCAGTTAATCGATTACCAGGCCTATACTTTCTGTATTAAATAAGATTAATCGTAACTGTAATCGAAATATCTAACCTTCTAAAGCACCACTCGAAAGCCAAGCGCATGAGCACCAGTTTATTCACGAGCGCTGAGCCAAGTCAAAGAGTAGCCCACAGGATGTCCGAGCCCAGTTTCCATGGGGTCCATTTCAAGAGAGGAGGCAGAGCAGCTGTTAAGGCGGGTGTCGTTTAGGTCGAGAAAATTTGGAGGCCGGAGGATCAGGTGAGTCAGGGTAGGAAATCTTCAAAGGGTAGGACTAGTTTTGGGTGGAAAGCCTGTGGTTGATAGATACATAGAGGGCGAGTTGCAATGGAGTTACCGAGAATCTGCGGAATTCAAGGGGTGGGAGAGATCGTTACAATGTCGTGATACAGTGTTGGACATGGCCTGGTTTTAGAACTTTAGAAGAGTTGTGCCCGGGGAACGAGAAAGACTGAGATAGGAGGAAGATCAGGTGGAGCCGACTGCCTGGATAGTTAAGAGATCACGGCGATACCTGGACTGGAAATATTGTAGGGCATCGTAGGTTAGTGATAGTTGTTACTATTCCAAAAGCTGAACGACATCAGATGACTGATTTTATTGCTGCACACACGTTGATGTCTTTTAAATAATTTTGTTGATGAATTATATTTAATATAATTCAATATAATATGGTACAAAATAGTTTTTAAGTGAGTGAACACTTATAATGTATTAATCTGAGACTATTACCCTATAATAATAAAATAGACGACTGAACAAAGTGGTTTATTACTTGCTCTTTATATAGGATTACATGAATACGTTATAATGGTGTTTAAGTTTACTCACTTTAAAAACTTGTCATTGGTCATTTTTCTAGTGTTGGCGAGGGTTTATGGCTGTATGAAATATTAACATCACCTTGGCCTACCTCGCAATATTTCAAATGACATTAACTTCGAACGCGTATATTTCTCGTTTAACGACGCTATATGATAATGAAAACGCCCCTCTTATTTAACCCATACTTAGGACTGGCACCATCTGAATACAAGGCACTGGATGTGTTTACAAGATGTTATGAATTTCTGGAGGGAGCTTAACAAAGTTGAAAAAGGTGTCGAAACGTGGTAAACAATCCAAAATTTAACACTTTGGCTAAACATGAAATATTAGCACCTCAGTTTATTCGGCTTCAGCATAATATAAAGTCGTCAGCATGTAACGAATTCTGTATTGTAATCGATCCAGTTGTGTTTGGAGTAATTAAGTAATTAATCATAACAAGTAGGCTGTTCTTTATCTGCAATTAAAAATTAAGAAAACCTTTACGAACTTTCCTTGCCAAAGACAGTTTATTTCCATAGTAAAATTTCGCCCTAAAGTAAAAATGTTTCTAGTGACAGCGTGAGCCTTCTGAAGTCGTAACCGTAGTCAAATTTTGATGACGTTAGAGATTGTGATAACGCCACAGTGCAATAAGCAATTTCGATTACATCATATTTTGATGGGCTCCCTTTGATGACGTCATTCTCCTTCGTTATCTTACACGTCTTCGTTTCCTCGTCTCATGATTCTCACAAACTTTATATAAGCTTAGTTGATTAAATAAGAATTAAATCCACTTTTGTTGGTTATTTCCGTATTTGTTTCTTATTTGCTGCTGTTTGTAGTTTTACTTATGATAACAACGATCCCACAGGATTTTGCAGACGTTAGACTTGAAAGATAAGGATATTAGAATGTTTAGAGAGCTCCATTAAGACACCTTTAAAAGTAAATCCACCGATACTATATAGATATGAATACAGTCATTTGGGTTATATTGATTCGACTTTTATCCATAGACACCATTAAAACGAAGGCCACCGACGCTATATAAGAATAATTGTAATTGTAATTGTAATCGAGGATTTATATAGCGCCACTCATAATCAGAGGCGCTCCCGACCCGTGTCAGTGTCTTCACTGACAAAGAGAAATGTTTTCAGGCGCTTGCGAGACTGGGCAGGAGACAGAGAGAGGAGGACAAGCCTAAAGCCCAGAGGGAGGCTGTTCCAACTGGAAGGGCCCACAACCGCAAAACTAGGACACGGAAGCCTATTGGCTCAATGACAACGCTATATAAGACATAGTATTTATAGTTTAATCGACAGTATTTCTGAATTTTAAACAAGGAATGCATTTAAAATCTTAAAATTGGTGTGTTGAGGGATGGGCAATCAATGCAAGGTATCTCGCATGTAGGTAGATACATGCATATGGACAAATTTCCAATCAGGCGAGCAGCAGGCTAGGGTAGGGTAAGATAGGTCACGGTTGGTTATGTTATATAAGGTGACATAAGTTGTCTAGGGTTGAGTAGGGTAAGGTTAGGTCAGTTGGAGTTACTTTGATTGGTTGTTTACCTCGTTTGCGTTGTATCCGTCACCGACGGTTCATAAAAGCACTTTAAAGCTACGCACAAACAACAGCAAAGATTACTAAACGCGCTAATACATCGTAGAGTAATACGAGAAATAAGACTGGTGGCGCCCTCGTGTGCTTATAAGCAGCATTATAATCTAATGACTTCCATAATACCGATATCAAAATGCACAAGGCAAAGATGGAATCCAGATGGCTGGAATCCTGTGAATAACATACTGAAATTAGGCGTTGTGGGCGCCTCTGAAGCGAACATTCTCTCTAGGATATGTCATAACGTGGGCGGAAGTGACAATCATTTCTACGAAGAACAAATACTACTGAAGCGGAGGTAAGATAAACACAAAAATAGAAAGACATGATTTAGATCATTGATGCTGGTCTAGGTAGGTCAATCTTATATTGTTAGAAATATTTTGAAGCCTATAGGCTTTGATTAATTACAGAACCCTTCAGAATAACAGTGGACCAAGTATTTAGGATTATATAAGGACTTGGTCCACTTACTCATTATATAAGATGATATGATTACGTTATAATGGTGTTTAAGTTTACTCACTTTAAAAACTTGTCGCCAGTAACTTTTCTAGCACATGTTGGCGAGGGTTTATGGTCCATCTGAACTAACTATCTATATTAAATATTATAATTCAAAGCGAACAGTTTTGAACTCATTAATATTACGGAAATGCCTACATACAAATTAGCCATTGTGAGGGTTGAACTGCAATCAACACCGAAGCCCAATACAATTAATTGAGGATTAAATTGCATATGGTACGTTAAAGACTGGTACTACAATACGATGAGCTTGACGTTATGATCAAGTAGTTTAACTACTGATGGTATCAAAGGCCGCTGACTTCTTTCGGAAATAAATAATTCTTACAGTTTTCACTGTGATATTCAATTAGTTACACGCTATGCCACAGAACACTAACGCACTATACTTGGCTTGACCTAAAGATATTTATGTATGGCTTTTATAGGTCTCTTTATCTATTTTAAAAAGGTATGCTACTTTTGGAATGAGTTGTCCGGTTTGTATTCTTAAAGCTAAAAACTGTTGAATATTTAGAGCGGGAAAAGAAAAGGAAAATTTTATGCCTTGGTAAACTTCGCGGACTATACCATATATTTATGTGGCTGATTAAAACGAAGATGTAGCTTTCAATAGGATTTCTATACTTTACTTATTAGAAACCTGCATTAATGGCTGCGCTAGGGGGCAGTATGGGGTTATTGGCATGTCCAGGAATTAACATGACTTTGAGCCTGGTTAGCATCTTCCTTGGTGGACGTTAGTGGAAGACCACGCAGCTCAGAAGCATTATCGTTGTGGGACACCGGAGTGTATTGTTTAGAGCTTTCTCTTTAGACACCTTTAAAATGAAATCAAACGACGCTTTATATAAATAGGAGACAGCCATAGATTACGATGACTGTTCAGCTACATTGTACTTTTGCGGGAGATGACCATATTCCAGCTGGAAATGACCTAATGACCCAAGTTCTGACCTAATTCCAAGATCTTGCTGAAAAGCAAAATCCTGCAACCGAAAGAAGCCAAAAATCCTATCATAAAGACCTTGATCCTGCTGAAGGTCACCTCAGACCAACTGGAAACGACCTTAATGCAGTCGGAAGTGACCTCCTCCCCGCCGTAGCCTACGTATCGGGAACACTACCGGTCTTTTGCCTCCACTGGCCCTGCTCTTTGGAATGAGCTTCCTCCGTTCGTTCGTTCTTCTATTCTGTTAACTTTGGCAGATATTGTTTTCAACAGTTCTCACCGTTCTAAAAAGGGTATATAAATTTGGAGTTGTAGTAATCTATTGTAAAGCGACATCTAATGGCTGCGAGTGCCACTAAGATCGAGCTTATAGTTATTTACTGTTTAACAACGATGTATCATAACAAAGATAATTAGCATCGCCCTCCTTCTTTGTTCAGGCTTGTGACTGGCACTACAATGGGATGAACTCAACGTTAGGATCAGGTAGTTTAACTACTTCTTATGGCAACAATGGAAATTAATTAATCTAGAGCTTTCTTTGTAAAATTCGATTAGTTACACGCTATTACGTCAAGTAAACTTCTTATCACCTAACGTCGATATTTATATCATGGCCTTTATAGGCGTGACTATTTACCAGAAAGAGGTGTGTTACTTTTAATCTATATTGTCGTTTTTGTACTGCTACGCTGAAAATTGTTCAGTTTCTTGCACACTGCAAGGAAGAGACCATTTCTTTTCCTTTGAAAACTTTAAGGACTAAACCATATGTTAGAGGGCCTGGCAAAAAGGAAGATGTAGCTTTCAAGAGATTTTATTTACCTTTATTTACCTTTTTACTAAACCTCGCATTGTTTATTGCCTTCGCCGACCGTATGGGGTTACCCCCAGATCCTGGATAGTGGGCATAAAGGAGACACGGGGGAAGGCCTTTGCGAGCAAGTGCAGTGATAGCAAAAGCTCGAACTTCATCAGGCTATAATATATGGGCGAAAGTCTATTGGTTAGCGTGATGGACTGCCAACCGAGAGGACGGGAATTCAAGTGCCCGACATGGACTAAGAAATTTGTTTCGAGGTTTCTACTTTACCTGCGCCCTTAGCCAGCTCCGTTATGACGTGTGCGTTGATTGTGCAATGTCGGTGGGCAGATCAGACAGGGAGGCAGAGGACTGACCATCCGCCATTATAAACTGGGGCTAAGAAAATGAAGTCGCTAACACTTCATACTTATGTCTGCCTCTTTGATACACTTTAATTAATGGATGATTGGTTAGTTGCTGTTTAACGACACATTCATGACAGAATCGCTTATACTGCGCCTTCTAGCTGAAGTATTTCAAGCCTTTGATCGTGGCCAGGTCACTTTACTTGCTCTTTATGATATCAGCGCTGCCTTTGATACTGTAGACCATACCATCCTCTTAGACCGTTTATCTAAATCTTTTGGCATTGCTGACTCTGCTCTTCTTTGGTTTCGCTCATTCCTTACTGATCGC
Organism: Allolobophora icterica; assembly: GCA_963556255.1. Classification (NCBI taxonomy): domain Eukaryota; kingdom Metazoa; phylum Annelida; class Clitellata; order Crassiclitellata; family Lumbricidae; genus Allolobophora; species Allolobophora icterica. Next base: position 48,855,856 of record OY744611.1, read on the forward strand.
TCTGTTTCTGTTGTTTTTAGACCTACCCGCTCTCCTTGGACCCACATCCCGTATGGACTACCTCAGGGCTCTGTCCTCGCCCCCCTTCTGTTCATTTTGTATACCTCGGATCTAGCTGGGGTTCTTGGTCCAATGGGTGTTTTGTCTCACCAATACGCTGATGACACACAGGCATACCTCCATGGTACAGCCAACTCAGCTGCTCTTATGGTTGAACGCATCCTGGAGGCTTCCTCTGCTCTTGATCTCTGGTTGTCCTCAAATCGCCTTCGTCTTAACTATGATAAAACCAAGTACATTTGGCTTGGCAATCGTGTCCAGCTTGCCAGGATTGATGCTGTCTCTCTGCGCCTCAGGTTTCCCAATGTGTACTTCTCCTCCTCTGTCCGTGATCTTGGATTTGTCCTAGATCCTACTCTTTCTCTATCTGATCATGTCAATAGTGTCTCTCGCTCGTGTTTTTACTACTTACGCCAACTTCGTGCCATTCGCCAGTCTCTTCCGCTGCATGCGATTGTGACCTTGGTTCATGCTCTGATCTGTACTAGGATTGACTACGGAAATGCTGTCTATATTGGCCTGTCCTCTACTAACACATCTAAACTTCAGTCCATCCTTAATGCTGCTGCTCGCCTTATAGGGGGCTTCATGAAGTTTGCCCATATCTCTTCCTACATCCGGGACTCCCTTCACTGGCTTCCCATTCACCAACGCATTCAATTTAAGGTCCTTTCCCTCATGCGTAACTGTCTTGTTGGCTCAGCTCCGCTGTATCTCAGGGCTTACTGCACCCCAGTTTCCAGTTTGCCTGGTCGGGCCTCTCTCCGGTCATCTGCCCGTGGCCTCTTGTTAGTCCCTTGGATGCGCACTGCTCCTGCCCAGTCCCGTAGTTTTGCGGTTGTGGGCCCTTCCAGTTGGAACAGCCTCCCTCTGGGCTTTAGGCTTGTCCTCCTCTCTCTGTCTCCTGCCCAGTCTCGCAAGCGCCTGAAAACATTTCTCTTTGTCAGTGAAGACACTGACACGGGTCGGGAGCGCCTCTGTTTATGAGTGGCGCTATATAAATCCTCGATTACAATTACAATTACAAATTACAATTACTGATTAGCGTCGCCTTCCTGTTTTCTCTAGGCTTTGGACTGGCATTACCAGAGTACGAGAAGTAGCAGAGTAATTATCTTTATTATTGTTGTTATTGTTTCGGAAAACGTTAATTATTTATATTTCATTAGAAGGATTCATTAGCCTCACCGGCCTTCTATTTATACTTAAATGACGAATGTAAGAATTAAATAAGGTGTGCAAGAAACTGCTCTTCCTAATTAGACCTATTATAGTGACCTACAGTTAATGGCTTTATTAAGTACAGTCATTGATGTGTGAAATGTGGTTCAGGGGGCTTTCACCTCCGGACGATTCACCTCTAGGGGTATTCACCTCCGGACGTTTCACCTCCGGACGTTTCACCTCCGGACGATTCACCTCTAGGGGCTTTCACCTCTAGGGGCTTTCACCCCTAGGGGCTTTCACCTCTAGGGGCTTTCACCTCCAAATGTAAAATGAGACCTTTCGAAGAGATTTATTTACGCCGAAAACATAACAGACAACATACAAACTATGAAACTAATTATCACTGAGCAATGAAGTATATTTCTTAGTGTCAACGTGCAAACTATGCAAACTATGCAACTAATTATTGTGTCATAAACAGGCAAAGTCAGGCAATAATAATAATCGTTAAGAGCCACAATTTAGAAATTGTTCCATATCTTCTTATCTAAATTCATTTCTTATGCGCCTATGGTTAATAATGGTTAATTAGGGCATACAGTCACTGGCGCGCGAATTGGTCTGTCCTTATCATCTGCCGTTATCAGGTTATTAGGTGTCTACTTAGCTAGGTTCTAGAAGCTTTCATTGTCTTCTTATCTCAATTCATTTCTTGTGTTCGAAATCTGCTTCATTAGTTGCATAGTTTGCACGTTGACATTAAGAAATCTACTTCATTGCTCAGTGATAATTAGTTTCATAGTTTGTATGTTGTCTGTTATGTTTTCGGCGTAAATAAATCTCTTCAAAAGGTCTCATTTTACATTTGGAGGTGAAAGCCCCTAGGGGTGAAAGCCCCTAGAGGTGAAAGCCCCTAGAGGTGAATCGTCCGGAGGTGAAACGTCCGGAGGTGAAACGTCCGGAGGTGAATACCCCTAGAGGTGAATCGTCCGGAGGTGAAAGCCCCTGATACCGTGAAATGTACCGGTCTAAATAAGGCTATGCTAGGCGTCCTTAGGGGAATACTTACTTTTACAAGCGTTGCTGTGAAGAATAGGCTATTTCTTCCAAAATGTCTCAAACATTGCCGATGTGACTGACCTGCTATTGTTCGAGCTTCCTACTGAGTTCATACAAGATTTATCGATGACAAAAGATCTTTGCAATAGTCAATAAAGTTTCGTCAATGATGAGTATGTCTTCGGCACACGCACATTAATGCATCCAGAAATAGTGATAGTGTTAGTTGTATGTATGTATCCAAACACTTGTTTGAAGACCATTTTGTTGGATTGTGACTTGAATTTATAGGTCACGAGCGCATCTGAAGAGTCTCCTTTGAAGTGGCGCTATGTAAATTTACAAGTACCAATACTTAAACTAGCGCCTTATAAGTACTTCAAAATAGTATTATTGTTGTAAAGAATATTTAACGACATATCGTGGCTCCCAGAACCGTCGACCTGACTTTACTTGTTTATCCAATTCACAACCGCGATGAAAGGCCGTAGACACGGGTAAACGGACAGTTACCCCCATGGACAGTTTCCCCCCCGGACATATTCCCCCCCGGACAGTTACCCCCCGGACACTTTCCCCCCTCTACTAGGACATTTCCCCCCTCAATGCAACATACAAATAACTCTCTGTTTTAGTGATCAAAACATACATACATACATATATACATACATACGTGCATATATGCATACATACTTACATACATACTTACATACATGCATACATACATACATATACATGCATACTTACATACATACATACATACATGCATACATACTTACATACATACATACATACATGCATGCATACATACATATATACATACATACTTACATACATACATGCATGCATACATACTTACATGCATACTTACATACATGCATACATACTTACATATATACTTACATGCATGCATACATGCATACATACATGCATACATACTTAAATACATACTTACATACATGCATACATACTTACACACATACTTACATACATACATGCATACATACTTACATACTTACTTACATACATGCATACATACTTACATACATACATACGTACATAAATCCACAGAGGGGGGAATTTGTCCGGGGGGAAAATGACCTACCTAGATTCGGGGGGGAAAGTGTCCGGGGGGGGTAACTGTCCGGGGGGAATATGTCCGGGGGGGAAACTGTCCAGGGGGGTAACTGTCCGGCATTCGTAGACACGATAGGAGAAAACTGAATGATTTTATGAACTTAGTTAATGAAACAACAACCGACCAAACGTATGTAAGGCAGATATCACGCTTAAAAGAGGTGTTGAAATATTTTGGATGGTTTTCAACATTGCCGTGTAACGCCGCAGGATCACCTTCACTTATATGTCGAAACATTGCCAAAAAAGGTTTGTAATTATTTTGAACAGTTCTCACCGTTCGTATGGCATAGTGATGATAGTATAGAGTCTATAGGTCGAATATTGGTTGGTTGGATTAGTTGAATTAAACGAGTACTGATTGATTAATTAGTTGCTGGTTAACGACGCTGTGTCATTACAAAGATGATTAACGTCGCCCTCAGCCTTTATCGAGGCTTTGGACTGGCACTGACAGATTATGAGATCGAGTATTACATTTATATTTATCAACTGCGGATTAAGAGTAACTAAGTAGGTTAAGCACGTACCATTTTCATTATATGCATTTGGAAACTTTAAGAAACCTTCAAGAAATGTTCATGTCACAAATGGAAATAATGAGCAATTGACGATTGGATTGAACATTTTAACGACATTTTATGGCAACAAAGGCCATTGACGGTTAGTAGAACATTTTCTGGACAGTCCTCACCGTTTTCTTGTCATAATACACATCTATAACATGGAGATTGACCGCATTTGGTTGTGTCTGCAGTTCTGAAATTTGAGGGAGGGCGATATCACGTGCTATTAAAACACGATAGTCTCCAGGACACCTTTAAAACGATTTAAACAAATGCGATATAGTCATCACTTACGGTACGTCCAACGAAGTGATCGTATTTACCATATCCAGTTTTAATGGCATTTAAATACAATACAATACAACAGAACTGAATTTGATATTGTCCTTCTTCCAAAGTACAAAAGTGCGTGCACACTACCATAAGACAAAGCATCGATGTTACCAAGCAATAGTGCCTGAAGAACTTGTTCAAGTTGTATATACATTAACCGCCTCAGTGGATGATCGAACCTGTACTCTGCGTTACAGTTCGAGCGCTCTATCAATTCGGATCCCTTTCACATCTGTGGTCCGTCATTGACTTCGACCTCAATTCCTGCTGTTAATTAAGTCCCATTCACTAAAATCCGAAGATTAATGGGATCGTTGATTATACATCTTTGATAGAAATGTTTAAAAGTTGTCCACTGACTGTATAATCTGGACCTGATCTACCAGAGTATGCGTAGTGGAGTTTTCCATCCACTAGAAGGCCAACTTTCTTTTTAAATAAGTTATGTTATTATACCAAAAGCTTAAAGACACGTTATAGCTCCCATGACCGTTGACGTCTTTTAAATAATTTTGCACGTAAATTATATTTCATTTAATTTTATATAATGTAACTTATTTTTAAAGTGAGTAAACGCTCAGTCGTTTGCAGGACATGCAACGAAAGTTTTTGATGAATTGCGCCTTATATAGAGTTTGATGAATGTGTTATAAGGGTGTTTACTCACTTTTCATAAAACAACTTTTCATTAGTCACTTAATTATTGTTGTTATTGTTTACCTGCGCCCCTAGCCAGCTCAGTTATGACGTGTACGCTGACTGTAGAATGTCGGCGGGCAGATCAGACAAGGAGGGAGAGGATTGACCATCCGCCATTATAAACTGAGGCTAAGAAAATGAAGTCGCTAACACTTGTTATTTATGTCTGCCTCTGTGGTTATTTTAATTAATGGATGATTGGATAGTTGCTGTTTAATGACACTTTCATTACATTACTGAATAGCGTCGCCTTCCTGTTTTCTCCAGGCTTTGGACTGGCATTACCAGAGTATGACCAGTAGCAGAGTAATTATTTTTGTTATTGGTATTGTTTCGGAAAACGCCAATTATTTATATAACAGAGGAAGGATACATTAGCCTCTCCGGCCTTCTATGTATACATAAAGGACGAATGTAAGAATTAAATAAGGTGTGCAAGAAACTGCTCTTCCTAATTAGACCTATAGCGACCGACAGTTAATGGCTTTATTAAGTAGAGTCATTGATGTGTGAAAAGTACCGGTCTAAATAAGGCTATGCTAAGCGTTCTTAGGGGCATACTTACTTTTACAAGCGTTGCTCTAAAGAGTAGGCTATTTCTTCCAAAATGTATCAAACATTGCCGATGTGATATGTTGCTGACGAGCTTACTTCTGAGTTCGTTTAAGATTTATCGATGTCAAAATTTCGTTTGCTTAAGATTTAAGTCACTAAAGATTCATCAGTATTGAGTATGTCTTCGGTAACACATATTAGTGCATCCGTACCAATGCCATATCAATATAGCGACAGTGTTAATTTTATTCATGTATCCAAAATACTTGCTTGAGGACCAGTTTCTTTCGATCCTGGTTCCATTGTGTTTGATCGGTAGCGCCTCTTAAAGTCTCTCTAGAAATGGCGCTATGTAAATTTGCAATTACCATTACTTTGCGCCTTCTAAGCACCTCAAACTAGTGGTGTTGCTGTAAACAATGTCTATCGACATTTTGTGGATATCAACCCGTCGACCTTACTTTGCTTGTTTATCCAATTCGGAGAACAATTTCACATCCGACACAAGATAGAAGCTCAGCTAACATGAGTTTAATTATCGCTGTTAGTTAATGAAAATATATATAAGGCATAAAGCAAATTTTAAAAAGGTATGTAATTATTTTGAGCACTTTCCACCGTTTGTATGGCATAATACACGCTGACTTTCACTTATAGGTCCAATTTCATCATTAAAACAGGTGTGTAATTATTTTAAACCGTTTTCACCGTTTCTGTGGCCCAAAACAGCCTATAGATCGAATATTATATGGCTAGTTCCTGTGTCATGACGCTGCGTCATTACAAAGATTAGCGTCGCCCTCAACCTGCTTTTTGGAACTCTCTCGTTTTGTCTGTGCGCTCTGCTCAGTGGCTTGTGTTATTTCGTTTTCAACTTAAAACTTACTTCTTTCAAATTGCTTATCTAGCATAGGCTACGGACTGATCTTCTCAATATTGACCTGATTACGGCTTGGGTTTGCTTGTGCCATCGGTTAATGTCGCGTGAGGAGATCGACAACAACGACGAGATGGCATCATCATTATGATGTAAGCGTCGTTGCCGGTCGAGATAGGATGATGACGGACGAAAAGCCAGTCTCCACTTGGGCAACAATGAAGGCCGCGAGGCCCAGGTGTAATCGGACACCACACAGCCAAGGTGTAATAGGACACCTCGCGGCTATGGTGTAACCAGACACCGCCCGCGCTGCAGGCGAGCGACGACCCGCGTATCGAGGAGCAATCTGACACTAATTGACGATAGCTTGACGTGGGGAGGGGGGCTGACTGATGCACGCTGGAGTTCATACTTAACAGAAGGGAACGGAGAACACGGGACTTATACTGCTGACGAACGCGACGTGTGAACATCGGTCGAGCGAGAAACATCGGGAGGAACGACCAGCGGGGCGGCAGAGTATTAGTCCGTCAGATTCAGAGACTGACGCGAAAGAACGATCTGGAGTTAGGCTGTACGAAGCAACATTTGAGATAGTCCGATTTAATATCTAAACGCTTTAATACTACGTGGAAGTTCCCGTAGAGTTAGTGTATATATATTTGTTTCTTTAATTAAATTCATTTATTAATTAAACAAAGTTCGTCGTGAATCTTCTATAGAAAAGTTAGGCACGTTAAATAAAAGTGCAAGTAAAAGAACAAGCAGTCGAGGGTCGACATCAACACACGGCAAACACGCGACAGGGCGACCTCCGATTGCGACATTGGCGCAGTCGACAGGATTTTCAACTGAAGACGTCACGACGAAAAGCGGAACCGGAAACGGAAAAGAGGAATCTCAACAGATCGGGACCAGCGGCGAATACAACCCTTCGCAACTGGAGAAATCGAGTGCCGGACTCCTGAGGACGAAGGACTCGAAGGAACCGACAGCAACAGGCAAGGACGAGGAACAAGAGCGCCAACGGACGACCGACCATCGCTAGCAACGACGGACGGGAGTGGCAACGGAGGACAGCGGATCAGCCAAGATACCAAAAGACGGAACACGCTCGACGTATCAGAGGGTAAGTCCTTACTGGTAGTCGTGGTAATCTGTGAGGTTGCGGTTGAGGTCTGGATGAGGATTGGTGTGCGAATAGCCGAGGCTTTTGCGTAGCTCCTTTTGCTCAGTTCTGTTCTTGTTGTATTTTGGTAGAATTTTAGGACGTTGTTTTCTTTGATTTCTGACCAACGGTGACTCTCCTCTAACTTACTTATCTTTTTCTATTAGTGAGCGGACTGTTGGAAGATGGATAAGTTGTCGATAGGGAAAAGAGTGAGGGTGCAGAACATGCCCCGTCACAGACTAGTCGCATATCTGATAAAGATGGGACTAGGAGAGGAGGAATTGGGTTCCATGAGTACGGGCCAACTCCAAGAGGCGAGTGCTGAAATAATTGTGTCTGGACGGGAAACCCCGCCAGAAGTAAGTGAGGAAGTAAGCACGGGTAGCATAGAAAGCAATATCGATTCGGCAGCGCAAACGCCGTTATACGAATTAAAACGCTTAAAATACGAGAGAGAGGAAGCCGCGAGGCTGAGAAGAGAAGAGAGAGAGGAAGCGGAGAAACTGAGAAGAGAAGCGAGAGAGGAAGCGGAGAGAATAGAAAGAGTGAGACGAGAAGAGAGAGAGGAAGCGGAGAAACTGAGAAGAGAAGCGAGAGAGGAAGCGGAGAGAATAGAAAGAGTGAGGAGAGAAGAGAAAGAGGAAGCAGAGAAACAGCGAAGAGAAGAGAGAGAGGAAGCGGAGAGAAGAGAGAGAAGAGAGGAAGAGAAAGAGAGAAGAAGAGAAGACAAAGAAGAAAGACAGCGAAGAGAAGAGAAAGAGGAGGCTGAGAAGCTCAGGCTTCAGGAGGAGAAGCGGGCTGAGAAACAGAGGAAAGAAGAGAAGGAGGAGGCTGAGAAGCTCAGGCTTCAGGAGGAGAAGCGGAGGAGAGAAGAAAAGGAGGAGGCAGAGAAGAGAGAGAAGGAGGTCCGAGAGGAAAGGGACGCAGAGAGGAGACTCAGAGACGAAAGGGACTATAACTTGAGGCATTCGGTCGTAGGACGAATGAAAACGTATAGTGAAAGCTTGCGAGGACTCTTACCGAGATTCCCCAGCGACCATGCGCAAATCCCTGGTTTCTTTGTGCATTGCGAAAGGTTATTCGACTCTTGCGCTGTCCCGGACGACCTTCGAAGCAGATTACTCTTGACCTGTCTAGATAATCAGGCCAGAGCATTGACGGCCAGACTCACACAAGAGGAGCTTGATAATTACGGGAAGCTAAAAACCTTCTTGTTGAAAGAGTTCAAAGTGAGCGCAGTCTCTTTACGAGAGCGATTCATGAACGCAAAAAAGGCGGTAGATGAATCATACACAACATTAGCTTCGAGACTGCATAATTTACTTTCTTACTATTTGCAAGATCGCAAGGCAATGACGTTTGATGAGGTTACGAGCCTCTTGATTGCAGATAAGATGAAAGAAATGTTGCCCAGAGGATGTTTGAATTTCATCCTCAGTCAAGAGCAGCAGAAGTGGTTAGGGCACAAAGAGTTAGCCGAAGCGGCTGACACTTATGTCGCTACACACCCTTGGGAAAATGACTATACGAAGCATAGTCTAGGCACGGGTAAGACGGAGGCACGCTACGCGAAAGCGCCAGCACCTCCTCAGACGACAGCTAAACAGACGGACACGTGGACTGACCGACCGGGAGGGACACAGACAAATAACAGGACAGACGGACGTCCAACCCCCGACGAGATTAGAAAGCGTGGCCTTTGTTTCCTATGCTTTTCTCCAGACCACAGAGCTAAACTGTGTTCGAAGAACAAACAAACTAAAAGCAAGCAGGTGAGCGCGTGTGCGGTCCAGCCAACCGTGACCAGAGCTCAAGGCAGACAGGCAGACAGACAAAGCGAGACGCGACAAGACGGGCCGCCATTGATACAAGAGATAGAACAGCATACATGGCCGACAAACCCGGATTGTATTGACGTGGAGGAGACTTATGTAAGAGAGTACATGAAAGTGTATATTACAGGGCTCCCTGTGACATCGTCTCTAATAGATAGCGGGGCCGAATACAATTGTGCGCGAGCAGAACTAATCAGGCCGCTCAACCTACCTGTGGTCAAGCAGATAGAGGTGAAGGGGCTGAACGGTCAATCAATGATTGTGGACGTGGTGCGGCTGAGACTAAAGGGGTCTCAGGCCGGCGAGGACAGCGAGGGGGAGGTAAATTACGCCCCTGATGTTCGGATATGGGCGGCACTCATTAAAGACCTTAATGAACCGTTAATTATCACGCCCACTACAGCCGACTTGCTGCGCGAGACAGCGTTGTATTCGAGTCACGCGGCCAGCGCTCCTGAAATAGACCAAATTTCAGAAGCGCAGGCGGTCGCAAGGACCGAGACGAGTGAGGAAGAGGAGAGAGGGGAGGAGGTAGAGGGACTTAGGACGCTGATAGGCGAGGATTACTTCACGGTCGCTCAAGCAGACAGTGGGAGTGTAGGAGAAATCGGTCCCGAAGAAACGGATAATGAAGAGCCATTCTTCAATCCGGAGGTACCACCCCCACCCAAGGAAGACACAATAGTAGGCAGAAACAAGATGGCGGCTGAACAAGCACAATGTTCGACACTAGCACCATTCTTGGCCCACGGGAAAATTGGGGCGAAGAGCTTCTTCACTGAAGACAATTTGCCCTTTCATAAAGACAAAATAGCTGGGCATTCTGTAAAACAACTGTGCTTGCCTAAAGAGAGAATAGACAAAGTTATCACCCAATCACCGGAAGCGCGAGGAGCAATGAAGGAGGGCCAAGGGCAAGGCCCGGCCATCATCGCTCAGGTGAAATCGCCCTACACATACATCGTGGAAATAGGGGGCAAAAGCCGCTTACTACACGCAAATCGGATTCGCAAATATAACGAAAGAATACAGCAAGCATTGATTAACAATTGCTCCATTCTGTTCGAGAAGGACGAAGACTTCGGTCACGTAGAAGCAGTGGGTAGCTTCGTCACGAGTCAGACAAGGCCCAGTGCACAAGTAGACCCTATTGCCGTTGCACACTTAACGGTACCCGAGCGGAAACAGCTGCTTAGTCTGTTAGACAGATTTCCAGATGTGTTCTCGGACAAACCAGGTTTCTGTCCCGTCCTAGAACACACAATCACTGTTAGCGCGGAGTTCAGGCCGAAGAGTTTGCGAGCCTATAAGGTGCCGGAACTGCTCAAACCGGAGATGGAGAAGCAGATCCGCGAACTTTTGGCCCTAGGTATCATCACTCCCTCACATAGTGAAATGGCTAGTCCCGTTGTGTGCGTTGTGAAAAAGGGAGGTCAAGGCGGTTTAAGACTGGCCATTGACTACCGATATGTAAACAAGTTCTCGGCGGGTGACGCATACCCCACCCCCGACATCCAGGAAGTGTTACAGAAGGTAGGAAGTGCAAACTTCATATCCTGCTTTGACGCACGTCAAGGATACTACCAGATTGGACTCCACAAGGACTCTCGTTGGTTATCAGCCTTCGTATGTGACGCTGGCCTATTTGAGTTCGTACGACTGCCCTTTTGTCAACCCAATCCTTCCGTTGACAATCCTTCTGATTAAATCCTTGTTCTCTCTCTATTTAACGCCTATTTAACGTTCACCTTTTGAACACTAATTCTACGTATAAGTATAACCTGAATTAATCAGCAACACAGTTTAATATCTTTTCAGTTTAATAAGAAACAAACAAACAGAACTCAATTCGATTACAACTCAACTAGTCAGCCACACTACTACAGCGAACACCCTCGAATTCAAACTTCTCTAGTCAGCATAATTCTTCGCGCCTCTTGACACACCTGTCTTCTGTGCGCATAAGCGAACTCTAATAATATACATATAGCGCGCCGCTGCCGATATCGGCCGGCCGCGCGTGTCACTAAGACTAAACGTTATACATCTATCATATATACATATACACGTGAAACTAAAGTAAGCGCACTAAATATATACGCTAAATACCTCGCACTGCAAAACTGTACACAAAACTCAGTTCACATTACCTCCTTCCTTTTTCTGGAATTGAGCAAATTAAATTTCAAAATTTGCGAAATTACCAAAATACATGAAACATATATATATATCTAACTAATTAATGAACAGTCTTACGATTACTTATAACCTTGACAAACAATCAGCAATAACATTCAATCTGCCCTTCTTGTACTTCACCTCAACATCAAAAGTTTGTAAGGCTAACGCCCAACGCACAAGTTTAGCAGACTTAGACATTGACTCAGTCAAATATGTAAGAGGATTGTGATCAGTAAAAATGAAAATTTTCGATCCAATTATAATTTCTTTTAACTTGTTTAAAGCCCAAACAATAGCATAGGCTTCCTTTTCCACAGTAGCCCATCTCTTCTGGGTATCAGTTAATTTCTGACTGATAAATGACACAGGGCGTTCTATTCCCTTGTCGTCCATCTGTGTTAAAACAGCACCGACTGCAAAGTCACTACTATCGCAGTACAAATTGAATGGTTTTCCCACTTCAAAAACATATAACACTACTTTGGATCGCACAGCCTCTTTAAGTAAATCAAATGCTTGCTGATGTTCAACAGTCCAATCAATCTTATCAGAAACACGTTTACTAGTTAAATCAGATAAAGGTTTCGCAATCTGTGCAAAGTCCTTAATAAACTGTCTGTAATAATTAAAAAATCCAAGCAGTTGCTTAACTTGCTTCTTAGTTTCTGGGATCTTCAAATTAGTCAAACTTTCAATTCTGTCTGGATTCATCTTTATCTTACCAGACCCAACCACATGACCGATAAACCTTACCTCACTCTTACCAAATATGCATTTTTTCAAATTCAAAGTAACGTTATGCAATCTCATTTGCATCAAAAATGCATCTAGATGCTGCAAGTGAACTTTCCAACTGTCAGAATGCACAGCAATGTCATCAACATACGGTTCTGCAAAGTCACTTATAGGCTGTAAAACTAAATTTATCGCCTTAACAAAAGTTCGGCCTGAATTTATCATTCCAAAAGGAACACGAGTAAATTCATACAGTCCATTATGTGTTACAAAAGCTGTCTTCCATTGATCAGATTGTTTTACAGGACAAGTCCAATAAGCACTTCGACAGTCCAAAATAGAAATCACATTAGACTTTCCAACTTTGTTCAAAACGTCTCTGACAATCGGCATAGGATATTTACAATCCACTGTGAATGAGTTAATGTATCTGTAGTCACAGGCAAGTCTTAAAGATCCGTCTTTCTTTTTAACAATAACCAAAGGGCTTGCCATTCTGCTCGATGATGGTTTAATAATGTTTGTTTTTAACATTTCTTTGATCTGACGTTCCACTTCTGATCGATAAATCAAAGGAATTCGATATGCTGCAAATTCCTTTCCACGAAATCCTGGTTTTAGTTCAATTTCATGTTCAACCAATGTACATAATCCGGGTTTTTCTGAAAATCTGTCACAGTATTTGTTCAAGACTTTCAACAACTGTTCTTGCTGAGTTACTGTCAAATGGCTAATTTGTTCAGGATCGAGGTTAAGTGAATTCTTGTCATCTTGAACCTCATTCCTCATTGGTAATTCAACCACTGAACCAAAATCTTCATCTTCTTCAACGATTAGACCACAACTTAATGCTCGAGTAACATATTTTCTGATCTTGTTGGCGTGAATTATTTTTCGACCATTTTCACCCATATCGACTAAATAAGAGTACTTTGATCTTCGATGTATGATCGTACATGGACCATGCCATCGAGAAATAAGTTTGTTCGTTGACGTTGGATACAAAACTATGACTTTCTCACCAGCTTCAAATTCTTTGTGCTTTGCTCTCTTGTTATACTGATTCGTGTATTGTAATTGCTTTTCTCGAGAGTAAGATTCTGCAAACAATAATGCTTTCTCCATATTTTCTTTGAGTTCTTTTAAATACTTTTCTGGTTTAACTCCAACATGAGGTGGTAAGTTTATTTCTCTAGTCCAACTCTCTTTTAATATTGCCAATGGTCCTCTCGGAATTTTCCCATAGACAAGCATATATGGTGATACTCCAGTAGTTGCATTCGGCACTTCTCGTAATGCCCACACTGTGAAAGGAATTATCTTATGCCATTTCCTCGGGTTGTCTATTATCACATGATGGATCATCTTTTTAAATGTCTGATTCCATCTTTCTACTAATCCAGCAGCCTCTGGGTGTCCTGGTGTGTCGAATCTTGGACTACAGCCCATTAAATCGAGAAATTCTCTTGTCAAACTGGCTGTGAAGTTCGTTCCTTGGTCACTTGTAATCACGGACGGCACACCAACGTTCATGAATAGTTCCGTCAACGCTTCACACACAGCCTTCGCTGTCAGCGATTTCAATAAAAAGATTGTAGGCCATCTGGTGCACGAGTCCACAATGCATAAACAATACTTGTGACCTGCAGCAGATACTGGATCGATCGGGCCAACGAGGTCCATCGTCATTCTCTTGAAGGCGACCTCTTCTCTTGAGACTGGAGTGATAGGTACTCTATCCATCACCAAACTCCTTGCCTTTAGTTGACACTTCTCGCAAGACTTACAAAATTTCACAATGTCTCTTCTCATCTTTGGCCATACAAAAGATAATTTTATTCGTTCTCTTGTTTTCTCTTCTCCTAGATGTCCTCCAAATACCGATTCATGCGCCAATTCCATCACTTTTATTCGTCTCTCTTTTGGTAACACTAGTTGATATATCGTCTGGTCTAATATCTGATATTTCTTATGCAATAAACCGTTGATCACACAGAATTCAGATTCTTTCTCTTGTGCTAACTTCCACCACGGCTTCAACGATTCATCCTTTCTCTGTTGCTCTTCGAACTTCTTCGAATCGACAATCTGCACCTTTTGTTCTTCCTCCATCTCTTCATCTCTATACAAGTCTCCTATCCCCACATCACATTCATTGTCTTCTTCAGTTTCATTTAATGTGCCATTCTCGCATGCAGCCATCTCTTGCTCATTCATCTCTGCTATTACACCATCTCGCGATAAGCTTCGTTGCTCATTACTTTCGTTTTCCTCATCACTTGAACTTTCAGTTTCACTCTTCTCATCAACATCTACCATTTCCTGTTTCCGACTCTGCGCTCTCGTCATTACATTTGCTTGTACACTCACATTTCCTTGTATCGTTTTGACCTTCATCTGTGGTACGGCTTTTAATTCGGCAATTATCTCTGGATGCAACAAGAATCTTTCTGTACTGCCCATCTTTGCAATACTAGCACACATCAAGGTGACATAAGGTGTAAGTGAACACTGGATTTTACGCGGAAATCCCTCTTCTTCCACGTCACTACCACACAGTCTAACATCCACTTTCACTAACTTCGCAGGAATGGCATCTCCTGCCACACATTGCAAATTCACTTTTCCAATTTGTTCCACCTTCATGCCTTCCAGTAATTCTTCACTAATCACCGGAATTTCTGCTCCCGAGTCGCTCAGTGCTTTGACTTTCACTGGCTCTTTACCGTCTACTGCACGAATTTCAACCTCGACATATTGCAAGAACGATTTCTTCAATATTCGACTGTCATCTTTTCCTATGACTTCTCTCTGAATTTCAGCATCCAATAGAATTTCTTTTTGAATACCACATTTCATTACTGACTTTACTTCAGTCTCTTGGTTTTCTTGACCCGTGGTTTGATTGTCTGTATCACTAACCACTTGAATCAAATTCACCCTTGTGTGTTCTTGATTTCTGCTAGAACTAGCTGCTGCCACTGGAACTGGACAAAATTTAACCAAATGTTTGTCTGAACCACAGTTGTGACAACGCTTCACAACTGTATGGTATGGTTGTGAAATACCTCGTTGTTCATTTCCTTCATATCTTTTATACTGCGTAAACGATGTGTTGCCTTCCCTCTTGGCAAACGGCGCTGACGATTTGTTAAATCCCTGACGACCAAACGTCACGTCTCTGGTCTCATTGGGTACAGGGACACTAGCCTTGACTTCTTTACCTTTGAACTGATTCCCTGTTCCTGGATTACTTTTCCACTTTCCACTCTGGCTTTGGTTTACGGAACGTTGAGAAGGATAACTGTTTATATTTGGAAATGCAAACCCAATTCGATTGTTTACATGAATGTCTGCTAGGTCTGCCACTGCACTAGCTTGAAGACAGTCAGTTCCTTCCTTCGACAATACAAACTGTAGTGGACCTGGCGGTAAACATTCTTTCAGCTTATCCGCTACCAGCAAATCAAAGAGCGTATCATACTCTCTGTTCACGTTTCGACTTCTCACGTAATAGTTTAGCAAGTTCTTCAGTCTTGCCGTAAACATCGTATAAGTCTCTTCTGTCGTCTTCTTAGCATCCACAAATCTGGCTCTGTATTCTCTCGAGGTCAATTTAAATTCTTTTAATAAGTGCTGCTTGACTCTATCATAATTGTCTAGATCATCGAATGACAATCTATTCAGAACGGTTCGAGCTTTCGGCGTCATCAATGGTAGTAATAATTTCACCCAAAACGGCTTTTCCACAGCAAAACTGCGAAACGCGTTCTCGACTGTTTCAAAATATAATGGCACCTCCATCATATCAGTTGGCATTTGAGGCAATACATGCTTCATTGCATCACCTATTTTCTTAATTTTTGACACCAAAGTTTCACTTTCTTGCTGTTTCCTTCTTTCTGCTTCCCGTTCTTCTCTCATTTGCGTTTCTTTCAATGTCAATTTTGATTTCTCCAGTTTCAGACGTTCTTGTCTTTCTGTCTCTGCCTTTTCCAAACTTTCTTTCTGAAATTTGAGTTCTTCTTGTCTTATCTGTTCTGCGCGTTCTAACTCTAACGTTCGCGCTTTTTCTTTTTCTTCCTCACGTATTCTCTTTGCTTCAATCTGTTGCTGACGAACCTCTTCATCACTTTTTCTAGCTTTTTCAAATTCAATCATCTGCTCCAATCTTCTTCTTTCAGCATCTTCCCTATCTCTTTTCAACTGTTCTAACTGAATCTCAAACTGATTCTTTTGCAATTCAAGTTCTGCCTTACGCACTTGTTCTGCTTTATCTTCTCTCTCTCTTTGCAGACGCAATTCCTCTTGCCTTGCAAGTTCCGCTTTCTCTTCTTTCTCTCTCTGCAAGCGCAATTCTTCTTGCCTTGCAAGTTCCGCTTTCTCTTCTTTCTCTCTCTGCAGACGTTCTGCTTTCTCTTCTTTCTCTCTCTGCAAGCGCAATTCGTCTTGCCTTGCAAGTTCCGCTTTCTCTTCTTTCTCTCTCTGAAGACGTAATTCTTCCTGTCTTAGCTCTTTCTCTTCTTGTCTTCGTCTATCCTCTTTTTCTTTCTCTTCTTGTCTCCGTTTATCTTCTCTTTCTTTCTCTTCTTGTCTACGTTTCTCCTCTCTATCTTTCTCTTCCTGCCTAGTCATCATCATCCACTGCATCAACATCTCCATAGACATAGGCGCAGGAGGTTTTCCAATAGCCTTTTCTACGGCACCGCCAACTGCACCTTCTTCTTCGACTTCTTCTTTAACCCACACATCGGCGAGTTCCTGCATCATGTCACCACGTGACATACCTTCTAATTGTTCTTCTTTAAAACCGGCTTTCAACAAACGCTGTTTCAGCCTTTCCGTAGACATCTTCTTAATATCTGCTTGTCTTTCAGCACTTAGTTTCTCCATCTTACTTGTTTACTTTGGTGATTTCTCTTTTCAAAGAAGTCATGGTTTTTCTTGTTGTGTGAATCGATAAACAAACGGGATTTCTTTTATATTTGTTCGTGGAAAACAACGAAATTTTTTATACCGTTTCTCGTGTTCCACCGTCGTTGATATCGTAGACACGTCACACAGCAACAACGCGTAAATTCTTTTATCACCGTCGTAGATTCTTCTAACACCGTTGTAAATTCTTCAATCACCGTCGTAGATTCTTTTATCCGCCGAAAGAGGTGATAACGTGAATTTTAATCCACCGTGAGTTTATATCCACCGTGAGTATTTATTCCACCGTGAGTATTTATTCCACCGTGAGTATTTATCCACCGTGAGTTCTTATCTCACCGTCGCTATTCCACCGTGAGTTTTTATCCACCGTGAGTTCTTATCCACACCGTCACTGCCACCAATAATGTCAACCCAATCCTTCCGTTGACAATCCTTCTGATTAAATCCTTGTTCTCTCTCTATTTAACGCCTATTTAACGTTCACCTTTTGAACACTAATTCTACGTATAAGTATAACCTGAATTAATCAGCAACACAGTTTAATATCTTTTCAGTTTAATAAGAAACAAACAAACAGAACTCAATTCGATTACAACTCAACTAGTCAGCCACACTACTACAGCGAACACCCTCGAATTCAAACTTCTCTAGTCAGCATAATTCTTCGCGCCTCTTGACACACCTGTCTTCTGTGCGCATAAGCGAACTCTAATAATATACATATAGCGCGCCGCTGCCGATATCGGCCGGCCGCGCGTGTCACTAAGACTAAACGTTATACATCTATCATATATACATATACACGTGAAACTAAAGTAAGCGCACTAAATATATACGCTAAATACCTCGCACTGCAAAACTGTACACAAAACTCAGTTCACACCTTTGGTTTAAAGTCAGCCTCAAATTCTTTTATCCGATGCATGTCAAAGGTCCTTCATCCCATTCGCGACTTCACTGAGACGTTTGTGGATGACATGGCAGTACACTCGATGACGTGGCCGGATCACATGAAACACCTAGAGAAATACTTAATGACTATTCAACAGTCGGGTCTGACCCTTAACATTAAGAAGAGTTCGTTTGCTAGGCGACAAACAACGTTTGTAGGTCACCTGATCGGATCAGGGAGCATTGAACCGGATCCTATGAAAATCGCAGGGCTAGGGAAAATCCCTCAACCCGAGTCCAAAAAGGACATACGGAGATTAATTGGCTTCTTCAGTTATTTTAGGAACTTCATCCCTAACCTGGCTGAGACAGCCAGAATTCTCACTGACTTGACCCAGAAATCGGTGCCTGCTAAGATACCCTGGCGAATTGAACATCAAAATGCGCTAGATAAACTTACGCACGATTTGAATAACGCTGTTTGTTTGCAGACAATTGACTACGGCAGAGAGTTTGGTTTATCGACTGACGCTTCAGACAAAGCAGTCGGTTGCTGCTTATTCCAAATTCAAGACGATGGAACAGAGCGGCCAATATGTTTCGTCAGTTCTAAATTAGATGCTACGCAAGCGCGTTGGTCCACTGTGGAACGCGAAGCGTATGCTGTAATCTTTGCGTTGAAGAAGTTTAGGAATTGGATTTTTATGTCAAGGACCACCCTCTATTCTGATCACAATCCCTTGACTTTCCTAACTGCTTCTACGCCCACAAGTGCTAAACTTGCGAGGTGGGCTCTGGCACTCCAGGACTTTGATATCGCTTTTAAATATCGTCCTGGGGCGCTGAATATTCCCGCTGATCTTTTGTCCAGACTATGATTGAGGAAGAAGGCGGACTACCATGTAAGGCACCGCGACAACTGTAAATATATTTCTAACTGTGCTGATATTTTGTATTTTTCATGGGAACGACGAGGACATGGTCTGGAGGAAATCGATGGAGGGAACGACATCATTCTCAGCCGGGAGGCGAACCAATGACTGGCTTTGTCCTCCCCCGGGAAGGGAGGTGTCGCGTGAGGAGATCGACAACAACGACGAGATGGCATCATCATTATGATGTAAGCGTCGTTGCCGGTCGAGATAGGATGATGACGGACGAAAAGCCAGTCTCCACTTGGGCAACAATGAAGGCCGCGAGGCCCAGGTGTAATCGGACACCACACAGCCAAGGTGTAATAGGACACCTCGCGGCTATGGTGTAACCAGACACCGCCCGCGCTGCAGGCGAGCGACGACCCGCGTATCGAGGAGCAATCTGACACTAATTGACGATAGCTTGACGTGGGGAGGGGGGCTGACTGATGCACGCTGGAGTTCATACTTAACAGAAGGGAACGGAGAACACGGGACTTATACTGCTGACGAACGCGACGTGTGAACATCGGTCGAGCGAGAAACATCGGGAGGAACGACCAGCGGGGCGGCAGAGTATTAGTCCGTCAGATTCAGAGACTGACGCGAAAGAACGATCTGGAGTTAGGCTGTACGAAGCAACATTTGAGATAGTCCGATTTAATATCTAAACGCTTTAATACTACGTGGAAGTTCCCGTAGAGTTAGTGTATATATATTTGTTTCTTTAATTAAATTCATTTATTAATTAAACAAAGTTCGTCGTGAATCTTCTATAGAAAAGTTAGGCACGTTAAATAAAAGTGCAAGTAAAAGAACAAGCAGTCGAGGGTCGACATCAACACACGGCAAACACGCGACAGGGCGACCTCCGATTGCGACAGTTAATGCCTTATGCATTAAACACCGGCACATTAGAAGTTATTAACAACAATAATAATAATATACAAGCGGACATAATTATTCTGTTTAATAAACAGATCCATATACGTACAATATAATTCTACACTGCAGGTTAGTGGAAACAGATTTTGTTCCTGAATACGGCTTGACTTTGGCATGGCACCCTACTTATTTTTTAATGAGTTGATCGGGTGAAATATTGCATTACTAATACTCATTTGAACAGATGTCAAGCCTTTTAATATGTCCCGTGCATGGGGACCAAAAAATGCACATTTTAAACGCTTGCCATCGCTCTTATATTAAATCTAAACTGTGTTTAATCGCTACGTTAAAACAGGTATCTTACTACCTTAGGCATCGACGTCAACAGTATGGCAGCCAAGAAAATTGCCAACAACAAGGAGTAGATTACAACCGATTGCTTGACGTTGTTGGGAACTACCAGTGACAGCTTAAAAGATGTTTGCTATTATTCTTTAATAGTTTTCATCGTTCCTGCGTATGGCATAATAAAGCCACGATGTCAAAACAATATAATAAATCGCGCAGTTTACCTCTGTTATAGCGTCAATGAAACCGTTTTAAGGGTGTCCAACGACACCACTGCGCTTCGAGCTTGGCGACATCTCGTGGCCATATGGACTAGGTATCGACGTCAAAGGAAATTATATCGAGCAGTGCTCAACGATCTATGACACAAGCTTAGGTTAGTTTCTGTTTTTAACGAAACTGTGTCATAGCAGAGATGATTAGCGTCGTTATCCTCCTTTATGTACGCTAGGGACTTGCAAATTGGCAATGCCTGCCACTAATCACTCACGAAAAGTGACAGAATTCGGCCTAGTGTAAATATTATAATTATTAATCCAAAGTTTAACGTCGCCCTATGACATCTATGGCCGTTATCGACAATTCACAAATACAATCAGCAGAAAAACATGGTACTTATAGCATCCAAAATACACCATTTAAAGGTGTCAAACACTCTTATTATAAGTGGAATATAACATTTAAAAGAGGTGTGTTGTTATTTTTGAACATTTCTCACCGTTCGTGGCGTATAATTTGCTACAAACTAAAACTCGAAATCTATTGGATGGATCGAGAGTTTAGCGACATCTTATGACTTCGGCAGGAAATATTTTGTTATAATCTATAGAAAAATCAACTCGAAGGAGTTTCTATTGTTTAACGACATCTTATGGCTGCCGGGGCCGTTAATCTCGACCTTACCGTACCCAAAGTTTCATAGTAGCCAGCATAGTTGTCCAAGTTAACCTGAGGGCTGTTGACGGTTGTCTCATATATAGCGTCGTTTAACAACTTTTCAGGGGTGTATAAGAACCTAGAGTAGCGCTGCCGCTGCGTAAAGTCAATGAGGTTGTCCGGAGATGGATAAGGAAAATCCGAGTCCGGTTGCCAGAGAGACCAGAAAGAGGAGACTACGTATACAAGGATGTGTATTATCACGTGGCTAAACGACATCTTATGGCATCAAAGGTATTGACGTCGATAGGGAAATTATTTAAACATTTCTCACCGAACTCGACCTACCTGTTCAAGTCTTGACCTTACACTTTGTGTGAGTGTGAAGGAGAGTTGCGTCAGATATGCCATAAACGCGAATTCTAAAGAATGTGCGTAGTAAGTAAATAAGAATAAACAATATACTAACTTACTAAGTAATATTCGTAACAAATTAATGAATAATGAACGAAAGAACGAATAAACTAAAACAGAAATGCTAATGAATATTCCTAACATGAAAGAATTAAAAATCAACAGATGCAAAATAAACAATTCGGCTAGTAATGAATACGTTCTAACTTTAGGAATCCTTGATCCACCCAGAGGTAGCACACGTCCCTTACTCTCATCCCCAACCGCAGAATTCGCACTAAACCACAATCCTCATACCCTAATCCATCTGATCGTCCAACGCTAAGCCTACACTACATCCGATGATCCTATACATCAATAACTCCTATCCTAATCCATCAAATTCTCTCACTCTAATCCATCGGATCCCCCTACCCTAATCCATTACAAGTTACAATAATATTTAGGCCTGTTCTGAGTGTTAATCATTACAAAGTACTCACTTCGCCGTCAACTGTGACCTTGCGTGGTCGGGCGACGAAACTCGTTGATTCTAAAACCAATTAGAACAAAAAGTTAACAACAAGAGACGCATTATGAACACGAAAACATGGTTCAAGTATCAAGTACCAATAGCCCTGTCCCAAATCCTTCAGCATAGATGACTACCGTCAATTGTATGTATTCCAATGTTTAACGACATCTTATTGCTGCGAAGGCCGTTGACGTCTGTGAAGTTTTTGATATATTTCAATTCATTTTCATATAACTTTACTCGTCAGGTTTCTTCGCTTCTGTCGTCGTTAATTTCATATCTTTTATAAAATATTATGTATTAATAATTAATGTATTTACATATCTAAATACACACACACACACACACACATATGAATCATTAGTCATTTGTCCATCAGACTTCTTTACCTTATGTCTTTATGCATAAAGGCTCTTTTTGATCATATCGTCACTTTTCTGTTTTCATTTCTTTATATATTTTTTCGTTCATTTTCTTTTTCTAATTGACCACACAGGCTCTTTTTCTTCTCTAGAACCTTCTGCGCAACCTATGGAGAATTTAGGAAAGTTAATGTAAACCGTATAACGTTGACAGCATATATAGCGTGGATAAATACAATTTTATTGGTGTCTAAAACAAATATCGCCTGTTTTGGTGTTTGGCGATATCTTGTGGTTACTATTGCCTTTAACACTAACCAACACTTTCAGAACTGTCCTGCATAATTAAGATATTATGAATTCTAACTGGCTTTACAACTAAGATTTCAAGCTTCGATTCTGAGGTTTGCTCGTGAAAGCAAATGCGTTTATCCTAACTTAAATAAAGAATTTAATATATGTAAGATTTTAACGTCAGATGGGTCTATCGATGACTGAGTAATCCATACTCTCCGCGTGGTAAGGCAAGCATTCTAAACAACTGACTACCGTGTCCTATGCAATTGGTTGACACCATTTTAAAGTTGTCTAATGTCAGCTCTCTATGCATTTTTGATCCGCAGTTTAAGGACATCTTACTGCAACAAAGAGCGTCGACGTCGATAGAAAGCATAATATAAACAGTTCTAACTGTTCCTGTGGCATAATGCAGCTAACAAAATAATGACAGTTCATTGCATAGATCAAGTATCAGTTGACAGCGTTTTTTAACAGTTGAAGAGGGTGAGAAATATTACTAGTGACTGCGATATTCCGCGTTTATATAGAATCCGCTAAATACACTTTTACAGGTGTCTAAAGACAGCGCCCAACACAATCGGTTAATTGCTGTTTAACAATACTGCGTCATAACAAAGATGATTAGCGTCGCCCTCCTCTTTTCTCCAGGCTTTGGACTGGCACTACAACAGTTAGGGTAGTAGCGGAGTTCTTAACGATGGGATACATATCCCCTATTGTGGAACAGAGTTGTGGAATGTCTGGTTCGCGCTCTTTAAACACCTTTAAAAC
This sequence comes from Allolobophora icterica, assembly GCA_963556255.1. Taxonomy (NCBI): domain Eukaryota; kingdom Metazoa; phylum Annelida; class Clitellata; order Crassiclitellata; family Lumbricidae; genus Allolobophora; species Allolobophora icterica. Next base: position 48,879,450 of record OY744611.1, read on the forward strand.
GTCATCAATCGACGCTATATATAAATAGGACCCTAGGTAAACTATCAGCATCTCTCTGTTTATTTATGGATGGATGGATCCAGGTTTAACGACATCTTATAGCATCAAAGGCTGTTGACGTCGACAGAAATTAGTTTGGCATATTACAACTCTAATAATAATAATATTATAATTATTATTAATTAATAATATTAATAGTTATTTAAACATTCCACAACTCTGTAACTTGAGTGACTAAATGAGTCTGTATTTATATAGCACTGATTGGCAACGTTTTAAAGGTGTCTGAAGCGAGCGCTGCAAACATTCCATTACTGTGTCCAGCAATAGGGTATTTCCGCTGAAGAGACTTTTATTGAATCAGCCCGCAGTTGCTCTGCTAGTAGAGTATATTTATAATCCTGGTTGTTCTGTACAGGGGACTGAAGGTCAGAAGAGATAGAAAACCCACCACACACCTGGTCTATATTTACGCATTTCAACGCTTTCGGAGGATATTTATTATTATTATTATCATAATTATTATTATTATTTTTTTTTGCCCCAAGTTACTTATGATCCCTCGGGGACTTAGATATTAGACTATTTATTGTTATTTCTGGAAAATCACGTCTCGTCCTCCGCTAATTTCTGGAAAATCAGGCCTCGTCCTCCGCTTATTATTATTATTATTATTATTATTATTATTATTATTATTATTATTATTATTATTATTATTATTATTATTATTATTATTATTATTTTTATTATTATTTTTTTTTTTTTTTGCCCCGAGGTATACAGGATCCCTCAGGGACTTCAATATTAATTAATGTAACTTATAAAAAGTCCGGAATGGCCCTATTCTAACTCCTGGCTGGGGAAAGTGCCTGTGAACGCTATCGCATTAAAACGTTATTATTATTATTATTATTATTATTATTATTATTATTATTATTATTATTATTATCGCACCTTACTTGCTATGGCGCCACTCAATCGGTGCTAAGCAGCGCCTTACATGATATAATCGTAGTGACAGATACAGTTTTACAGGAGTCGAATTTAACTGTATATACGGCAACCATGAAAGGCGCCCATCTGTCCTACCGCTCAATTTTACAGTTGCCCTCTAACGAATGCAAGGCTGCGTGAACATTATGGGAATAGCGGATATCGAACCCGCGTCCTTCTGATCTTCGTTCCAGCAGGTTACCATTCAACCATCTCCACGCTCCAGTTTACTCGCTCTGCTAATTACATAATTGTTTTCCGTAAACGAACGACGTTGTTCGTTGCTGGGTTGCTGTTTAACGACACTTTGTCATAAGAAAGATGATTAGCGTCACCCTCCTCTTTTCTCCAGGCTTGGCACTGGCACTACCCCATTGCCGTTGACTCGATACAAAGAAAGTTGTTCTATAAACGGAAAAGTCAACGGTGGCCGAAAATATATATTGCAGATATCATACTTAAAAGAGGTGTGCAATTATTTAAAACAGTTCTCACCGTTTCTACCTCAGCCACATCATGTCATAGCAATTTGAACGATGTCAACAGCGACCACTTTTATTTATAGGCGGATATAAAACTTAAAAGAGGTGTGTAATTATTTTTAGCTGCTCGTTTCGTTCGTATATCATAATAGAGCCTATAGGTCGAATATTGGTTGGTTAGTTGCTGTTTAACGACGCTGTGTCATAGCAAAGATGATTAACGTCGCCCTCATCCTTTATGGAGGCTTGGGACTGGAACTACCGCAGTATAGCATCGAAGAATACTGAATACATGTATATTGATCAACTGCGGTTTAAAATGCCGACTATTAGTAGATTTCAGTGTTTTACGACATCTTATGGCTGCCGTCGACATTACGGCATACCTATTGGGTTACGTATAAGTGGATTATTTTAATTCTAAAAGTTTAGTGGCATCTTATGGCTGTATGGCCGTTGATGGTCTTTAAAAGAAATTGATTGTATATCAGTTCATTTTCTTGATTGTAGATCATTCGTTAAAGGTCGTCATTGGTTTGCATGCATATAATTTCCGACGAGAGGCATTAAACTCTCGATCCTCATCCTGTCCAACGAGATATCATTTTTTTCTAGTTTTAATAACGATACAATAAAATACAACGGCTGTTGATATTCCTTTCAAAATTCATTACTGCTAAAACGTGCAACCCCAATACGCCAGAACGTCGATGGCACTGAGCAACAGTGTGTGAAGGACTTGTTCAAGATGCCTAAGCATAGAAAGTTACTACTGACAAGTTTTAGTCAATAAACACCTTTATAACGTATTTAACGATTCTATATAAAAAGCTAGCAACCAGCAGCATTGTTTGGCTGGGCTTTCGCGACTCAGGATCAGATGAAACTATGTTATAAATGTAGGCCTATACTCACTTAAAAACTATATAATTCACAAACATAATTACAGTATTTATAAGACATTAACGGTCATAGCAGCCATAAGATGTCGTTAAGCTTTTCGAATAATAACAACTATCACAGACTTATTGGTTCCTACAATAAAGATTCCCCAAGTATCTCTGTGATCTCCACACCATCCTGGCACCAGCTCCACCCGATCATTCTCCAATCTCATTCTTTCTCGACCCCCGGTCACTACTCATCTAAAATTCTAAAACCGAGCCATGTCCAACACTGTACCGCGACTCTAGAATTATCTCTCCAAACCCATGAATTCCGCAGATTCTCGGTTCCTCCATTATCATCGCAACTCGCCCACCATCGTCCGCATCGGGCTTCTATAAACGATCACCCCTTGGCGCTCCACCCAAACTAGTCTCACCTTTTCAACAATTCCTACCTTGATTCACCTGATCTTCCACCATCTATTTCTTCTCGCCCTAAACGACACCCGCCTTAGCAGCTGCTCTACCTCCTGTCTGGAACTGGACCCATGGGAACTGGACTCAGACATTCTTTGGACTACTCTTTGTCTGGACGCTGTGTCTGAACGGTTAGCATCACCCTGTCTTACCTCGCAATATTTCAAATGTATTAAATTCGAAGGTGTGTATTTCCTGTTTAACGACGCTGATGACGGCCCTCCTCCTTTGCCCATACTTTTTCGGACTGACACCACCTAAATCAATGCAGTGGAGGTGATTACAAGTTCTTATGAATTTCTGGACGGAGCCTAACAAAGTTGAAAAAGGTGTCAAAACGTGGTAAACTATTCAAAATTTAACACTGTTACTAGACATGAAATATTAGCACCTCAGTTTTCTCGGCCTCAGCATATAATAAAGTCGTCAACACGTCACGAACTCTGCATTGCAATCGACCAGTTGTAAAGGAGTAACTAATTAATTAAGCTTAGCATGTAGGCTATTACTTATCTGCAATAAAAACGAAGTGAACCTCTAAGAATCTTCCTTGCCAAAGACCTTTTATTTGTATAGTAAAATTTCAGCCTAAAAATAAGTGGTTTCAAACAACAGCATGATCTTTCTGATGACGTAACCGTAGCCAAATTTCGATGACGTTAGCGATTGTGATGAAGCCACAGTATAATATGCCAATTCGATGACGTCATTGTTTGGTGCGTTCCCTCTGATGACTTCATTTCCTTCGCATTCTTACCCGTCTTGGTTTCCTCGCTTAATGATTCTCACAAACTTTATGTAGTCGAGGTTTCCGCCTTCCAACGGTAGATCGCGCCAAAGCTGTGTCATCTTAACAAAGATTAAACAAGAATTTAATGCACTTTATTTGCTTATTTACGTATTTGTTTCTTATTTGCTGTTGTTTATAGTTTTACATAAGATAGCAACGACCCCACGGGATTTTGCAAAAATTAGACTTGGAACAGAGGCGGCGCTACACCAGTGCGCGCCAGGGCAAATGCCCTGGTAAAAAAGCCTTTGCCCTGGTCGATGCCCTGCCAGAATTTTTGCCCTGTCTACAATTTGTCCGGGCATATTTTTTATATCCTGAGATATAAATTCACTTAATTCACTGAAATGTTAAATTTGCTTTACCTCCTGACTATAAACAAGTATAATAGTGCTGGGGCGATTTCTGGCAAGCGCGGTAGCGCGATCTTACATGGTCACCATTAAAGTTCGGGCTACGGCGCTCTCCATATTTCGCCCTCTGCACTGGTTACTTGTATGACTGCCCTGGCTATGCCCTGGTTACAAAAAATGTCTGGCGCTGCCACTGACTTGGAAGACATGCACATGTCTTGAAATTTGTGGACACGATATCAGAAGGTTTAGAGCGCTCTTTATAGACACCTTTAAACTGAATCCACTAATTCTATATAGGCATGAATACAGTAGGCGCTATATGAAAGTGTCTTATTTAGACACCACTAAATTGAAGGCCAACGACCATATATAAGCCAGGTACACGCAGGCCCGGCTCAAGACATTTGGCGGCCCTGGGCAAATCGGCGGCCCTAGGCAAACCGGCGGCCCTAAGCACAAAAAGTTGATGACTTTTTTTAGTCATTCACCTCTTTTTACGAATAATAATGAAATAATTTTTGAAAAATGGAAAATTGGCGGCCCCTAAAAATCGGCGGCCCTGGGCGGCTGCCCAGTTGCCCATATGGACGAACCGGGCCTGGGAACACGGATGGTTATTAGTTTAAGACTGTTTCTGTCCCAATATTTCTACCTCTGTCGCCAGTATTTCTGAATTTAAGAACTGATCCTACCAAGCAATCACGAATGAAAGTCAAAATCTCAAATTCGATGCGCTGAGAGATGGGCAACCAGTACAAGGTATCACGGAAGTAGGTAGACAAATGGTCAAAATTCGGGATGCCACCTAGCAGGCGAGCAGAAGCAGAGTATAATAGGGTATGGTAATATAGGACACGGTTGTTTATGTTAGGATAAGGTGGCATAGGTAGTGATGGGTTGAGTAGGGTAAGGTTAGGTAAGTTAGAGGTACTTTTATTTATTGCTCACCTCGTTTGCGTTGTATACGTCACCGACGGTCGATAGAAGCGCTTTAAGGCTATGCACAAACGACAACAAAGATTACTAAACGCCAGAAAACAACGAAGAGTAATGTAAGAAATAAGACTGGTGGCGCCCTCGTGTGCTTATAAGCAGCGTTATAATCTAATGACTTCAATAACACCGCTCTCATAATGCACGAGGCAAAGAAGACACAATGGCTGGAATCATGTGATATGACATCCTCAATTAGACCTGAAGTGGCGCTATATAAATTTATGAATGAATGAATGAATGAATTGATGGATGAAGGGATGGATGACGTCGACAAAATTTTTTTTGACGTATTACAGCTGTTAAAGGCCGTTTTTAATAGATGCGAAGCCTTTTAAAAGGATCCCGTGTATACGGACCACAAATAGACACCTTTTAAACTCTTTCCATAACTATTATATTATTCACAATTGCGTTTAATCGCTACGATAAGATCCGTTCCCTTCGAGCTTAGGCATTGACGTCAACAACATGGCAGCCAAGATAGTTGCCAACAACAAGCAGTTGATAACAACCGATTGCTTGATGGTGCATTACAGCGACCGTTTGTGTATGCTTCAATGTAAAATGTCAACGTGCACGCTCTTATATAGCAACCGTATACTGGCCTGATCGGGTGAGATCCCTCAATACCGATATTCGATTGAATGGATGTCACACCATTAAAGGTTGTCATGTCATGTCATGTCGCCGTCGTCGCTTTGCGATGGTAGGCTACAGGAAAGGGTCAACTTTATCCAGCATTTCCAATCACGTATTGCAGCCATCAGGCTGGTCCCAGATAGTCCAACCAATTTTATAATGTTGTAAATCCAGGATATCCTTGGTCTGCCGCGGTTGTGAATACATTCTACACGACCAATCATCAGGCGGCCTTCGATGTTGTCCTTCGGCTGCCTCATGATGTGTCCAAAGTACCTTAGCTTGCAGGTTCGGACGTGGTTCAGCAGTTCGCTTTTGGTCCTTGCCAGCTTCTAAATTTGTTCGGTGGTCGTCCTTTTTGTCCAGGGAATTCTTAACAATTTTCTGACGCGATCTCTTTAGACACCTTTTAAACGTCGACAACCGATGGTACATATGAAGAGGACACAATCGTAAAATAACTATGAACATCATAGTCGGCTATGTCCTTATTTACATAAGCATCTTTTGACAACGTCTTAAAGGTGTCTAAAGAGAGTGCTCTCAACGATCCACTACTGTGTCCAGCAATAGGGGCATTGTTGTTGCTGTCGTCGTCATCGCCGTTGTTCTTATTATCATTGTTATTATCACTTATTTCTTATTATTGTTATTATTGTTATTTTCATTTTTATTATTATTATTATTTTATCTTTATAAAGGTTATGACTAATATTTTTACTGCAATCAATATTATTGATATTATCATCATTATCATCATCACTATTATCCTTATTATTATTACGCATTTATGAAGCCCCACTCTCTTTTGCGAAGCATCAATCGATGGCGCTAGGAATTGTGAGTGAAGGCCTTAATAGGTAATCATGCTCTATATATATATATATATAGAGTCGCAAAAACCAGTGTGTTACCTTTATTCTTCATGCAACTTTAGCTTATATGTTACCTTTACCTTTTCATTTTACCTTTACCTGCGTATATTACCTTTACAGAACCAGCTGACGGACTAGCGCGTAAGATCCTGGAGCGGCTAAAGGAGGCGATGGAACTGAAATGGAACATTGACGAGCGCAGTCAACAGGTGTCCGCGTGGCTCAGCAATTGCCTGACACCAGTAGAGTTCAACGAGTACAGGGAAATGGTTCGAAGCCGGAGTCACGTGATGCTGCAGTCACAGGCAATCGAAGACCAAACGGAACTGGTTCTCACGCAGAAGAAGGTCCTCTTGGTCAGGTGTCAGCCTCCACAGCGCCAGACTCCTCCGGAAATGACTCAATTCCAGCAGGAAATGACCCAAAACCAGACGGATATGACGAAAGTCCAGTAGAAAATGACCAAAGTCTAGCCGTAAATAGCCGAAGTCCAGCCGGAAATGATCCAATTCCACCTTTATTTCCCATGTCCAGCCGAAAATGACCGTACTCCAGCCAGAAATATCGTAACGATCCAAATTCTTACCCTATTCCAAGCTCTTGTGGAAAAGTGTAATCCTAAGCATCCGACACACTTAAAAAGACTGTAAACCCGAAAGTCCTCCCCTCTCTGCCGATGAGGTACTTGCGGATATGCTGTTTGTCTCCCTTCGCTTTGTTTACGCTACAGCTTGAGAAATCTACGTTTATTTACATTCAATAACAGATTTACATCTCAACATAAGACTTACCTTTTTCGTGTTACTGATCCTGCAGAGGCTTAAGATTACGATAGGCTTCCTCCTTGTTTTATATTTCACTGATTACGGCTTGGTTTTGCTGGGCCATCGGTTGATGCCTTGTGCATTAGACACCGGCGCAATAGAAGTTACTAATAACAACTAAGAATACATTATGAATTACACAATTAAATGGCAGGAGAAGATTTTACCAAGAGAAAAGCTTGATAAGTCGAAAGTCCAATCATTATGACCGCGTTGGCTATTATGGAGATGACGAACCATATCATCATTAAGGGCTCAACGCCACAGGCCCACAACGAATCTTGACCGGACTCTCCATGTTACGAACTTGGGGTGATGAGGGCGGATTCGGAGAGAAAGAGCGACAAACCCTCCCAGAAATAAGAGCAGCTGTGTAGGTGTGGATCTAGGTAGTGCCACTCCCTTAATTCCGATAGGAGAGCCCAGAGACGGCGCAGTCACGTCACTCCTGCATTCAACAGCGGGCGCTTCAGAGTAGTTTTTAGTGATGGTAAAATCTGAACTTCATCACGCATTGGGAGGTGGGCGTTAGCCTAGTGGTTAGCCTAGTGGTTATCGTGCTGGACTGTCAACCGAGAGGTTGGGGGTTCAAACCCCGGCATGAACTCAGAAATTTGTTCCGAGATTTCTGCGTCACATGCGTCCCTATAGGCAGCTAGGTTATGATGAGTACACGCACTGACTGTACTCTGTTGGTGAGGAGATCAGACGGCGAGGGATAGGATTGGCCATCCGACATTATAGGCCGAGGCTAAGAAAATGAAGTCGTTAACACTTTATACTTATGTCTGCGTCGTTGGTTATTTTAATTGATGGAAGGTTGGTTAGTTGCTGTTTAACGATACGGTATTGCTTCATAACATAGATGAGTAACGTAACCCTCCTTCCTCCAGGCTTGGGACTGGCACCGTCTGAGTACGAGTAATGCCGTAGTTATTATTCCGTGACCTGCTGAATTGAGATAGGCCTACTAGATGAGTATTATGATACGAATACAATACACAAAATACGTTGTACACAAAAGCCCCGTGGTCGACCGCGCATGGCTCGCCTACTCAATCCAGCGCGATCGATTTTTGTTAATATTATTTTTGTTTCAGCGAACACCTAACAATTCTTGATAATGCTACATTAGCCAACAATAATAATCGTAATTGTTACTTAAAGGACGACGGTAAGAATTAAAAAAAGGTGTGTAGTATGACTCCTCTTTTTCATCAGGCCTTAACCTGGATGAAGTTGGAGGGCGAGGTAAATCATCTTTGTTATGACACAGAGTCGTAAAACAACAACATTTTACAAATGAGAGAATAGATAAACGAATAACGTCACTGCCGAATTGCTTACTATATACCTTCACATGCATCTGTTATAAAGGTGTTTAGTTTCCAATATTACTCATGGCCTCTTTTATTCCTATACAGCGATTAAGATAGTAGTAAAGAAATCTGGAGCGAGACCATTATTTCATTTACCTAATTTGCATTGCTTCAGTTTACTTCCTTGCGGCAGCGGTGAACGCGTTCCGTGACCTAGTGCCTGCTGAATTGAGATAGGCCTACTAGATAAATACTATAATACGAATAGAATAAAAAAAACACGTTGTACACAAAAGCCCCCGAGGTCTACCGCGCATCGCACTCCTACTCAATCGAGCGCGATCGATTTTTAAATAACCTACTGCATTCAAATGAGAAGGTAGGAGTCCTTGAAAAGGCTTCAGTTTTGAGTGGGGTGATAGATAGAGGAACATGAACAGGGACAAAAATTTCAAGAGGGGGAACGAGATCACACATATTTAATAAGCTATTGTAATTAGCGTTGCTGTACTGTCAACCCAGAGGTCGGTGGCTAAAACCCCCGCCATGGACATTTGTTCTGAGATTTCTACTTCACCTGCGCCCCCTAGCCAGCTAAGTTAGGATGAGTGCACTGACCGTACACTGTCGGTGGGAAGATCAGACGGCGAGGGAGAGGACTGGCCGTCCGCCTTTATAAACCGAAATAAGAAAATTAAGTCTTTTTTTCTGAGTCAAAGATAATATCAAGAAGGGAAAAAGATGGGCCAGTGATGACGAAACTGCGCAGCGGTCTAAATAGGGCGCGCGATGCATTCTGGTCTATTCACAAGTATAATAACATTAATCTATTACAGCGTAACTCCAAACTGCGCCACTGTTCGTATTCTGACAGTGCCAGTCCCAAGCCTGGATAAAGGAGGAGGGCGACGCTAATCGTCTTTGTTATGACACAGCGTCGGTAAACTGAAACTACTACTACAGCGTAACTCCCAACTTTCTGATCTTATGTTGCTTAAGTACCCAGCAGATCAACAGCAGTGACGAGTTGCTGTTTAAATAGCCTTGGTTGAATACCTTATAAAGGTGTTTTGCATCAAACATTACTCGTGACTTCTTTTATTACTATATATTAAATACTAAATCCGCCACGGGTCCTCCTCTGTTCGGGCCACTATAGAGAGTATTTTAATCATACTCTGCATTAGATCCTATGTTCTCGTTAATGTAATCGGACAAACAAACTATCTGATAACAAATTCTTGCATTACAGTGATCCGCTTGGGATGTTTCTATGGTTTACTATCAATATGGGCGTAATATTATTGTGCGAGTCAGCCCAGATGCTTGAACACTGCTAGGCTTATTGATATGATAAAGTACCGTAATCGGTTAGATGAAGTACAGCTATCGATAACTTGTTGTTATGGCTATGCTTATATGGCAAAGTAAGCTATTGATGTGATAAAGTACAGTTGTTGATGCAACAAGGGAGTTATTTATGTGATAAAGTACCGGTCTAAGGCTAGCCAAACGTCCTAACTTAGTTTTATAAGCGTTGCTGTGAAGAGCAGGCTATTTCTTTCAAACTGTCACAAACATTGCCAATGTGATCTGCTATTGTTCGAACTTTCTACTGAGTTCATAAAAGAGTAATCGATGTCAATAGCTTTTATGCCTTTGTCAATAAAGATTCGTCAATAATGAGCATGTTCGGTACACACACATTAGTGCATCCGTACTAACGCCATAGCAGAAATAGTGATAGTTTGATTCGTATGTGTGTATCCAAACACTTGCCTGAAGATCATTTTGTTGGATCGTGGTTTCATTGTGTTAGGTCGGGAGCGCCTCTGACGAGTCTCCTTTGAAGTGGCGCTATATAAATTTCCAAATGCCATTACTTAAACTAAAACCTTATAAGTACATCAAAATAGTACTATTGTTGTAAAGAAGGTTTAACGTAGGGACCTGCGAAGCTTCGATATTCGATTCGAAAACGAATCGGACGGCGGTATTCGATTCGATTCGAAAATGATGTCACGATTCGAAAAATTTCGAATCGTTCCGCGGAAAAATTATTAGCCCTTGACGCACTTTGTTGGTAAACTAATTGGTTTAATTGTTTAGGCCTACTGCGCGTGAATTTGTTGTTGAATTTCTGCGTGAAACGCGGCACGCGATGATAGCAAACCCTCTGAAAAGGGTTTATAATTAGAATGCCATACTAAGAGCTTCTCATTTGAAAATAGTAGGCGGTTTGAAAATCGATCGCGCTGGATTGCGTAGGTAAGCGATGCGCGGTCGACTTCTATAGAGCTTTTGTGTGCAGCATATATTTTGAATAGCTGCAGATAATTAGTGACTTTACGAATGAAGCCAAGCGGCGTGAGTTGTCGACCGTGTTGTTATAGCCAATCATATTGTACGAACTAAGAGCGATCACTCAGCAGTCATTAGGTCACGGCACGCATTCAGTCATTCACCACTGCCGCAAGTAAGTAAATTAATGTAATGTAAATTGGATAATAATAATAATAATAATAATCTTCGTTTAATATTTTCAAACTGACAATTACGCAGTATGATTACAAATCAGTATGAACGGATGATCACAAGTTATTACAGGAGTCGAATTTTAACTGTATACGGCAGCCTTACAAGGCGCCCATAACGTCCTACATCTCTTTTTCACAAAACATAAATAAATAAAATAATGGTCTGGCTCCAGGTCCGTCTATCGTCTTGGAGTCTAACTTAAACTCATCGAGCGACGACCGTCCGTGCGACGCCTTCGGCTAGGCGAGCGATTAACCGTTCGCCCGTACCTTTGCTATAGACGAGCGACCAAGGAGAGCGATCGATCATTCGCCCCAAAGGCTCTAAATGAGCAACTCTGTGATATACTCCGCTTAGATGTATGTACACCAAAATGCGGTTATGCACTTGGTACAAAGAATATACTTACTTACTTTAAGTCTTAATTAATTATTTGCGTAATTTTTAATTTTGTTAATTAACTTAATGTTTAGTTTAATTGATTTTAAACTGCAGAAAAGAAATTGATATTGTGGTACGCCTGTGCAATCAAACTTCATTAATGTGAAACTAGTAGCCGCTGATTCGAATCGAGATTCGATTCGAATTCGAATCTTTTCCCCGATTCGATTCGAGATTCGATTCGACTGAAAATTTGTGATTCACAGGTCCCTAGTTTAACGACATATTGTGGCTGCCAGAACCGTCGACCGTACTTTACTTTTTTTTATCCAGTTCGGAGACTGATATCACAATCGCCTTCAAAGGCCGTTGACACGATAGGAGAGACCATAATAAAAGAAATGGTGTGTAAAATAAATAACGTATCTGCCGAAGATAAATATAGGCGTAGATAATGCTTAAAAGAGGTGTACGATTATTCATAAAAGTTTTCACCGTTCCTATGGGAGCCACAACGTGGTGTAGCATTTGAATAATTTTATTAGGTCTAAAGTCGACCGACAGGACCACTCTCACCTATAGGGAAGAAATTCCAATTCAAAGAGGTGTGTAATTATTTGAACAGTTCTCATCGTTTTATGGCATTACACAGTCTAGGTCGAATATTAATTATTGTTTAATTGCTGTTTAACGACGTCGTGTAATAACAAAGACGATTAGCGTCGCCCTCATCCTTTATCCAGGTTTGAGGGGAAGGTTAACGACATCTTATGGCATCTTATGACTTTGACGTTGGTAGAAATTTTGTTTACAGTCCTCACCGTTCGTTTTGCATAATGCATTTCTGTTACATGAAGATTAGCTGTAGTTGGCAGTTCTGAACTTTGAAGGAGGACAATGTCAATTCAGTTGCATTGTATTGCATAGTATAGAGATGTCGCTAAAATTGGGAAACACGATCCTCTCGTTGAACACCTTAAAAGCGATTTCAGCCAATGCCATATAGTCATCAACTGCGGCATGTCCAATAAGAAACTCTGCCACAGCTTGTGTGATCTGGCACTGCTAGTCCCAACCTTGGATAAAGGAAGACGGCGATGCTGATAATTATTGCTGTTATTATTATTAAAGCAGTTTTATATAGCTCCTCTTCAAGATTGCCTGCTCAGGAGCACTCCCAACCCAACCACGGTCGAACAACGCAGTTTTGAGGACAGTAAGAAACAGTCTAGTGATCACAGAGTTTCGTTAAACTGCTACTACTACTATTACCACTGTTCAACGAGATGATCATGCTATCCAGTTTTAATAGCTTTACGATAGAATACAATACAACTGTATTTTGATATAGCCCTCCTTCCAAAGTTCACAACTGCACATTGGGGGGGGGGGAGATAGAGTAGTGGTAACACTCATGGCCAGGAGAGCATAAGGTACGCGGATCGACTCCCGTAACCCCCTCTAGGGCGGCGCCTTGCATGACTGCCAAACCGCGTGATTAATTAAGATATTGATTGTACTTTCATGTTTCAATTTTATCTCACTGCGTCTGTCGGTTTGAAATAATAAAGAATATAATTATTATACATACGACCATAGGACAGAACATCGATGGCACCGAACAATTATAGTACGTAAAGGCCTTGTTCAAGGTACCTAAACAGTGACCTCCTCAGTGAAGGATCGAACCTGTACTCTGTGTTACAGATTGCGCGCTTTATCAATTCGGCTCCCTTTAACATTTAGTCTGTCATTGACGTTGACTTTGTGAATTAGTTCCAATTCGCAAATATCAAATATTAACGGCGATCGATATTTATGTACCTTTGATGGAAGCTGTTTTAGAGGTGTCCACTGAGATCATCGTCTAATCTGGACTTGGCACTAATATAATATAAATCAATATAATATAGTATATAGTTTTTAAGTGAGTAAACACTTATAACGTATCCCTCTGAGACTATATGACAAAGAAACGATCCAACAAAGTTTTTCGTGGCTTGCTAGTTATAGAACCTTAAATAAATACGTTATAAAGGTGTTTCAGTTTACTCTCTTAAAAACTTGTCTTTAGTCAGTTTTCTAGTGTTAGCGAGAGCTCATGGCTTCTGAACCGTTAACATCACCTTATCTTACCTCGCAATAATTTCAAGTGACATTGACTTGAAGTTTAATGACGCTGTGTGACAATGAAGATGCCCCTCTTCCTTTAGACCTTCACCCATACTTAAGACTAGCACCACCTGAATACAAGGCACTGGATGTGTTTACAAGTTGTCATGAATTTCTGGAGGGAGCCTAACACACTTGACAAAGGTGTCGAAACGTGGTAAACAATTCAAAATTTAACTGTGTGGCTAGACATGAAATATAAGCACCTCAGTCTTCTCGGCTTCACCATAGCATAAAGTCATCAGCATGTCACGAACTCTGTATTGTAATCTATCCAGTTGTTCAATGAGTAATTAAGTAATTAGGCTTAGCAAGTATATAGGCTATTCCTTATTTGCAATTATAAATGAAGAAACCGTTACTAACTCTCCTTGCCAAAAGATCATTTATTTGTATAGTAAAATTTCAGCATAAAATAAAAATGTCTCTAAAGACAGCGTGAGCCTAAGAATGGCGTGAGCCTTCTGAGACGTAACCTTAGTCACATTTTGATGACGTAAGCGATTGTGATGACGCCACAGTGTGATACACAATTTCGATGGCGTCATAGGTTGATGAGCTCCCTTTGATGACGTCATTCTCCTGCGTCATCTTAATCGTCTTCGTTTCCTTATCCACTAGAAATAGGTGTGCCACCTTAGGATCGCTGTGGTCGCTTTTGTACTCTTAAGTTGAAAATTGGTCATTTCCTTATACCAAAAAAAGAAAAGGACAATTTTTGTGCCTTGGAGAACTTTGCCGATTAAACAATATGTCACAGCGGCCTAGCACAAACTAAGATGTAGCTTTCAAGAGAATCTCTACACCTTTTTACTGAAAGCTGCATTATTGATTGCGTTGGCTGGCCGTATCGGGTTTACGGCTAGCGCAGGTATTAAAGAGACTTTGAGCCGGGTTAACAGTTCGATATGTGGCCGTTCGTGGAAGACCATGCCACCCAGATTATTATTCAACAAGACATCGGGTTATCTTTGTCTGTTTGTAGCTAAATCAAGAACTGTTAACTGATAGTCACTATAGAATTATCGTTACTAAGGGTTTTTCATTGTGTGACTTTGACGAAGTTTTATCGATTTCTCTTCAAGAGTTTAGCAGATGCAGCTGAAACTTAAAATCATTCGGTTGCTCGACTTGGTTTTTGAAACTCTCTCCCTATGTTTGTGCCATCTCCTCAGTCGCTTGTGTCATTTCGTTCTCAAATTAAAACTTGTCTTTTTCAAACTGCTTATCTAACATAGGTTGCCTATGGACTTACGATCTGATCTTCTGAATATTTACCCGATTACGGCTTGGCTTGGCGTGCCATCGGTTGATGCCTTGTGCATTAGATACCATCTCTGTGCCGATCGATCATAGCAAAAGCCTGAAAATACACAGTTAGATATGCACTTTGTGCTACGGACCTCGACCCTTTTCATTTTTCAGCGAATTCATCGGGTGAAGTCCTTCACCACCGCTGCCCGTTTGAATGGATGCCACTCCATTTGAGGTTGTTTATAGCGCTCTTTATACACCTTTAATACTTGATCAACCGATGCAATAATACGAAGGCACGCAATGAAATATGTCATCGACATAATCTTTATTTTATTATTATTCCAAAGTTTAACGTCGTCCTTTGGCAACAATGGCCGTTGACGACAATTCACAAATACAATTTCTAGAAAACGATAAACTTATAGTGTCCGTATAACACCATGTAAAGGTGTCAAACATAAGCTTACAATGTCAGTAATGTCACATCACCCAAAGCAACATATCTAATGTTATTTATAATACACATAGCTATAAAATGTTCCGACGCAAACCAAACAGTACTTCGCAACTATTGTCACTCGCTAGAAATATTTAAACAACTTCAGACATAAATGCACAGCACATATGATTATAATTATGACATTATATTCCCATTCTACTATTGAAATGTTTAATTGATCATTTCTTATTCCTCAGTTCAATGAGATCTTATAGCAATATGTACCACTACAATCATATCATGTATGAAATAGTACCAATCTCACATACATCATGCATATTAAATGAAACGTATGGTTATACCAAGTACCTTTCCTCAAAGAAACTGCTCAGGTACTAAACACACTCAAGTACAAATCTCATCAACCAACAAAGCATAAAATTATATGAGCATAATAATTACAATTGTTTCAAGTTTGATATTAATGCATTCAAGATTGCATTATAATAATGTAATAATTAATATAATAAAATAAAATGCACAAGGAAAAGACTAATTAAAATTACAGATAAAAAAAATAAAAAAAAATAAAAAAAATAAAAATAAAATAAAACTATTTACATTAGCAAACTTAGCATATCTCTTTACAGAATTTGACCTTTAGTAATTAGTTTAAGTACCCTATACACTTCATTTTGTAATATATTTACTGTTAATCTTTAGCAGTGGGCTTATTTACATAAAGCATCGCTTGAAACAATTTTAAAGGTGTCTAAAGATCGCTATAGACAACCTTGCACTATAAAATTTAATAAAATTAATAATTTTCAATAAATTTTAGTCGTTGCTTCTGACTTAACTGGTGCGACCCTCGGCTTCAAGAATAATTTTCTCGGTGGTCCACGTTGTCAAAAATGTTGGACAGCACTGATCTATAGTCTCTAACACTTGGCGCCTACAGTATTCAGCCATGCATTACATAGAACACGTCCTATCCTGAGTTCTAGTAATTAGAACCTCTTGTTTCCTTGATGTGTCCATATATTTAATGTCCGTGGAAACACGATGTTGAATTGATTAATAAAATTTTCCTTTAGACTCATTGTCATATTGATACTGCCATTTGTTAAATGTATGCTTTTTAATTTTAGAACATATTTCATTTAATTCTAAATGGTTTGTAGATTATTCTCTGGTAAATCCCGACTTTGCTTTCCAAAAGAGTCTGCCATCTCATTTCCTGCCAGACCAACATAACTTGGAATCCAGGCTTTTTTATTTTGCCTTTCTGCAACTTGTCAGCATAATGTAAAAATTCTAACAAAAGGTTTGGCCGGGAATTAGATTTAGTTTCTGTGACAGATGTGGCAACACTTAACGAATCTGTAAATATTATGAAGTTGTTTTTAATTGCGTTTTCATGTTCATATTTAATTATCCATTTGAATGATTGGACGACAGTTGCTAATAAAGTCTTTGGTTATTTGCAATTGATATAGCCTTATATGAAGACTTGAAAAAGGTGTTTTGCATCAGGATTACTCGAGACCTTGTTGATTCCATTAAACCCGCCACTGCTGCGAAAAGCAGATGGTCACAATAGTAAGTACCTTCATCCTACGCTACATTGCATTCCATGTCTCCCGCTTATACAATTTACCAAGCAAACTATCTGTTAACGTTGTTCTCCCATTACAATGATTCGCTTAGGATGTTTGTATGGTTTGCTATCAATATCGGGGTAATATCATTGTGCGAGTCAACCCAGATGCTTGTGCACTGCTAGGCCTATTGATATGATAAGGTACGGCGACTGATATGATAAAGCACCCTATTGATGTGATAAAGTAGAACTGTTGAAATGGCAGAGTAGAGTTGTTGAGGTGATGAAGTACGGATATCAATAGGATAAAGTAAATATAAAATGTTAATGTACACTTTTTCTAAAGCGACCGTATGGCCTCGATCCTGGTCATATTTCATTGAATTGATCCTTTACTTTATCACACCAATCACTGTCCCGCTGCCCCTTTCAATATGGTGCCGCGCTATTGAAGGTCACCGGATACTGACCGAGTACATTATTTTATTATTATGATAAAGTACAGTTATCGCGTGATTCAGTAGTCATTGATGCGATAAAGTACAGCATCTGATGCGATAAAGTACAGCTACATGTATTGAAGCGATATACTACAGTTATTGATGTGGTAAAGTGCGGTTATTGATGTGATAAAGTACAGTTATTGATGTGATAAAGTACAGTTATTGATGTAACACGGGAGTTATTGATGTGATAAAGTACCGGTCTAAGGCTATGCGGTTAACCTTCTTGATTCTTGGAACTCTGTTAGTGCCAGTCCCAAGCCTGGATCAAGTTCGATCACGAGTTGTCGGAGACGAAAGACAAGAGGAGATGTAAGTAAGTCCATGAAGGGACCAACCCTCGGATCGAGGAAGGTTGAAGACAAGACAAGATAGCTGTGTAGCACTGGTTGAAATCGTTTTATAGGTATTTAAAGAGACGAATGTCTTATTCAGTTACAAATCTTTGCAATTTGATATTGCCCTTCTTCCAAAGTTAAAAACTGCACACACATGCACGACCATAAAACAGACCATTTATGGCACCGAACAAGTGTGCGAAGGACTTATACAGTGTCCTCCTCAGTAAAGGATCGAACCTGTACTCTGCGTTACAGGTGAGCAATTTATCATTTCGACTCCCTTTCACTTCTATGGTCTGTTATTGACGTCGAGCTCACCTTACTTTTGCTAATTGAGACTCCAATTCACAAAATCCGAAAATTAACGGCGATCGACGTTTATATAACCCTGATGGAAAACGTTTTAAAGGTGTCCGCTGATATCATTGTTTAATCTGAACTTGGCAGTGGCACTACCAGAGCACAGGCAGTAGCAGAGTGAGCAGAACTACTTTCTGTTTTAAATAAGGTTAATCGTCATCGTAATCTCTAAACTTCTAAAGCGCCAAGCCCAGGGCACCAGCTTATTCCCAACGCGCTGCGTCAAGTCAGATAGGTGATGCCAGTACTAAACATGGGAAAGGACAGCGTGAACTTTCTGATAACGTAACCGTAGTCAAATTTTGATGACGTTAGCAATTGTAATGACGCTACAGTGTGATACGCAATTTCGAAAACGTCATAGTCTGATGTGCTCCCGCTGAAGACGTCATTCTCCTTCGTATTCTTACTCGTCTTCGTTTCCTCGCTTCATGATTCTCACGAACTTTATGTAGTCGACCGTCCAACGTGGATCGCGCCAAAGGTGTTTCATCTTCACATGGATTAGACTTACACTTACATTACACGTACATTTACATTACATTTACATTTACACAAGAATTTAATGCACTTTATTTGATTATTTATGCACTTCTTTCTTTTTTAGCTGCTCTTTATACTTTTACCCGGGTTTTTGCAGAAGTTAGACTTGGAAGATAAGGCAATGTCTTGAAAATTGTGGGACATCATATCAGAATGTTTAGAGCGCTCCCTACAGACTTGACCTTTTTGTTCTCAGGGCTAAAACTGCCTAGACCCAGCACCGGGCGTTTCCTGTAGTGGGTCCTACGATCTGGAATGATCGCCCTCTGCTCAGGGCCAAACTAATGACTGGCTTTTTGTCATCGGTCTGGCGCTCCCTAAAGGCATTTCTGTTTCTCCGGGGCTTCTGTTCTGAGAGCGCCTCTGAATAGTTATTCTGCGAGAGGCGCTTTATAAATTTCTAGAAACAAAAGAATACATTACAATACAGACACCTTAAACAGTTGGTCCACCGATGCTATGTAGTCATGGGATGCAGTAGCCGACTGGTCAGTGTTATCTTTAAACACCATTACAACTAAGGCAACGGAAGCTATATCAGCGTGGAACACAAAGGCCGATGAGTGAAAGGGTTTTTGTGGCTTATGATGCTTTTAAGTATAAGATAAGAAATTATCTTTCACAGGCTTTGAGATTAGCCTATGATTTAATTTTGTCAATATTGAACATTGTATGTAAATATAGTATAGATGGTTTTTGATTTTACATTAGTTACATAAGAAGCTGTGTAAATATTTGTAAATAAATTTTAAAAAACATTTAAAAAGAGCCTAACGGCCTCCAAAAAGTGAGTTATGGGCCTATGAGGCTACAAGCTCAATATTAAACAAGCCTTTTATTGGCCACCAAAGGAACCTTATGGTCAACAGAAGAGCCTTTGGACCATGGAGAAAGAGGAAAAGAACCACATGGCCAAAACACTTATATAAACATTATATTAAATACTAATCTATAAATTATCAAAGCTCAACACCAACCATCTGCCTAACACCATCATCTCAACAACCTGTCAGACATGAAAACAACCTGGAAAAGCCGACGTAACTGGTGGATGAAAGATATATGAAAATGAACTGAACGATACCAGTGAACTTTAAAGACGTCAACGGCCTTCGCAACTATAAGATGTCGTTAAACAATGGATTACTACTACCTGTCTACAGTATTTCTAATTTAACGCCAATATTTCTGATATTTAAACATAAGATCAGGTAGACTGTGTTTAAAATCCTGCCAACCAATTCCCCATGAAAGTTAACATCTGAAATTCGATGCGATGAGGGATGGACAACCAGTGCAAGGTATCACTTATATATGTAGATATATGATCACATTTCGGGATGCCATCGATCAGGCGAGCAGAAGCAGGGAAGGGTAGGATAAGATATAGTCCCCGCCGCCGCCGCCATCCGCCGCCGCCGCCGCCGTTAAGCCCTCAAGTCGCAACCAGTCGCTAAGCTATCGACTGCTAGCGACTTCATTCACTTCATATTTTGCTTGTTGTTTTAATCGCGGTTTCCAAGTTTCCAGTTGACGATCATTAGCAGGATATGAGCAACACTTACAATACAATACAGTACATATTCGTTTGTTGAGAAAAACAAGCTGACATGCCGCAACTTGGTACATTATAAGAGAAACAGTCTGCACTATTATTGTAGAGAATACGTGGGACACAGTTAATTGCTTTTGTCTTCTTTTGGTGAAGTGAATTTACGCATTCTATTACGAAGCTGGTTTTGATGATTACGAAGAGGGGGAATAAGCAGGGTGAGAATTGTCGGTGGTTTGGGGTTCAACCCTAGTCTATCTTAGGACCTCACAGTTAAGTCTTCATTGCTCACCCCAGGGGTCGTTTCCAACTCCCTTATTTGTGCTGGTGTAATTTAGCATTATTTGATTCTGAATCTCAGACAAAGTGAAGATATTTCCATGGTGTATCATGTATACATTTTTGAATTTTCTCAACAAAGGAATTGATTTTGATTCGAGTTCGACTTGCAAAACTGCTAGGGTTGAAATCTGCTGCCTTCAAATTTCTCTGACATCAGTTTGCAAAGTACGAATAAAAAATTCAAATCCACTAAATTTCCAAGTCTTTTTTCTACAATTCTCACACTGGGAATAAGTGCCGGAGTAGGCCTACACGATTCTCGTTCTCTGCTAATGCCTGAAAGTGGCATGCATCAGCAGTTTCGGTCAACTGGTTGGCAGTAAGATCGGGTATGCTTTAAAGCCTCCTCGCTTCATTCGCTTTATCAAGCACTCAATTTCACGAATTCACATTAGGCCTAACATTAATTTTTACAGTCATCGGTCTTTCTTCTTTTAGCATGCCCACATGGAGCGGAGCCATTTTCCCATATTGGACCTGTATAAAGCTCATATGGGGCCTATCTAATGCCCACGGAAATGATGGCACGGTCAGCACAGTAGGCGGTAAAATGCATTATATTGTTAGGTAATCAGGTATGTCCAAAAGACATACCTGATTACCTGAGAAGTCGATAGCAAGTCGCTAAGTCAGTCGATAAGTCTAAGCGACTTAGTCAGTCGATAAGCATGCGACTAAGTCGACTGAGTCGCTAAGTCAGTCGCTAACTCATCAAGTCAGTCGCTAACTCCTTAGCGACTGACTCCAGGTACTAATAAGATAGGCCACGGTTGGTTATGTTAGGATAAGGTGGCATAAGTAGTGTTGGGTTGAGTAGGGTAAGGTTAGGTAAGTTATAGAGGTACTTTTATTCAGTGTTTACCTCGTTTGCGTTGTAAACGTCACCAAAGGTCGATAGAATCTCTTTAAAGCTACGCACAAACAACAACAAAGATTACACACCTCCCAAATACATCGTAGAGTAAGGTAAGAAGTAAGACTGGTGGCGCCCTCGTGTGCTTTTAAGCAGCAATATGACCTAATGACTTCTATAACAACGCTTTCGTAATGCACAAGGCAAAGATGGCACGATGGCTGGAATCATGTGAATGACATACGGAATAAGGTCTGCTATTGTGTACGCCCCTAAAGTGGGACGTATTTTCTCTATGCTGGGTTGGTTAGTTACTGTTTAACGACACTTTGCCTCATCTTATGATTAGCGTCGCCTTCTCTCGAGGCTTGGGACTAGCACTGTAACCCTCTTTGCTGGGTTCCATCCTTGGACACCTTAACGGTAGATGCTTTTACGAAATATCAAATGCAGTGCTATTAAAACATGGTAGTCTCGGGGACACCTTTAAAACGTTTTAAACAAATGCTATAATATATTATAGTCACCAACTACGGTATGTCCAACGGAATGATCGTATTTAGCCTATCCAGTTTTAATAGCATTTAAATACAATACAATACAACAGAACTGAATTTGATATTGCCCTCCTTCCAAAGTTCAAAAGTGCGTGTAGTGCACACACGACCATAAGACAAACCATCGATGTCACCAAGCAATAGGGCGTGAAGGACTTGTTCACGGTGTATACACAGTGACCGCCTCAGTGGAGGTTCGAACCTATACACTGCGTTAAAGTATGAGCGCTTTATCAGTTGATTCAATTCGGATCCCTTTCACATCTGTGGTCCGTCATTGACTTCGACCTCAACTTCCTGCTGTTATTTAAGTCCCATTCACTAAATGCCGACTATTAATGGGATCGTTGGTTATACATCTTTGATAGAAATGTTTAAAAGGTGTCCACTGATTGTATAATCTGGACCTGATCTACCAGAGTATGCGTAGTGGAGTTTTCCATCCACTAGAAGGCCTACTTTCATTTTAAATAAGTTATGTTATTATACCAAAAGCTAAAAGACATCTTATGGCTGCCATGACCGTTGAAGTCTTTTAGATAATGTTGTACGTGAAATATATTTAATATAATTTTATATAATGTAACATAATATTATTTTAAAGTGAGTAAACACATATATATTTTATTATTATCATATTCAGCCGACCAAAGTTTCTGGTGAATTGCTCTTTATATAGGCTCAGTAGATTACGTTATAAAGGTGTTTAGTCACTTTTGTTTATAAAATAACTTGTTGCTAGTCACTTTTACTAGGGTATCAAGATCTTATGGCTAATTAAACCACTAACATCGACCTTACCTTACCTCGCAATGTTTCAAATGAGATTGACTTCGAACATGTCTATTTCCTGTTTAACGACGCTGTGTGATAACGAGTACGATTTACGTCGCCCTCTTCCTTTAACCATGCTTAGGACTGGCACCACCTGAAAAATGTAGTGGAGGTGCTAACAAGTTGCTATGAATATCTGCTGCTTTTTTTATAGTTTTACCAAAGACAACAACGATTCCGCTGGATTTTGCAGAAGTCAGACTTGGAAGATAAGGAAGTGCCTTGAAAATTGTGGGACACGATATCAGAACGTTTAGAACGCTCCCTACAGACACCTTAAAAACTGAGGCCACCCGTGCTATGTAATTATGGGATACATTAGCAGATTGGTTAGCGTCCTCTTTAGACACCATTAAAACGTAGGTCACCAAAGCTATGTAAGCGTGAGACACGGAGACCTATTGGTTGAAAGGGGCTTTTTATACAGCATTCATAATTTAATCGCTAGTATTTCTCAATTTCAAACAAAAGTTGAGCTGGATTGTGTTAGAAATCTACCGAGCAATTCCACATTACAGTTAAAATCTTAAATTCAATGCGCTGAGGGATGGAAATCAACGCAAGGTTTCACGCATGTAGGACTTTTATAGGTAGATATTATGACCAAATTTCAGGATGCCACCAATCAGGCGAGCAACAGCAGGTAGGGTAGGGTAGGCCTAAATAGGTAACGGTTGGTTATGATTATGTTAGGATAAGGTGGCATAAGTAGTTTTGAGATGAGTAGGGAAAGGTTAAGTAAGTTAGAGGTACTTTGGTTGGTTGTTTACCTCGTTTGCGTTGTATACGTCACCGACGGTCGATAGAAGTTGTTTAAAGCTAAGCACAAACAACAACAAAGATTACTAAACACCCGAATGCATCGTATTGTAATATAAGAAATAAGACTGGTGGCGCCCTCGTGTGCTTATAAGCAGCAATATAATCTAATGGCTTCTATAAGACCGCTATCATAATGCACAAGGCAAAGATGGCTGGGATCCTGTTAATAACATACTGAATAAGGTCCACTATTGCGGACGCCCCTAAAGCGGGACATATTCTCTGTGCATTGTCATAATAAAGATGATTAACGTCATCCTCCTCCTTTCTTCAGGCTTTGGACTGGCAATGCTAGGTTCCACCATTTGACATCTCAACCGAATAAGTTTGTACGAAACTGAATCCAACTGACATGTATTAAGTTTGAGTTTGTCACTAGATTTAACATCGAATAATCGCAAAGGCCTTCTTGCATACATTCCAGTATTAACGCGTAATGACATCCAAAGTCGTTGATGTCGATCGAATCCAATGGTTTTGAACCTTTTTATAGCGTCGGAATCCTACAGAGAGCATTCATTTGCTCCGGAACTCACCCGTCCAATTTTTCAAGTAATAAATGCGATTGCAACTTGTAATGTTGGGGTAGTCACGTGAAAATATTAATTATTTTAGAATAGAAACGTGTCAAGGAAGAATGCTGACAGCTTTGAATTCTAAGAATTCTACTCGTTACTCATCCTTTTGAGAAGTCAATTGGAATTTTGTTAACAATTCTAGGCTGAACCTCTAGCCTATGACGTGCAACCCAAGGGTTCCGCAGACCTCAGGTTGAAACCACTTATCTACCAAAACATTCTCATCATTAACGCAGCATATCGAACGTGATAGTATGATGTAATGGATTCAATAGTTTTAAACACATCTTATCTGATCAGTGACCGTTGACGTCGATAGGAAGCGTTTCCGAACAGTTCTCACCATTGAGGCAGATACCACCACCAGCGGTTAAACTTTTATTATTATTCCAAAGTTTAACGTCGTCCTTTGGCAACAATGGCCGTTGATGACAATTCACAAATACAATTTCTAGAAAACGATAAACTTATAGTGTCCGTATAACACCATGTAAATGTGTCAAACATAAGCTTACAATGTCAGTAATGTCACATAACCCAAAGCAACATATCTAATGTTATTTATAATACACATAGCTATAAAATGTTCCGACGCAAACCAAACAGTACTTCGCAACTATTGTCACTCGCTAGAAATATTTAAACAACTTCAGACATAAATGCACAGCACATATGATTATAATTATGACATTATATTCCCATTCTATTATTGAAATGTTTAATTGATCATTTCTTATTCCTCAGTTCAATGAGATCTTATAGCAATATGTACCACTACAATCATATCATGTATGAAATAGTACCAATCTCACATACATCATGCATATTAAATGAAATGTATGGTTATACCAAGTACCTTTCCTCAAAGAAACTGCTCAGGTACTAAACACACTCAAGTACAAATCTCATCAACCAACAAAGCATAAAATTATATGAGCATAATAATTACAATTGTTTCAAGTTTGATATTAATGCATTCAAGATTGCATTATAATAATGTAATAATTAATACAATAAAATAAAATGCACAAGGAAAAGACTAATTAAAATTACAGATAAAAAAAAAAAATAAAAAAATAAATAAAAATAAAATAAAACTATTTACATTAGCAAACTTAGCATATCTCTTTACAGAATTTGACCTTTAGTAATTAGTTTAAGTACCCTATACACTTCATTTTGTAATATATTTATTGTTAAAAGGGTTGAAATAGAAATGTCCCTTTTATACAATTGACACTTATCTCCCAACAACTTCGATATATCTTCTTTTTTACACTCAAGTAGTAAGCGATGAATAGTCTCCTTGACCTGACAGGTATCACATAAACCACTTGAATGTCGTTTTATAATAAACAGCCTTTGATTAGTATTCGCGACTCCCAGACGTAACCTAGAAATTTGGACTTCCTTATGCCTATAGGGTTCTAAATATTTAATATCTGTACTTACAATTGGACAAATAGATTTATAAAAATGACCTCTATTATCGTTAGTATATTCTAATTGCCATTTATTTACTATATACAGTTTCATTAAAGTAAAAATTTCTGAAAGTTCAAGATAATTAGTAGAATTAATATGATCAATACTCAGGGCTTCTTTAGCCAAAGTATCTGCTCGATCATTACCTGTCAGGTCAATGTGACTTGGGATCCAAATAAATCTTATTTGATTGGAATTTAGTCTGTTAATCAGAGACAATAGTTCATTCAATAAATTAGGTCTAGACTGAGAATAAGACTCCTTAATTGACGTAAGAACACTCAATGAATCAGAAAACAATGCAAATTGACAATTCTTATAACATTCGGAGTTTAAAATCCATTTTACAGTTTCTATAATTGCAGTCAACTCTGCTGCATAAATACTGGAGCTATTACATAATCTAAATTTTTTATCTATATTTAAACTTGGTACTGTAAAGGCAGCAGAAACAAATTCATCTACGGTTAAACGCAGCTAATGATTGACTCATATAGCATCAGAGAAAACCTTTTCAAAGGTGTCTAAGCAGAGCAATTATAGTTAACGTCTTTTCCCAGTGTTTAAAAATATCTTACGGCATCAAAGGCCGTTGACGTCGCCGGAAATGTTTTAACAGTTCTTACCGTTCGCATAGGAAAAGCGACTTTCAAACGACAATTCAGAGTTTAACGGCATCTTTCGAGAATAAAGGCCGTTGCTGTTGATATCAATTCTTTTTTGGCATATTACAGCCTTTTATTCCGCTGAGGTAGGTAGGTATGGTTTCTGTTTAACGGCCCTGTGTCATAACAAAGATGATTAGCGTCGTCCTCGTTTGTTATCCATTCTTGGGACTGGCACTGCGAGAGTACGAGCAATTGTATTCCGTTGACGTTGGCAGAAATTCTTTTGAACAGTTCTCGCCTTCCTTAAAAGGGTGTATACATTTGGAATTGAAAATCTTTATCTCCCGTATACTCTATAAAACACTTATTAACAATTAATTATTTTTGCACTATACTGTTTTTCTTTTAAATATGTATACCTTATTCTAAAATCCATTAATCTGTTTAGCCTCTTTCAACAACTGTTATCTGATTTATTATCACTTGCAATTATTCTCTTTGTAACACAGTGTGATCCCATCGCGTCTGTGTCGACGGGAATCTTTTCACTATACGAATATTTGATTTGATTTGAAATAACCTGTTGTAAAGCGATATCTAATGCCTGCATTGCCACTTTGATCGACTTTTTGGCTGTTTAAACAACGCTGCATCATAACAATGATAATGAGCGTCGCCCTCCTTGCTGTTCAGGTTGAGACTAGCATTACAGTAGGATGAGCTCGACTACTTCTTATTGCATTAAAGGAAATAAATTAATCTTCAGTTTTCATTGTAAAATTCGATCAGTTAAACGCTTTCCTCACCTTACAATATTTATATAATACCTTTTATAAAACACTGCAATAACTAGAAAAAGGTTTGCTACATTTGAATCGCTTTTATCGCTTTTTAACTCCTACGCTGAAAATTGTTAAGAGCCTTGTACACGGCAAGGGAAACGAGACGTTTTATGCCTTTGAAAACTTTGAAGACTAAACCATATAATTATCATAGGAGCCTGGTCAAAACGAAGATGTAGCTTACAAGAGATTTTATATACTTTACTTACTGAAAGCTGCATTATTGATTGCGTTGGCCGCCCGCATGGGGTTAATGGATAAAAATGCGACTTTGAGCCGGGTTAGCACCTCGATAGGTGTGCGTTCGTAGAGAAGACGCCACTCAATCTTATCATTAGTCAACAAGGTCATCTGATTATCTTAATCGGATCATATCTAAATAAAGAACTGACAAGCGACAATCCCAGTAGAATTAACGTTACTAAGGGTTTGACGTGTAATGAAATTGTCATCCAAGTTCGTTGACGTCGATCTAATGTAATGTTTGAACCTTTTTGTACTGACGGAATCCTACACCCGCCCACTTTCTAAAGAAATAAATGCGATTGTAACTTATAATCATGGGATAATCGCGTGAAAATGTTAAATATTTTAGCATAAAATCGCGTCTCTCAAGAATGACTGGAAGCGGAGAAGAATTTATGTTGAAGTGAGGCGGAACCTGTGACCGATACCCGCGGAACTTAAGGGTTCCACGGAATCCAGGTTGTAGCCACGGGCCTAACCTTGCACTCTATCCAACGTGATATTAAGGAATGGATCCAATAGTCTCACGACATCTTATCACATCAGAGACCGTTGACGTTCATAGACTTTCTTAAAAAGGATCAGACGAGACGGATGATCAGCTAATTATAGTTTCATAGATTCCCTTTGTAAAGGTTTCTAAGCAGAGCGTTATATTATTTTAATGTCGTAGTTTTTCGTGCTTAACGATAGTGTATGGCATCAAAGGTCGTTGACGTCAAGAGAAAATGTTATTTACAGGTCCTACCTTCGCATAGGAAAAACAACTTTAAACGACGTTTAGGATAGGATCCAGAGTTAAACAACATCTTATGGCAACAAAGGACATTGATTGGTTAGTTGATGTTTAACGACGCTGAGTCATAATAAAGATGATTAGCGTCGCATTACTCCTTTCTCCAGGTTTTGGATTGGCACTGCCAGAGTATGAATAGGCTATGTCGGCAGAATTTGTTTTGAACAGTTTTCACCTTCCTTAAAGGGGTGTATACATTTGTAATTGTAGTAATCTGTGGTAAAGCGAGTGCCACTCAGATCGACTTTCTGGTTAGTTACTGTTAAACAACGATGTTTCATAACAAAGATAATTAGCATCGCCCTCCATTTATTCAGCCTTGGGACTGGCACTGCAATAGGATGACCTGGACGATTGCACCAGCAGTGAGTAGTTTAACTACTTATGGCATCAAAGGCCGTTGACGTCGATAAGAAATAAATTAATGTACAGTTTTTTACTGTAATATTCGATCAATTGCACCTTCTAATTGTCAAGGAATCTACCTTTCGTTATTCATTCCAAGACTTTATAAGAAAGTTTATCCATTAGAAAAAGGTGTGCTAATTTTGTCATTCATTCATTCTGAATGTTTTATCGCTGTTATCGGGTTTATGTTCTTAAACTGACAATTTTTCAGTTAATTTTACCGGGAAAAGAAAAGAACAATTTTTCTTCCTTGGAAACTTGGATGACTAAACCATTTGTTACAGGGGCCTGGTAGAAACGAAGATGTAGCTGCCAAGAGATTTTCTATACCTTACTTACTAAACCCTGCATTACTCACTGCGATGGCCCAGCGCATGGGTTTACTGGCTTTCGCAGGGGTTAAGGTGACTTTCAACCGCCAGGTTAGCAGCTCGATAGGGGGACGTTAGTGGAACAACACACCATCCACACTTGGAATTAATCAACAAAGATCATCTGATTGTTTTTCATTGGTCATACCTAAATCAAGAACTGTGAAGCGACATACCTAATAGAATTAGCTTTACTAAGGGGTGTGACTTTGATCAAGCTTTATCCATTTTTTTCAAGGGTATGGCAGACGCAGCTGAAACTTAAAATAATTCAGTTGATAAATCTGGTTTTTGAAGCCCTCTCCCTGTGTCTGTCCGTTCTGCTAAGTTTTCCCTGCCGGACTCTGTCCGTTCTCCTCAGTGGCTTGTGTCACTTCGTTTTCAACTTAAAACTTACCTCTTTCAAAATTTAAAATTGCTTATCCATCATAGACTGCCTTTTTCTGTCTCACGGATTGGTCTTCCGGATATTAACCTGGTTACGGCTTGGTTTTGGCTTGTCATCGGTTGATGCCTTGTGCATTAGATACCATCTTCCTTGTTCTGATCGATCATCGGAAAAGCCTGAAAAGACACAAAACACACCTGGATAGGTAAATATGCACGTTTTTCTCTACAGCAATACGTATACGGGCCTCGACCCTTTTAATTTTTTCAAGGAATTAATCGAGTGAGATCCTGAACCTCCACTGACCCTAGTTCGAATGGATGGCACGTCCTTTAAGGGCCACAATAGACACCTTTTAAACGCTAGCCACCGCTTTTATATCATATCTCAAACGCGTTTACTTGCTAGGGTATACGCAAATCCTAGCAACATGACATTTGTTATGTTAGATATTGACGTCAACAAGATGGCAGTCAGGAATGTTTCCAACAACAAGCAGGTCATGTAGATTACTTGTAACCGATTGCTTGACGTTGTACTGCACTAGTGACAGTTTGTGTACGGGTAATTGTAAACGTTTCTATAATATAGAAAGTTTGCTATTACCCATACACAAACTCCGTCGAGGCAAGTTTACGGTTGCTATAATTATTATACTGGCCTCGACGCTGCCCAGTTTTCGATGAATTAATCGGGAGAAATCTTTCACCAACGCCTTTTCAATAGGTGCCACGCGGATTAAGATCCCCGTGTACAGACCACATACAAACAGACAGACAAACAGGCAGACAGATAGACAGACAAAATCAGACAGACAGACTGAGACAGACATACAGAAATATTGAGACAGAGTCAGACAGACAAACAGGCAGTCAGACTCTGAAGACAGAACTTTAAACGCTTGAGTATATAATCGAAGAATGTAGAAAGACAGGAATCTCACGAGAGCTGTCAGTGGCCATGTAGATGGTGAGCTTCTAGAAACGTTGTAGATCTACTGTCCCAGAGCACCGTCAACCAAATGCAGTTGAAAATTATTATAGCTTCAGATTAAACGTTTTAAAGGTGTCTAACACTATTATTATTATTATTATTATTATTATTATTATTATTATTATTATTATTATTATTATTATTATTATTATTATTATTATTATTATTATTATTATTATTATTATTATTATTATGATTATTATTATTATTATTATTATTATTATTATTACTATTATTAAGGAACTTTTATATAGCGCCCCTTCAAGGTGATCTACTCAGGAGCGCTCCTAATCCAAACACGGTTAAAGAGAGTAATTTTCAAGTTTGTAAGAAACAAGGTAGCGTGAGTCCTAGGGACCAGGCTATGGTCTCATTAAACAGCATTCAACGACATCTTACGACTGTCTGGGCCGTAGACTTCAACCTTACTTTGCCTTTCGAGTTTCTTCACAATTGTGTTTATGAATCAACTTCTTATTAGTTCTAGTTTTCGGTAACAACGCTATATATTACGAAAATGACAGTCTCCTCTCCCTCGTTCTTAATTCACGTTTTGGACTGGTGCCGGTCCATATCACAACGCTATTGATGGAGTTTTCTGGCGATAAAACTACTACTATTACTGATTAGTTGATATTCCAAGCCTGAATAAAGAAGAAGGGCAACGCGAATCAACTCTGTTATAATGATGTGTCTTTAAAGAGCAACTATCTGGTTAGCTTTGGTTTAAGATAATGCAACTTTCTTCCATTGCGGCGAGCTGTGTTAAGCCAAACAAATTTCTGTTGGCGTCAAAGGCCATTGATGCCATAAGATGTCTTTAGGCCTAAACTGTTAAGCATTACATATCGTAAAAGAAAAATGTCTTAACTCAAGGTATTCTGGTAGTGCCAGTCTCAAGTCTGAAGACAGAAGGAGGCGATGCTGATCATCTCTATTTTGAAACAGTTTCTTCAACGTCAGATAATCAACAAATTTTCTTTTAAACTTGCGTTTACTCCCGAGAAGTTTCGCACTGGGAACGCCTCTGATTTTGGGCACTGGAAAGTTTTGAACGATAATACAATACAATATGGTTAGAGCTCAAATCCCTTCATTCATTCATGCATTCATTCTGTCATTCATTCTTTCAATCATTCATTCTTTCAGTCATTCATTCTTTCAGTCATTCATTCTTTCAATCTTTCTTTCGATCACTCATTCATTCATTCGCATAGTCAGAGCATACCCTATCTGTGCCAGCATCTAAGAGTAAAATGGCAACGGCAACATAAACAGCCACAAGATGTTGAAAACTGGATAATGACGAGATATTTTTAGACACCTTTTAAACTAGTTTCATATCTATATATTAACCGCCAACCGCATACAGATGCGCTTATGTCTGGGGAGCCGAGAACGTTTCTAAGACAACGTAAGGTCGACGTCATCGGGCCTGGCGATCGCCAGATGTCGTTAAACAATGAAAAGCAAACTTAAGATTTTCTTATAGGGCCAATCCGAAGCCTGGAATAAAGAAGGAGGCGACGCTAATCATCTCTGACACAATTTTTTAAACAGCAACTAACCAACCAATTAAAGTAAAGGCGACGTAAACGGCGCAGTAGCCACAAATGTTAAAAACTGAATAATAATGCGTTGTATACTCACTGCGCCCCAGGGCACACAATAGAATTATACCTAATGCTGACTCTTTAGCTCGCAAAACCTTTGTCATTCGAATGTTATATGCTTAAATTAATATTATGAACTATGTACACCAAAATGCGGTTAGCTGTTGGTTTTGAATAAAGGATGTACTTACTTACTTACTTACATTGTTAGACATCTTTTAAACTTGTTCCAAGAAAGCTATAATAAGTATAAACCGAGTCGATTTGTAAATAGACTTCATTTAGGATTGAAGTTATCTAATATTTCTTTTGTGGGACAATTGTTAATAATAATCTTCGTTGAAAATATTCAAACTGACAATAACGCTGTATGATTACAAATCAGTATAAACGGATGATCACAAGTAATTACAGGAGTCGAATTTAACTGTACACGGCAGCCATGCAAGGCGCCCATCACGTTCTACATCTCATTTTAACAACGCGCCATCTCGCGAATGAAAGGCTGAGTGGGCCTAAATTTGGGGATGTTGCGGGAAGCGATCCCGCTACCTCTTGCTCTTCACGCCAGTGATGTTAACACTACTCTTTGGACCCCCCCCCCCCAGCAGCAATAATACAATACAATATGGAATGCGGAATACTGTTTAATTTACATCAAACCACTGTACAGCTACGTGCGCCGTAGACATTGTTAGATATATTGCTTAAAATGATGTGACATAACTGACATTGTACGACTCTCTTTTGATACCTTTCAACGGTATATTTCAGACGTTATAAGTTTCTCGTTTTCTTTTAATTGCAATCAGAATTGTCGTCAACGGCCATTGATGTTATACGACGACGTTAAACTTTTGAATAATAATGATATTTGTAACTTATCACAAAGTATTTCTGTAAGCTCGACGACATCGGCCCAGGCGGCCACAAGATGTCGCTAAACAGTGAGAACGAAACGCAGGATTTTTCTGATAGGTCCAATCCCAAGCCTGGATAAAACAGAAGGGTTACGCTTTAGTCATCATTATTATGACACAGTGTCGTTAAAAAGGGACTAACCAACCAAACTGAAGATTTAATAGAATCATGGTTAATCGCAGGTCTGTTAGAAACTACAACCCTGGCTGCGGGTTTTGTGTGGCGACAGTGCGAAAGCCTGGATAAAGGAGGAAGGCAACGCTAATCATCTTCTTTATGGCACTTCGAAAATACCACACACTATAGATCCTCGCCGATACTGTTCATATTCTTTCTTCTGTCGACGCCAATGGCATTTGATACCATAAGATGTCACTAAACGCATATTGTAAACGTTTCTCTTTAGACACCTTTGAAGTCAGTTTCCATAATGATATATAAGCCCTAACGATACAGTATTTTTGACTCTAAATTAAATTGGAAGCACCATATAGAATACATTGTTACCAAATGTAAAAAACGAATGAATATAATGAGAGCTGTATCTGGGTATAGATGGGAGGCATCCAAACGAACCCTCCTATGCATTTATAAAGCTATAATTAGATCAGTTCTTGATTATGGGGATGTAGCATATACCACAGCTAGTTCCAGCCAGTTAAAAAAGTTGCAAAATATCCAATCTGAGGCTTTGAGATTAGCTTGTGGCTCAGCTAAGGGCACCCCAATCATGACTCTTCAAAATGAATGTGATGAAATTCCACTCCACCTACGTCGTTTGAACAATTCGCTTAAAATAGGATCTAAAATTCTCAGTTCAAAAGATCATCCTGCGGCGGAAGCTATGCGAGACCACTGGACAAATTATTATTATGCATCTTCTGTTAAACAAAATTCCATTTTTAAAAGAAGTGAACATTTTTTCTCCTTGATCTCTCAGCCATTTAAATCACCATCTTACCAGTCAACAGCCCCCTGGCTTAATAAAACCATTAAAGTTGATCTGTCCTTGAAAAAATATATCAACAAAAAGACAGACTCCCCTAATTTTATGTCATCCTTGTCATTAGAATTAATTAATAGATATCTTGATTACACACCCATTTATACGGATGGATCTAAACTTGAAAGTATAGTTTCAGCAGCCTTCTATATACCTTCTATACAGTTTCATAATATCTATAGAATTGTAAATGATTCATCGATTTATTCAGCTGAATTAACAGCCATAATTGAAGCAATTAAATGGATTATTATAAATGAAAATGAAAATACAAATAAATATATCATATTTACTGACTCATTAAGTGTAGCCACTTCTATAAAAGAGAATGGGTCTAGTTCAAGGCCTAATCTTTTTCTTGAATTTTTAGATAATTTTAATAAGATAAAACATAGCAATATCATAGTAGCATGGATACCAAGCCATATTGGTTTATCTGGAAATGAAATGGCAGATATGCTGGCAAAGAAGGGACTGGAAATATCTGAGATTAATTCAACAAATTATTTAGAGTTTAAGGAAATCTATTCTTTAATAAGGAATTATGTAATTAATAAATGGCAAATTGAATACAACCTTAAAACAAATGGAAGATTCTATAAAAATATTCAACCCCAGGTATCTACAGATATAAAATTTACAGACTATCTTAGAAAACGAGAAGTTCAAATTACCAGACTTAGAATGGGACATATTCTAACTAATACCTGGCTGAAATCTATAGGTAAAAGCCCAACGGACTTATGTTTTGAATGCCAGGTACCTGAAACAATTCATCATATACTAACTGCTTGTAAAAAACATGAAATATCACAAATGCTAGTTCAGAAATGTGCAAAGAAAAAAGTGGAATACACTGTTAAAAATATCTTGACAGTTCGAGATATTTATCTTGAAGTATATAGTTTACTTATGACTATAACTAGTGGAAAGATTATGTAAATATCAGAAATAAATAGTGTAAATTATATCTGAAAATACTGTCAACATGTATATTGGAGTTCTGCCATTTGAGTTGGATGTTATCCGATAAAATAATGTAAATAGTTATAAATTTTGTTACCATAATGTTTATATAAAAAGAAATTAATTGACAGATTCTTATGTGCTTATCACTAATCATCTGTTAATTTCTAAGTAATTCACTAATTTGAAATAATCGAAGAAACTATTTTCTTCGTTGTGTTATCTAACCATATAACTTTTTTTTTTCTGGACACTGATAATTGCTTATTACATATAAATGGGTGATTTGTAATGTTTTAAAATGTATGGAATTCATAACCTAATGTGTGTGTGCTTTTTTTTTTTTTTTTAATTGGATATAATCGATGACTAGTAATGTTTATAATATTATTGGTCCTTGGACAATACTGCTAAATTGGTGTGCGTGCGTGCGTGTGTGTATAAATCAATGTATGGGATCAGACATTTCAACTGATTTTGAAATTTAGAAATGACATTGAATAATATTGATATTATTATTGAAGCCTCTAAATAAGAACTAAGTACGTTCTATGTCAAGTTAATATTGAATATTGAAGCAATCTGTATAAATATTAACTATTAATGTTTATATTGAACATTGTTTGTAAATTTGTTATGAACGGTTCTTATGATAATGTAAATAAATGTGAAATTCTTTAAAATAAAGAGCCAAACAAGGAAACAAACGATGAGACAATCAAAAGAAAGAAAGAAAGAAAGAAAGAAAGAAAACAGAAAGAAAGAAACTGATAAATGAAAGTTATACGAACATGAACTGAAATATATAAAAAAAACTGTAAAGACGTCAACGGCCTATGTAGCCATAAGATGTCATTAAACTTTTGGAATAATAATAAAAAAAGAGTCGCAAGTGATCTGCCATTTTCAGCATTTTCCATCAACAATCTAAGATATGCTGACGACATTGTCTTATTGACTACGTCACCAGAGGAATTACAAGAGTTGGTGTGCAGGGTTGAGGGAGCTGCAAACGAGTATAACATGAAGATTAATGCCACAAAGACAAAAGTAATGACGAATACCGATACAGTACTTGAGATCAGGGTGGCCGATGGTAGGCTGGAGCAGGTAGACTCTTTTGTCTATTTGGGAAGCAGAGTAAAGAAGGATGGAGACTGTAATGGCGAGGTGAAGTCAAGGTTAGCCATGGGTACAACGGTTATGATTAAGCTGGCAAAGTTGTGGAAAAACAAAGCAATCAGCACTAAGACCAAGCTACGTTTGATGAGAGCCTTGGTGTGGCCGGTGGCAACATACGGTTGCGAGGCCTGGACACTAAGGAAGAAAGAAGAAAGATACATCCAGGCTTTTGAAAACAAATGTATCAGGAAATTACTTCGAATTTCATGGACAGAAATGGTGACCACCGAACAAGTTTACAAACGGGCGAGGATAAAGAGCGAGTTACTGGGTCATATCAAATCTCGAAAATTACGGTACTTTGGACATGTTATGCGACAACCACAGGATAGCATCGAGAGTAGTGTGATGACGGGTCTGGTGGAGGGAGTTCGTGGACGCGGAAGACCAAGACTCCGTTGGTTCGACAACATCATAACTTGGACTGGCCTTTCAGGAGTTGGTTTATTAAAAGTCGCAAAAGACAGACAATGCTGGGCAGCGATAGTCCATTCATGCAGCCAACCGTCGCGAAGCGACGACGGCGGATTGACATGACATGACATGACATGTGGTTGATCATAGCATACGCCTGAAAAGACACAGGTCAATATGCCCGTTTTTTCTTACAGCGACCATATACGGGTCTCGACCCTTAGCAATTTTCAATGAATTGAACGAGTGAGATCCTTCACCACCGATGCCCGTTTGAATAGATGCCAAGCCTTTTGAAAGGACCCTGTATAATTATACAGACCACAAATACATTGATCGTATGAGATCCTGCACCAGCACTGTCCGTTTGAACGGATGCACACCATTTAAGATTGTTTAAGGCAGAGTTTCCCAAACTGTGGGTCGCGACCCAAAAGTGGGTCGCGAAGGTCTGGCAAGTGGGTGGCCAAATTTTTGGGAGAAACATTTATTTTTTGCAGCAACAACATTTGGCTATGATTGGGCTATAAATAGCTGGATTACAATTAATTATAAACTGTTTTTACCTAAATTTCCTTTAAATACTTCAAATTTCTAAGTGCTGTACGTAAATCCGCATATTTCGATACCAATTTACGAGGCAAATTTTAGTACGCAATGCTTAATTTTACACAGTGGGTATCGAGACTGCCAAGATATTCACAAGTGGGTCGCGACCCAGAAAAGTTTGGGAACCGCTGGTTTAAGGCTTAACTGGGGAATAACCTAGTGCGTTAACAACCAGCTCCTGGGGAATAAATTTAGCAGAAAATACAATTTTGTGTCATGGTCTTTAACTTATTAGTAACTCAGTGTTCTTCATTCTGACAACTGCTTTTTCAGTTTTTACTACTAAATCAATAGTATCAGTATCAGTATCATTTGTATCAGACAATAGTATCAGTTTCAAGTCAGCAGCACCAACTACCGCACATTCATACTTTCTGTTTGCTTTTCTGAGTCTGTACCTCTGCTACTGTTCACGTTGTAATCTCTATCTAAACTATCGAGATCAAATTCCGATTCATCTAATTCTGAATTTGAATATAATAAAGAATTATCGTCCGCAAAAATGTCTGCCAAAACTTCTGCTGATTTTCACTTACGACTTCTGGATGCCGTGGTTTTATTTACTAAATGAAATCTAGCGCGACACTACAACGTTGTGGACTCTAGAAGTTGTCAACAAAAGGCCTTTACTAATGGATAACCCTTGTCCTATCCTAGAATACCTAACCTAGAATAATTTTAGCAACACTGTACAGCTAATCTAGAACAATTTAGTCTTGTACGATGTATTTATACGGCATCTCCAGGCCAGCGAAAATCAATACCTTGCATGACGTATATATACGGCTTCCCCCGCAGCCGAAAGGCTACGCTATGACGTATATACACGTCATGCCCAGGCAAGGGGTTAAAACGTTGTCAACCGATGCTTCATATAAATAGGACACAGCTGCAAACACTACTCTCGACCTAATCGATTACTGTTTCCCAATTACATAAAGCGTCGTTGACAACGTTTTAAAGGTGTATAAACAGAGCGCTCTTAACAATTCACTCCTGTGTCCAGCACGGGGGGGGCGCTATCAGAGGAAGATACTTTTGCTGAACAATCGCTCAATTGCTTTGCTAGATAGTATATTTATAATCCTGGTTGTTCTGTGCAGGTGAGGAAACGAACTCAAAGCAATTCGAGAAGTTTCTTTCGTATCTGGAACAACTGGAGAAAGTCATCCAGCTTCTTCTCAACCTTTCCATCCGTCTGTCGAACGTCGAGAAAGATTTCTGTCAGATTTCGGAAGACACAAACGAGAAACAGAAGGTCAGTAGAGATGGCATAAACGCTTCGGTGATTGTTGTTGTTAAATAATAATAATAATAATAATAATAATAATAATAATAATAATAATAATAATAATAATAATAATAATAATAATAATAATAATCTTTTCTTTAATTAAGCGCCTGCAAACGCACTGCGCTGTACAATGAACATACATATAATAGAAACGGCAGCCACGCAGGGTGCCTTGCATACAGGTATACAGTAGAAGCACATGACAACAGTTTTCCAGGAGTCGAAAATAACTGTTTATGCGGCAGCCAACATACGGCGCCAATCAAGGCCTACTATTCATTTAACCACCGCCGCCACCTAGCGAGTGGAAGGCTTAATAAACCACACGGGTGACTACGGGGTTCGATCTCGGTACCTAATGCTTTTCACGCCAGTGTGTTATCCATTACTCTACGGCCCCCCGTTGTAGTTGCTGTCGTCGTCGTTGTTGTTATTATCACTGATATTATCAATTTTGCCTTTGGTCGAAAAGAGACTTCTAAGAGTTCTGGAAAGAAAGCAACGACTTCCCGAAAGACAAACCGAAACTCGCCTGCTAGAGAAAAAGGTAAGCATTGTTAAATCAGCATTATACTTCGTTTTATAACCATTTATTGTTTATGGTCGATGATAAGTTGATATTACGCATTTATTAGGCGCCGCTATCTAACGAGAAGGCGTCAAGCGCTGAGCAATAGTGAATGAAGGACTTTCTCAAGGTCCATACACATCAGCCGTCTCAGAGGAGGAGGATCGAACTCCTACTCCTGCGCTAAAAGGCGAGTGCTCTAGTCAGTCGTATACGTTATCACTCTACTTATTTAGACACCCATTCACCACCTTCTTAATTAAAGTGTTTTAAGAATGCGCTGTTATTAATTTCATGCTGTGTCCCATTCTTATATGAAATGCTTTAACAACGTTTTTAACAACGTTTTAAACAACGTTTTAACAACGTTTTTAAAAAATAACACAAGCATTTCGAGTATTAAACATTTATTAAGCGCCACTATGGAATGAATAATCATGACTTTGAGTAATTCCTACTCTCCGCGTAACAAGGCGACCATTCTAAAGAATTGACTATCGTGTCCTATGCAATTGGTTGATAACATTTTAAAGTTGTTTAATGTCAGCTCTTTATACATTTGGGATCCGCAGTTTCTTCTTCTTTGGTTCTCTGCCCTTAGGCAGGTTCGTATGTCCAACGGCGCCATTCCTCTCGATGTTGAGCTTCCGCTTTCATCTGTCTGTAGCCGTCCCTCTTTATTGTCCAGTGTAGGAACATTGTTCTTGGTCTTCCTCTTGTCTTTTTCCCTTCCATTCTACCCTCGATGATATCTCGTAGCAGGGAATTTCCTCTCATTATATGGCCAATCCATCTTCTTTGACGCTCTCTGATTGTCCTCATCATGGATCTCTCCTTTCCCACCGTCGCCGCAGTTTAACGACACCTTATTGCAGGAAAGCCCGTCGACGTCGATAGAAAGTAATATGAACAATTCTAACCTTTCCCATGCCATAATGCAGCTACAAAAATAATGACAGTTCATTGCATAGATCAGGTATCTGGTGACAGCGCTTTTAACATTCGCAGAGAGGCAGAGTCGTTACTAGAGACTGCGATATCCCGCACGTATATAGAATCCCTTTTTAGCACTTTTTACAGGTGTCTAAAGACAGCGCTCAACACAATCATAACAAAGATGATTATCGTCGCCCTCCTCTTTTCTCCAGGCTTTGGACTGGCACTACAACAGTTACGCGGAGAGTAGGAATTACACAAAGTCATGATTATTCATTCCAAAGTGGCGCTTAATAAATGTATAATACTCGATATGCTTGTGTCATTTTTGAAAAACCTTGCTAAAACATTGTTAAAACGTTGTTTCAAACGTTGTTAAAAACGTTGTTAAAGCATTTCATATAAGAATGGGACACAGCATGAAATTAATAACAGCGCATTCTTAAAACACTTTAACTAAGAAGGTGGTGAATGGGTGTCTAAATAAGTAGTGGCGAAGTTCTTAACAATCGGCTACATATCCCCTATTGTTGAACACCGTAGAGGAATGTTTAGTTCGCTCTCTTTAAACACCTTTAAAACGTCGCCAACTGACGCTATGTATATAAATAGGACGCCTAGGTAAAGAACAACATCTTTCTGTGATTTATAGTTTTGAATTAAGTAACGAAATGGGTCCGTGTTTATATAGCGTTGATTGGTTACGTTTTAAAGGTGTCTAAAGCGAGCGCTGCAAACATTCCACTACTGTGTCCAGCAATAGGGCATTTTCCGGTGAAGAGACTTTGCTGAATCACCCCGCAGTTGCTCTGCTAGTATTGTTAACATTGCATCACAGCACGATCTCACGATCCAGCTATATGCTGACGACACCCAGATCTACATAAACCTGTCTGGAAAGAACATTGGTAACATCAAAATTAAAATTGCGGCATGCGTCAGTGATATCCAATCCTGGTGTGCTTCGATGCGTCTGAAGTTAAATGCCACCAAAACAGAACTTACCTGGTTCGACCGTCGAAACAGTTCGTATGACGATAAACAAATGAAAACTCTTAAGCTCGACTCAAACTGTTTTATTCCACCCTCCGATGTGATCCGCGACCTTGGCGTAATGCTAGATTACAACCTTAACATGACTCATCACAT
Organism: Allolobophora icterica; assembly: GCA_963556255.1. NCBI lineage: Eukaryota > Metazoa > Annelida > Clitellata > Crassiclitellata > Lumbricidae > Allolobophora > Allolobophora icterica. Next base: position 48,920,555 of record OY744611.1, read on the forward strand.
TTCCTCCATTGCCAGAGCATGCCACTTCCACCTTCGCCGAATTCGACAAGTGAAACGCTGCCTAAATGAAACCGGCCTCCGTATCCTTGTTCAAGCCCTCGTCATCTCTCGCCTCGACTACTGCAACTCTGTCCTATCCGGTCTTCCTTCATCGACACTACAACCTCTGTCATCTGTTCTTCACACGGCTGCTCGTCTAGTAAAAGGTCTCGGTCCTAGAGATCACATCACGCCATACATGCAACAACTACACTGGCTTGCTATCCGTGCCCGTATCGCCTTCAAAATCTGCCTCCTCATGTACCATATCAACTCTGGAACCTCTCCCTTGTACATGACATCCATGGTCACGCCATGTTCTGCTTCCAATTCCAGAGGACTCAGATCGGCCACGCGAGGGGATTTTACTTCGCACAAACCGGAAGTTTGGTAGTCGTGCCTTCTCGGTCTCAGGACCTATAGAATGGAACAGTCTTCCAACTACTGTACAGTCCGTCAATGCGCATCTTGTGCACAATTTAAATCTAAATTTAAAAACTCATCTATTCACATTGTACTATGACTAGAAATGTAGCGCAACGCGCTTCTGTGCAAGACTTGTCTTGTTGAAGCGCTCTATAAGTTTTTAGTTGTATTGTATTGTATAGTAGAGTATTTTTATAATCCTGGTTGTTCTGTGCAGGTGACTAGGATCGTTCGTGAGAAAACGAACTCAAAGCAATTCGAGAAGTTTCTTTCGTATCTGGAACAGCTGGAGAAAGTCATCCAGCTTCTTCTCAACCTTTACGTCCGTCTGTCAATCGTCGAGAAAGATCTCTGTAAGATTTCGAGAGACACGAACGAGAAACAGAAGGTCAGAAGAGATAGGAAAAACGCACCCCAGTCCTGGTCTATTATTAAGCTTTTCAACACTTCGGTGGTTATTATTGTTGCTGTTGTAGTTGTTGTCGTCGTTGTTGTCATAATCACTGATATTATCAATTTTGTTTTATTATTATTGTTGTTGTTTTTATAGTCATAGGCCTATTTTAGTTGTGATAATCGGTAGTTATTCACAAGACTCCAAATATTTTATACCCGTGCTCACATTTGGGCAAATAGATTTGTAAAAATGTCCTTTATAGTCATTATATTTCTCTGATTGTTTTACAAAAGTAAATATTTCCGCAGTTTGAGATAATTAGTTGAATTAATATATTCAATTCCCAGAGCATCTTTGGCCAATATATCGGCTCTTTCGTTCCTTGTTAGATCAATGTGATTCGTATTCCAACTAATTCTTATTTTATGAGGGCACAGTTCGATCAGTTGTGAAAATAAGTCATTTGGTAGACTTAGTCTAGATTTGGAACTGGATTCTTTGAGTGATGTAAAGGCACTTAATGAATCAGAAAAAATGACATATTGAAATTCATCATAAACAACAGACTTTTAAGTCAATAGCTTCTTGCATTGCAGTCAATTCTGCAGCTTACATTATATACTGGACTACAGTTATTGTTCTTATATTTCTGCTCAATATCTAAACTCCTTAGCGTCCTGATGATCCACTAGGGATTTTTTTTTAATCCGAAGTTTAACGTCGTCCTATGACAACAATGGCCGTTGACGACATTATTCAGAAATACAATGTACAGAAAACGATAAACTTATAGTGCCCGTATAACACCATTTAAAGGTGTCAAATATAAGCTTACGATATCAATAATGTCACATCATTTAAAGCAATATATCTAATGTTAGTTATAATACACATAGCTATAAAATGTTTTGATGCAAATTTAAACAGTACTTTGCAACTATAGTCACTCGCAAGAAATATTTTAACAACTTCAGATGCACAGTACATATAATTATATTTATTACATTATATTTTTATTTTTATTTTGAAATGTTAAATTGATTATTTCTTATTCCTCAGTTCAATGAAATCTTATGGCACTATCTACCACTACAATCATATCATGTATGTATCACTACGGATTATTCGCCTTTGACGACTATATAGCATCGATCGCAAGCATGTAAAAGGTGTCTTAAACGAGTATTCCATTATTCAATGTTTACGAACATCTTGGGGCTGCCAGCGGCGTTGACGTCGACCTCAACTTTCATCAGTGGCCCCACCCTTTTTTTTAGAACAAGACACCCTTACTAAAAGTCACTCAGTAAACGATATTTGGCCTTAATTTAATTTAGTTTTCTTCCAATTAGTTCTTTATTTTAATGATGAGCAACGGGCCTTGCATAAATCAACCGCAGTGTTGCGACTATTTCTACATTACTTTAAGTTTTAGAAATAGCTATAGACCTACGTTTTTCAATCTTTCTTCCCAATCTACCCAATTTGCTGTGTAATGACGCTGGGTCATAACAAAGATAATTAGCGTCGCCCTCCTTATTTCTTCAGGCTTTAGACTGGCGCTAACAGGGTACGGGCAGTGGATAAGTTAGGAACACATACTTAGTCGTCTGTTTAACGACATTTCATGGCAACATCGGCCGTTGTTGACGTCATACGAGACATCGCACGTTAATAATTGCAGCTGACGTCACGCACATTAAACTATGCAAATTGTAAACAGCGTTGTATCCAGAAGGCAATGGTTGACGTCGAAAAGTAATTGTTCTTTGTACAATTTTCACCGCAACATTGTCTAATCTCAGAGGAGTTGGAACAAGTACACAGAGATTAAGCACGGCTGAAAATTATTTATCGTATCGATTACAAGCACTTTAAAGGTGTTTAAAATGAGTATCGCTGGTGTCACGTGAAACTGCAGTCACAGGCGATCGAAGACCAAACGGAACTGGGTCTGACGCAGAAGGAGATCGTCTTGGTCAGGTGTCAGCCACCACAGCCCCAGACACCACCTCCGAAAATGAACAAATACCAGCTGAAAATGGACAAAGTCTAGCCTGAAATAACCTAATGACCCAAGTCCTGACCCATATCTTGATCCAAGGTCTTGCTGGAAAGTAAAATCCTGCAACCGGAAGAAGCCACAATCCGATACAAGGACCCTGATCCTGCTGAAGATTACATCAAACCACCTATAAACAACCTTAATAGAACCGGAAGTTACCTTTGCCTCTGCGTTTCCTACTCATCGGACACACGTCAGCGTACATTTACCCCGCTCGCTCGGGGTTCAACTCCCTCTCTACCAACGGTCTTTGCAGCTACGCTGTATACCCCGTGATCGATCGAGTCGAACTGCTACGATGGACTTGGCTCGGCCGACGATCGACTCGATCGATTTTGTCGACTAGTCGACCTCTCGTCAACTCGATCGACTTGGCAAATAAACGATCGACTTGGTCGATTTTGTCGACTTGGACTGTATCTCTTAGCCATGGGGCCGAGGGCCATGGCGATAGAGGTGCCAATGCTCACACATGTTTTGGCTCTGTAGCGCCGAGGCAGAAGCATGCTCGCACAACTTTTGGCTGGCGCTTTGTATTTGATGCTTGCTAAAGTAGTTATTGACTTATTGTGCTATATCAAGACGCGTTTCATTTCATGAATATGTAGGCCATGCATAATAAACTTTTCCACTGATTGTAAAAAAGGACAAAATATCATTATAAGTGACTGCAGAGCTGAAATTTCCTGAAACGCGCATTTTTAACGCATCTTTCCATTTTCACCGTAAAACTGTGAAGAAGTATCTGCAGCTTCCACTATACGAAATCACCAAAAGGTTCATAATTTTGTGGCGGTTTAGCCACAAGGCATGAACGAAGATAAATAATGATAGCTGTCTTAGTTAATTAGCGTCTTATTCGATGGGTGGCGCTTTATAACTGTTCGATTATAATTATAATTACAAGTGCTGTATTTTATTTTTGCCATTTTAACGCTTTAATTTATTAATTACAATAGGAGAACACACCGTCTGTCCAATATTTAGTGGTTAAACATAGGGCGCCGCTTAATATAGCTGGTAGATATTTCGATTTTGGACACCTGTATTTAAGAAGATGGTAATGGCCTAGTATATAAGTATGGAGGCCAGAATATGGTTTACGTACGAAATGATAGTCATGCAGACCAATAAATCTAGCCTTCCTATGGAGGCCAGCTTACGTACTAAATTATAACACGCAGGCAGAGAATGTAGCCGGCCTATGGAGGCCAGATAATGTCTTACGTGCGAGACCATAAGATGCAGTTAGATGCAAATAGATACATAGAGGCTGCGTTGCCTATATCGTAGGGTGGCGTTACTGCACTCTGCATATACAGCGATACGGTTCTTTAGTGTCGTTAGTTAGCGATTAATACTGCACTCCGTGTGGTAGTATACGGCGAGTGATAAAGCGAGTTCCAGGTTTCGGGCAAGTTACAAATATATTTACGGACGAGAGGGCGTCCGAGAAAAGGCTAATCTGTGCGATCCCGGGTTACAGCCGAATCGATCGCTCTCGGGTGAAGGATTGAGTCCGCCGATCCGACAGGTTTGGGGCCCACCCTGCCGTTAGATCGCGAAAAGGTCTGAATCTCGATTGTTGGTAGTTTGCGGGCTGAGTATAGCTCGGGGAAAGACCGATAGTGAGAGATTGAGAGCTCACAGGTCTGTTCCGGTGTTGACCGTTAGAGATACACGGGCAAAGACCCGGTGGTACCCGTCAGAGATACACGGGCAAAGACCCGGAGATACACGGGCAAAGCCCCGTGTTGACCGTCAGATATAAACGGGCAAAGACCCGGCGGTAGCCGTCAGAGATACACGCGGAAAGGCCCCGCTGTTGACCGTTAGAAATACACGGGCAAAGACCCAGAGATACACGGGCAAAGTCCCGCTGTTGACAGTCAGAGATACACGGGCAAAGACCCGGAGATACGCGGGCAAAGACCCGGTGTTGACCGTCAGATATACACGCGGAAAGGCCCCGCTGTTGACCGTTAGAGATACACGGGCAAAGACCCGGTGGTAGCCGTCAGAGATACACGCGGAAAGGCCCCGCTGTTGACCGTTAGAAATACACGGGCAAAGACCCGGTGGTACCCGTTAGAGATACGCGGGCAAAGACCCGGTGGTTCCCGTCAGAGATACACGTGGAAAAGCCGGTGGTAGCAGTCAGAGATACGCGGGCAAAGACCCGGTGGTTGCAGTCAGAGAGATACGCGGGCAAAGACCCGCTGTTGACCGTTAGAAATACACGGGCAAAGACCCAGAGATACACGGGCAAAGACCCGGTGTTGACCGTCAGATATAAACGGGCAAAGACCCGGTGGTACCCGTCAGAGATACTCGGGCAGAGTCCCAGGTGGTGACCGTCTGAGAGACACGCGGAAAGGCCCCGCAGTTGACCGTCCGAGATACACGGGCAAAGACCCGGTGGTGATAACTCAAAGTATCGTCCATAAAAGCTGAGCAGTGCGATCCCGAGTTACAGCAAAAACTAATCACTCTTCGATATTGGATTGACCGCCGATTCGACAGGTTTGGGGCCCACCCTGCCGTTAGATCGCGAGCCGGTCTGAATCCCGATTGTGGAAGTTTAACAGGCTGAGTAAACCTCGGGGAGAGACCGATCGTGAGAGTTAGAGAAAACACAGGTCTGTATAGGTAAAGTGCGGAGAAACATTCCGCTGGTGACGTCCGGTGAAGTACCGGAACGATCTTGTTGAAACTGTTCGATAACATCGGGGAACAACCGGTGAATCTCAATACGCGGTATCCGGGTTTGGCTGTTTTACGCGTCATAGTTACTCCCGCGGTTTACCGGCAAATATCCGTCCGGAAGACCATCCGGACGATCCGACCGTTGTCTGTTCCAGTGTTCGGGAAAGTTCCCACGGTGGGAAGCTACACAGGTCTGTGTGCAATAACGGGGTAAATCTACTGATATTTACCCACAGATACCGTTAACAGAATCGAGTGTGAGTACCGAGAAACGAAGCCTACGAGTCTGTGCGCTCCCGGAAAAAGACACAACTGTTACGTTCTCTATTTTATTCAGAGAGTCATGTTCAAGAGATACGGCTAGTGGAGTAAGGGCCCACTCTGCTGCTCAGGTCTCGAGACAGACTAATTCTGAATAGTGGGAGGATAAAAGGTTGTGTAAACCGGAAAGAGATCAGACCAAGATATTCGGATCGGGTATTCGGGTACCCAGGTCCGAAAGAGACACGTCCGCTTTAATAGCGAAACCCAGCTAGTCAGAGTCCCAGGGTGAAGTGTACGAGAGTTCCCGGTTAAAGGAACATTAACGCAGACCAAGAGTATACGATACGAGAAAGTCCGGGTAGTCGGGTATCCAAATAGAACATATTTGCTTGTCGCAACACACAGCTCTGAGGACTGATTGAAGTGCGAGGTTGGGCCCCCTCGTGCGTAGGTCAGAACAAAGGTCTGTGTGTGTGTAGATAGCGAAGGTTATAGAGAGAGGACCTTCACTATCAGAGTGCCATAGAGACCCGTTATCTTTCGAAGCAGAATTCATTATTGTGAGGCCGGTATGCCGCACACGGAAACACAGCTAGAGATACGTGACAGTAAGAAGACGCGTTGCCCGATGGATACGTGTCTTCTATTACATGACGCAGAGACTCGTCATAAGTACTCCTTGTTCCCTGAACTTAGAGAACGTTTGGTGTTCCATGATAACGGCGATAGTTCAAGAGTCACGAGGTGCAGAATGGTCCGTCAAAGTTCAGACCAGGTAGAGAGGAAGAGAAAGCCCGTAACTAGGAAGGTACACAGAAAGGCAAAGACTGCTGCAGGTAAAAGATCGAACCCTGTTCTGAAGGACGGCCATCCTCAGAACGTTGCCCACCCGGTGACCGCGGAAGTGGCAGAGTCTGATGCCGAGACCGAGCTCTACAGTGTAGCCTCTCTTAGTAAAGCGGTAAACCCTGAACCTCCTCTGACAGGAACGGTCACTATGGACAGATATAGAGATCAGCCATTTGACGGTGACAATAGGCAAGGCAGTGACTCGGGTGGCTCCAGACGGGTAGTGGGCTGGAGTCACCACAGGAACCCGCCCGGCGCGGCAGGGCAGGCGTCCGGGCGGCGAACGCCACAAACTGGTACCAGAAGTGGGGTACCAGCGTTTCCTATCCACAGATCAGGGGAAGGCCCTGAAGATGCAGATGACGAGTCCGATGATATCCCGAACCGTGAATAAAGAAGCTTGGACCACAAAGGTGCACGTCCAAAGACACGACAAAATGAGCAGAAGTTGTTTGGCGAATTGCTCGCACCTGGTGTAGCCAGTACAATCGAAACGGTAGCTGGGGCCCGTAATGGCCACGAAAGAGGTTCGTTTTCTCTCGCCGGTGTTGAAGGATGGCTGAGAAACGTTCCAAGGACTATTGAGACAGTTGTCCAGAACGATGTGGAAAATGAGAGATACCTGTTCGGTCAACGAACTGTTGAAGAGACTGGGCTTGATGTATCAAGGCCTTCTGAGAATATCAGAATACCACGAGTCTTACGGTTGAAAAATATAGAAAGAATGCCAGACGTGTTTGAGGAGATCCCAGTGCCTTTTCCTGTGGATTGCACAGTGCTAGAAAAAGTGCCTGGATTATTCGAAGACACTAGAGTACCGCGAATAATACACGGGAGAGAGGTAGAAGACATGCCAGGAGACTTTGAGCACCTTCGAGTTACTAGTCTTAGACAAGATACACAGCCTCTACGTTTGAAGAGGGCTGATGGTATGCCAAGAGCGTACGAGGAAATCCGGGAACCGCGTTACCTAAACGATGATATCGTTGCGAAGAAAGCGAATGTTTGTGAGGAACGTCAGCGGAACGAAGACGATCGAAGATCTTTGACAGATATAGTAGATTGGAAAGCGGAGATGTCTTACTTGCGACAGAGCGTGGCGACAATGAGTAAGAGGCTAGAAGAACTATCGGCTCCCGCTGCTCATCAGAAAGAGTTGTTCCGAGAAGAAAATCCAGGGGACCCGTTGGGCTCAGGTTTCCTGGAGGACTGCCAAGGACAACTAAAGATAGATGAGTCAGCACGGAACCGAGGTTTCCCAGAAACACGTGAGAAAGTTTCGCATTCTGAAACTGTGGCAAAGTCGCTCACCCGCTGTTTTCCGAAGGATAGCAGAATGATGTCGCAAGGTGTAAAGACAGAAAACTCGTGGAGTCAAGATTTTCAAGAAAATCGTGAAGCTGAAAGTGCGGAAAAGTGGCGGACCCGAGGTTCCCCAGAGAAACGTGAGAAGCTTGCAGAGGCTAAAAGTGCAGGTGGCTCGCGAAGCCGTGGTTATCCAGAGGATCCTGAGAAACGTTGGCAGGTTGAAAGCTCTCTTAAACCGCCGAGCAGGTTACACAGAGAAAGGCGAGAGGATATCCCGTGACGAAAAGTCAAGAGAATCACGTGGTCAGTTTCTGCTGAAAAGAGACAAGGTTGAGGTGAGACAACCTTCATCAGATGGCGCTTCAGATACAGAGGTTAAAAGCGTTTACAGAGAAGCGGCCGTGAGTAACAGAAGTTTTAGACGGAAAGATTCTGTTAAATATGAAAAAGAGACGTATGGTCGGAATAGTCGACCCGAATATGACAGATACGGTAGAGACCAATTGACCGATAGAGACACGAACGAAGAAAGGAAAACGGGAACGGAGAGAGATCCTTTTGCGTGGAAAACGACCGTTGAAAAAGACCGGAAGACCGATCACAAAAGTTTCAATCGCCTCGGTGGTAGTGGCGTGGTTATTGCCGCTGACGGTGCACGGAAAGTGAATCGACCGAAGACTGTCTGTACAGACAATGACCGTTTCGTCGGGAGGGCGTCGTCAGGTGCAGTCGACAGCCAATGGTTTGCTCCCGTTCTGTACGAGGAATCCGACCGATCTAAGAAGCCAAGAAAGAGAGATGTTTGCGCAGAAGACCGAAATTCCCAGAGTTTGCGAAATGAACGCAAAGGGTCAGATTTCGAGTCTTTCGCAGGCGGCGATCCGCGTGGAAACGGTCGGGCTGCATTAAGTACTGAAGAAGAAAGTGCAGCTTCGAGCGACCGAGAGATAAGTATGAAGGCTTCTAAGTGGCGTACTAAAAATGCGTCCAGTACTCAGAAGAGGCACGGGCTTGGGCAACGTCGGTCGGTACGGAATTCTACAGGAGAACACGAAACATGGTGTGACGAAGAGATAGCTACAGAAGAGTCTACGGGACGAAATCGGAAGAGGCACATTATTCGGAAGAGAGGCGAAAACGGTCAGCATCGATCAGCTGTGAGCGCTGAAGACGGGAACGAATCGATGAGTGACCGCGATGACACCAGGAAGATTTTGCCCAAGACGAATGTCAGAAAAACGCCTGTTACGCAGAAGAAAGGCGAAAACCCAACAGACCGTGGAATTCGAATTAAGCTGGAGAAATATGATGGAAAAACAGCGATAGCCGCGTTTTTGGCCAAGTTTGAAGTTTGTGCTCGTTGCAATCGGTGGACTGCTCGGGAGAAAGCAGATCAGTTAATGTGCGCTTTGACAGGGGCCGCGTCTCAGCTATTGTGGGATATGGGAGCACAGGACAATGTAACCTGGCAAGAACTTGTCGAAAGGCTCAAAGCGAGGTACGGTTCCGAAGACCAGACAAGCCTATATCGTATGAAACTTCGCACATACAGGCAGGCTCATGGAGAGACTCTGAGCACTGTTGTGCAAGAGATAAGGAGGTTGATGGCTTAGGCGTACCCAGGACCTACAAGTGATATTGTCGAGACGGTTGCTTGTGATGCTTTCATTGACGCATTGGCAAATCAAGACTTGGCACAGAAAGTGCGCGAACGAGAGCCGGTTAACCTTGAGGCTGCCTATAAACATGCAGTTCGGTTAGATGCTTATGGCCGATCTTCGACACAAGGAAGTGATATGGACCGAAGACACGGTAGAGTTAAAGTTACAAGGGAAGATCGTAAATCCACGTATGTTGATGAGCAACAAACTCTCCGTTTGGAAGATCTAGAACGGGAGATTAAGAATCTCTCAAGGCAAATTGGGCAATTTGCATCGAAACAAGATTCCGACCCTGTTTCTGGTAGACCACACGAAAAGGTGAACAGTTCGGACAGAACCATTGAAAGTCAAAGGAGGACCGAACCGACCGTCGTACAGCGTCGGATTTTTCCGCCAGGACGGTATAGAAACCCTGATATTGAATGTTACCTTTGTAAACAGAAAGGGCACATAAAACGTTTTTGTCCTCAAGGAATCGCTGAAAGGAGTGGTGAAGTCAGAACCAATGAACCAACTAAGGCAGAACCCATCCAAGAAGAGGCTCAAAATCGACTGGTTAAAGGTGGCAGGATGGCTTACGTTGTCGCTAGACTAGAAGGGAAGCGAATACACTGTCTATTGGATTCGGGAAGTGAAATGTCACTTGTGCCACGACGCCTTGTGTTGAACACTGTGCTAGTTCCCTCACAGCAGCGTCTGTTAGCTGCTAATGGAAGCCAGATAAAAGTGGACGGTGAAACCACGCTGAAGATTCGTATTGGAAAACAGGTGTATCCTCTACCATGTCTAGTGACGGACCAAGTGACGGAAGTGATCTTTGGGTTGTCATGGTTAGAAAACAATAAAGCTCGATGGGACTTCGCAAATCGCTGCGTTTATCTAGGGAGCGAGAAGATCCCTCTGAAAGAAGCCATTGCAGAATCAATGTGCCGGAGAGTTGATATACAGGAGGACACCGCAGTTCCTTCAAGAAGCGAGATTGACGTCCTATCTTCAGTTGTGTACCCACATTTCCAAGAGGATAACGTTGGATGGACGACTATTATTTTTAAAACGGACAATGAGGCTCATGTTAAGTGACTTTAAAAGCTGCTGTGAGAGCTCTGTTGCGAGGACGATACAATTGCGGTACATGTTACCGCTTAATTGCGGCGAGTTTACGGACTATTGTTAGAAAACGATGTTTTAAGTTTCTGTTTGATGAAAACCTTACGTTTCGACTGTGTATTAGTATTTTGATGTAACGATACTCGGAATACTTAGTAAATGCATAATTACGAGTGTTTTGAAAGTTCGTCGCATTGCGAATTCCTTGTTTCCCGTTTGATGATAACTGATGTTGAAGTGCTACTAAAAGATGTGTGACCATTTTCGGCACGTCTATCGCTGCTAAATTCGGGGTTCCGAGGATAGCTTTGGGTTTTGTTCTGATGAGAATATGAGAATAATTTCAGACTACCTTAGACGCAGATAATACCATTTGCGGTACTAAGTAGTTTAATTGCGAAAAATTTACAAAGAAGCTTCGCAGTGCGACTTTCAGTTTCTTGTGAAGACGCCTATTGGGTGTTTTCGTTAATGCTGTTTGGATTTACGAACCGCATAAGATATAAGACATTGCGGTAATCCTTACGGTTGTCGGCGAGTGCGAGAATCTTACGGATACGGTTTTGAGTTGAAATCTTAATTTCATTTCTTTGATCCGAAGTGTACGGACTTAGAAATAGTTAGAGCATCGCCGTCACTATGTTGAAATGTTTGTCTGCGTTGCATTAGTTGACAATTGTGTGTAAAGATAAACTTGTGCGATTGATGTATAATGTTAGTGCCTATGTTAAATGACATTAAATAGTTTCGTTTGATTTGATACACGATGTTAGAGGAATTATGTAAATAGGATAATTTGTATTAATGAAAAAAAAAAAAAACATTTTTGGTCCGCCGAGCGATGCCGGTCGGTTACTGACTTCGTCTTTGCTTTTAGTTATATTATTTTGGAGTTGTGCATGATGAGAAGGACGAAGTTGACATTCGGGAGATTGTTTGGTGACTTTTCTCTCCTAGGTCTCCTGGCCAGTTCGGTTAGGTAGAGCCCAGAGTCATGACAGAGGGCCTGTTAAGGTTGGCAACTTGAGGTATAAGACAGGTTGCCAGTAGGGCGGTTGATGGAATCTCTCGCGCCATTAAAATGGCTGTAGCTAGAACGGTTTGCTCGAGGTTGTAATGGCGCTGGGTGGCTTCTCCACGGTTTCAGAGTGGTTGCTCTGACCAAAGTGTGCTTCCCCAGTTGCTGAGGTTAGCAACGTTGCTTGGCGTACGTGCGGGGTAGCAGAGATTGTTGGGTCTGGATTTGGTACTTAACAGAGTAAGTCGTCCAGATGACCGAGGTATTACGCCCTATAACCCGCGAAATAGTGGTTCCTTGCCTTCTAAGTGGATCTGGTTGGAGATGTTTCTGTCACGTGGATCCAGGTCCCCGGTTTGTCGGAGATGCTCCGCATCTAAGTAAGGTGGGGAGAGTGTGGCGGTTTAGCCACAAGGCATGAACGAAGATAAATAATGATAGCTGTCTTAGTTAATAAGCGTCTTATTCGATGGGTGGTGCTTTATAACTGTTCGATTATAATTATAATTACAAGTGCTGTATTTTATTTTTGCCATTTTAACGCTTTAATTTATTAATTACAATAGGAGAACACACCGTCTGTCCAATATTTAGTGGTTAAACATAGGGCGTCGCTTAATATAGCTGGTAGATATTTCGATTTTGGACACCTGTATTTAAGAAGATGGTAATGGCCTAGTATATAAGTATGGAGGCCAGAATATGGTTTACGTACGAAATGATAGTCATGCAGACCAATAAATCTAGCCTTCCTATGGAGGCCAGCTTACGTACTAAATTATAACACGCAGGCAGACAATGTAGCCGGCCTATGGAGGCCAGATAATGTCTTACGTGCGAGACCATAAGATGCAGTTAGATGCAAATAGATACATAGAGCCTGCCTCACGCTGCGTTGCCTATATCGTAGGGTGGCGTTACTGCACTCTGCATATACAGCGATACGGTTCTTTAGTGTCGTTAGTTAGCGATTAATACTGCACTCCGTGTGGTAGTATACGGCGAGTGATAAAGCGAGTTCCAGGTTTCGGGCAAGTTACAAATATATTTACGGACGAGAGGGCGTCCGAGAAAAGGCAAATCTGTGCGATCCCGGGTTACAGCCGAATCGATCGCTCTCGGGTGAAGGATTGAGTCCGCCGATCCGACAGGTTTGGGGCCCACCCTGCCGTTAGATCGCGAAAAGGTCTGAATCTCGATTGTTGGTAGTTTGCGGGCTGAGTATAGCTCGGGGAAAGACCGATAGTGAGAGATTGAGAGCTCACAGGTCTGTTCCGGTGTTGACCGTTAGAGATACACGGGCAAAGACCCGGTGGTACCCGTCAGAGATACACGGGCAAAGACCCGGAGATACGCGGGCAAAGCCCCGTGTTGACCGTCAGATATAAACGGGCAAAGACCCGGCGGTAGCCGTCAGAGATACACGCGGAAAGGCCCCGCTGTTGACCGTTAGAAATACACGGGCAAAGACCCAGAGATACACGGGCAAAGTCCCGCTGTTGACAGTCAGAGATACACGGGCAAAGACCCGGAGATACGCGGGCAAAGACCCGGTGTTGACCGTCAGATATACACGCGGAAAGGCCCCGCTGTTGACCGTTAGAGATACACGGGCAAAGACCCGGTGGTAGCCGTCAGAGATACACGCGGAAAGGCCCCGCTGTTGACCGTTAGAAATACACGGGCAAAGACCCGGTGGTACCCGTTAGAGATACGCGGGCAAAGACCCGGTGGTTCCCGTCAGAGATACACGTGGAAAAGCCGGTGGTAGCAGTCAGAGATACGCGGGCAAAGACCCGGTGGTTGCAGTCAGAGAGATACGCGGGCAAAGACCCGCTGTTGACCGTTAGAAATACACGGGCAAAGACCCAGAGATACACGGGCAAAGACCCGGTGTTGACCGTCAGATATAAACGGGCAAAGACCCGGTGGTACCCGTCAGAGATACTCGGGCAGAGTCCCAGGTGGTGACCGTCTGAGAGACACGCGGAAAGGCCCCGCAGTTGACCGTCCGAGATACACGGGCAAAGACCCGGTGGTGATAACTCAAAGTATCGTCCATAAAAGCTGAGCAGTGCGATCCCGAGTTACAGCAAAAACTAATCACTCTTCGGTATTGGATTGACCGCCGATTCGACAGGTTTGGGGCCCACCCTGCCGTTAGATCGCGAGCCGGTCTGAATCCCGATTGTGGAAGTTTAACAGGCTGAGTAAACCTCGGGGAGAGACCGATCGTGAGAGTTAGAGAAAACACAGGTCTGTATAGATAAAGTGCGGAGAAACATTCCGCTGGTGACGTCCGGTGAAGTACCGGAACGATCTTGTTGAAACTGTTCGATAACATCGGGGAACAACCGGTGAATCTCAATACGCGGTATCCGGGTTTGGCTGTTTTACGCGTCATAGTTACTCCCGCGGTTTTTACCGGCAAATATCCGTCCGGAAGACCATCCGGACGATCCGACCGTTGTCTGTTCCAGTGTTCGGGAAAGTTCCCACGGTGGGAAGCTACACAGGTCTGTGTGCAATAACGGGGTAAATCTACTGATATTTACCCACAGATACCGTTAACAGAATCGAGTGTGAGTACCGAGAAACGAAGCCTACGAGTCTGTGCGCTCCCGGAAAAAGACACAACTGTTACGTTCTCTATTTTATTCAGAGAGTCATGTTCAAGAGATACGGCTAGTGGAGTAAGGGCCCACTCTGCTGCTCAGGTCTCGAGACAGACTAATTCTGAATAGTGGGAGGATAAAAGGTTGTGTAAACCGGAAAGAGATCAGACCAAGATATTCGGATCGGGTATTCGGGTACCCAGGTCCGAAAGAGACACGTCCGCTTTAATAGCGAAACCCAGCTAGTCAGAGTCCCAGGGTGAAGTGTACGAGAGTTCCCGGTTAAAGGAACATTAACGCAGACCAAGAGTATACGATACGAGAAAGTCCGGGTAGTCGGGTATCCAAATAGAACATATTTGCTTGTCGCAACACACAGCTCTGAGGACTGATTGAAGTGCGAGGTTGGGCCCCCTCGTGCGTAGGTCAGAACAAAGGTCTGTGTGTGTGTAGATAGCGAAGGTTATAGAGAGAGGACCTTCACTATCAGAGTGCCATAGAGACCCGTTATCTTTCGAAGCAGAATTCATTATTGTGAGGCCGGTATGCCGCACACGGAAACACAGCTAGAGATACGTGACAGTAAGAAGACGCGTTGCCCGATGGATACGTGTCTTCTATTACATGACGCAGAGACTCGTCATAAGTATTCCTTGTTCCCTGAACTTAGAGAACGTTTGGTGTTCCATGATAACGGCGATAGTTCAAGAGTCACGAGGTGCAGAATGGTCCGTCAAAGTTCAGACCAGGTAGAGAGGAAGAGAAAGCCCGTAACTAGGAAGGTACACAGAAAGGCAAAGACTGCTGCAGGTAAAAGATCGAACCCTGTTCTGAAGGACGGCCATCCTCAGAACGTTGCCCACCCGGTGACCGCAGAAGTGGCAGAGTCTGATGCCGAGACCGAGCTCTACAGTGTAGCCTCTCTTAGTAAAGCGGTAAACCCTGAACCTCCTCTGACAGGAACGGTCACTATGGACAGATATAGAGATCAGCCATTTGACGGTGACAATAGGCAAGGCTGTGACTCGGGTGGCTCCAGACGGGTAGTGGGCTGGAGTCACCACAGGAACCCGCCCGGCGCGGCAGGGCAGGCGTCCGGGCGGCGAACGCCACAATTTGCACTGAACTTCAAATCAGGTTAATACGGTAGTTGTGCGTTTACAAAGCATTACGTCATCACATCATGTGGGTCATTTTGTGAAGTTGCCGCAAAACTAGTAAGAAAATATTTTATATTCGAGTCGAGTCGAGGAAACAACGATCGACTCGACTTGTCAAAACATTTGATCGACTCGACTTGCAAATCGATCGAGTCGAAGATTTTTCGACCAACTCGACTTGGCCGAGTTTCGATCGACTTGATCGAGTCGATCGATCACGTGGTATATTGACCTGATTACTGCTTGGCTGATGCCTTGTACATTAAACACTGGCTCGATAGAAGTTATTAATTGCAATTACGATTGCATCTTGAATTGCACGACTAAATGGCACGAAAATACCATACCAAGAGGAAAGCTTCATAAGGCGAAAGTGCGGTCATTATGACCGCGTAGGTTGTTACCGACATGTTGGACCTTTCCGTCATAATGAGCTCAATTTCTCACAGTAGCTCATGTCCTAGGCGGACCTTACATGTTACGAACTTGGGTTTGCCGAGGGTGGATACGGAAGTCGAAGACCAACTCTCCCACCATCTGACTTTAGAAAGATCGTGAAAATAAGAAAGAACAGCTGCAACTCTAGGCATTGTATTGTATTGTATTGTATTGTATTGTATTTGGATATTTATAAAGCGCTTCTAGCGGTAGGGCCATTCAGAAGCGCTGCCAGTGCGAGGGACCCCGAGAGAAAAAGCAAGTTTTAAGAAAGGTAAAAGAGGAAGAGACGTTACCTGAGAGAATAGAAGAACGAACGAACGGAGGAAGCTCATTCCAAAGAGCAGGGCCAATGGAGGCAAAAGACCTAGATTGAGCCAGAGAAGTCCTGACACGGGGAACGAGGAGGTCCAAACGGTCAGATGAACGAAGAGGACGTAGAGAAGCAGCAGAGTGAGGGCATTGAATTAAGTCACATAAATATTTTGGAGCGAAACCAAGTTGAGCCTTAGAGACAAGGATGAGGACCTTAAATTGGATGCGGGCAGAAAGCGGGAGCCAGTGGAGTTCTTCTGCCATAAAGGTGGTGATATGAGAGAATCGAGGAAGACTGGCAATTAATCTAGCACCAGCATTGAGAACGGACTGAAGAGGAGCAAGACGGACTTTAGGAAGACCAATGAGGAGGGATTTGCAGTAGTCAAGTCTAAAGCAGACAAATTCATGGACAATTGAAGTTAAAATTGGAGATGAGAGAGAGCGACGGATAGCTCTAAGGCGCCTTAGGTGAAAATAGGAAGTGCGAGTGAGTTTGGAAATGTGTTCAGTAAAGGTGAGAGAATTGCCACTCCTTATTCCAATAGGAGAGACTAGAGAAGGCGCAGTTACGTAACCAGATTTTTGCGCATAACAGTAGATTTAGTGATGGCACGAGATCGTAGTTTATCAGCAGTGCTTTATCCTAGAAAAAAGGTACCGGAGCTGAACAATAGGTTCCGGAACTGTACAATTATGGAACGGCTAAAATCCCGAGAAAGCGGGATTGGGGTTGGGAGGATCTCAATACACACTGAAAACAATTCGCAACACTGAAATTAAATTGAACATAAGTAAATTATTGTTTTTATTATTAAAATAAATAAATTCTTTTTTAGTAGTTGAAATAAAACGCCGAAACGCCGTTCCAGCGCGTTCCGGCAAAAAATCACTGTTTATTAGTCTTTAAGAGTTGAACGATAAACCAGTGGACTCTCATCCGAGACGTCGGAATTTTAATGGACTCGGAAATTTGTTTCGTATACGTACCTGCTTCATCTTCGCCCCTAGCCAGCTCAGGTCAATTTAATTAATGGATGGTTGGTTAGTTGCTGTTTAAAGACACTTTCATAATAATGATCATTAGCGTCGCCTTCCTGCTTTGTCCAGACTTGGGACTGGCATTACCAGAATACGAGTGATAGAGGAGTAATTATCTTCATAATTATTAGTTTGCTTCTGAAAACGTCAAACAATTCCAAAAAGAGAAACCGAATATTAGCCTCGCAGTCATGTCCTGTCATGTCAAACACCGACGTCGCTGCGCGACGGTTGGTCACATGCATGGACTAGGGTTCTCCACTGGCGCCTGTTGCGTGCAGCAGCGAGAAGATAAGATCCAGAAAGATGGGACCAGGAAAGAATGTTGTCTATCCAGTTAATTCGTGGTCTTCCACGGCGTCGATATCCTTCAACGTGACTCAGCATGATGGCATTTTCTAAGGAATCCTGAGGGAGCCTGACCGAAATAGGAGAGTTTGCGAGCCTTGACGGAACCCAAGAGTTCGGGGGAAGTTCTAGCAAGCCGATAAACTTGCTCTGTAGTAAGCTTCAGCGTCCAGGAGATGTGCAAAAGCTTTCGAATGCATTTATTCTCAAAAATTTGAATTTGCTCTTCCTCAGCTTTTTATAGCGTCCATGATTCGCAACCATTAGTTGTGACTGATCACACCAGGGATTTCATCAAGCGGAGCTTGGTTTGGGTGCTGATGGATTTGTTTTTCCAGACCTTCGTGAGCCTCACCATGACTGCCATACCCATGGCCAGCCTGGACTTAATATCGCCTGAACACTTTGCGTCGCTTGAAATTTTGCTACCCAAATATGTTAAGTTATCAACTTGTTTGAGCCCAACGCCTGCAACGCAAACCTCAAGAACCTCATCGCTGTTGGTCATAACTTTCGTCTTTGAAGCATTTATCTTTAAACCGTACTCAGTAGTAGCAGTAGTAGTAGTAGGCCCCTATTAGTAGTTTCAGTTTAACGACACTGTGTGGAGAGATTAGCCTCGGCTTCCTTCAATTTAATCTTAAAGGACGAGTGGACGCGTTAAAAAGGTGTGTAAGACACTTTCTTCTTAATCAGGCCTAGAGTGGGTCCGTTCTTTTCAGGTTCTGGTCGGACCCGCAGTCGCAGGTCCAGCTGGCTCATGCAACTCACCAACGAAGTCATTTAATATAGAAATTGCCATGAAATTGTTACATTTGCTGGGAGGCGTATCAAGAGGTAGATATTACATTTTATAATGTACCAGCCCAGGCAAAGTTTTTACATTCCCTTTTATTTATGCTGTAGTTTTAAATTTAAAATTTTTGTTTCAGCAAATATCAAGTAATTCGTAAGACACCAACAATAAAAACGACAACAACAACACACTTTTAAAATCTTTTAACCTGATACGTTGTCATTTAAATCACTTCATTGTATATTTATTCACTGTAGTCTCGATCGCAGTTTGAAATTAAATTTAATGTCCTATTTTTAACTGTTCAGTTTTGCAACCCTCTGGAATATGCCACTCCCTGAGCCGTGGTCTCTGTGGTTCAGATACTGAATCTCCAGACCCATTCGTAATATTCAAACGTCGTCACGACCAGAGTACGAGCAGTCGCGGAGTTGGTGTTTCACAGCGGAGTTGATTTGATGTATATTTTGGTTTGGATGAACATGTTATAAAGGTACCTAATATCAGCCATTACTCACGGTGATTAAACTTATAGTTCCCTGTATTTAGCGACATCTTACGGATGCCAGGGCCAAAGACTACAGAAGAAAACAGCAATTTAGCTTCTTTCTGAGCTAGGTCAAAGATATCAAGAAGGGAAAAAGATGAGCCACTGATGACAAAACTGCGCAGGGACCTAAATAGGGCGCGCGATGCATTCTGGCCTATTCACAAGTATAGTAACATTAATATAGATAGCGATAACTCAACTTTGCCACCCTCTAAAATGTGAACTTTTGTTGCTACACTACCAGGAGAAACAACAGCATTGAAGAGTTGCTTTTTATATAGCCTTGGTTAAATTCTTTATAAAGGTGTTTGCATCAAACATTACTCGTGACTTCTTTTATCACTATATATTAAACACTAAATCCGCCACTGGTCCTGCTCTGTTCGGGTCACCATAGAGAGTACTTTAATCCAGGGCTGTAGTCGAGCGTATACGCGGGTATACAGCGTATACTTACCTCTAGAGAAATTTGAGAGCGTATACTCATGAGGGTATACGCGGGTATACAGCGTATACTTACCTCTGTAGATGAAATTTTCCGAAAAAGAGAGGTTTTCACCACGGTTTTTAGGGCGAATGACTAAAAAAAAAAAAAAAAAAAAAAAAAGGTCATCAACTTTTTCAGAGACGAAATCGTAAAAAGTCTGAAAATTTTCTGAGAATGGGTGAAAAGTCTGAAATTTTTCCTAAAAAAAGTCTTCAAATTTTTTTTTACGCCGCTGGTCACCGGTAGCGTATACTCACCTCAAATTTTACCACTACAGCCCTGCTTTAATCCTACTCTGCATTAGATCCTATGTTCTCGTTAATGCAATTTACCAAACAAACTATCTGATAACAAAGTCTTCCAGTACAGTGAGCCGCTTAGGATGTTTGTATGGTTTGCTATCAATATCCGGGTAAAATTATTGTGCGAGTCATCACAGATGCTAGTGCCCTGCTAGGCCTATTGATATGATAAGGTACGGCTATTGATATAACAAAATACCGTTATTGGTGAGATAAAGTACAGCTGTCGATTTTTTATGGTTATGGTTATGACTATGGTAATATGGCAAAGTACAGCTATTGATGTGAAAAAGTGCAGTTGTTGATGCAACAAGGGAGTTATTGATGTGATAAAGAACTGGTCCCAGGCTAGCTAAACGTCCTAATTTACTTTTACAAGCGTTGCTGTGAGGAGCAGGTTATTTCTTTCAAAATGTCTCAAACATTGCTGATGTAATCTGTTATTGTTCGAGCTTTCAACTGAGTTCATAGGAGATTATCGATGTTAATAGCTTTTATGCCTTTGTCATTAAAGATTCGTCAATAATGAGAATGTCTTCGGTACACACATATTAGTGCATCCGTACTAATGCCATAGCAGAAATAGTGATAGTGTTAGTTGCTTCGGCGTGAAAACTCCGGCACAGTATCAAATGCTGTAGTCGGGAGCGCCTCTGAGTAGAAGTAGTAGTAGTTGACTTGAAGAGGCGCTATAGAAATATCCGAAATAAAAATAAATAAATAAAAAATAATTATGTATCCAAACACTTGTTTGAAGACCATTTTGTTAGATTGTGGTTTCATTGTATTAGGTCGGAAGCGCCTCTGACGAGTCTCCTTTGAAGTGGCGCTATATAAATCTGCAATTACCATTACCTAAATTAGCACCTTGTAAGTACCTCAAAATAGTAGTATTTTTGTAAACTATGTTCACCGACATGTTGTGGCTGCAAGGAGTGGACCGTGGCTTAGTTTACATGTTTACCCAATTCGGAGACTGGTAGCACAACCTCCATCGAAGGCCATTGACACGAGAAGCTAAAACTTTATGGAGATTATTCTATTAATGGAAAAAATCCACTTACCGAATATATATATATATATATATATATATATATATATATATATATATATATATATATATATATATATATATATATATATATATATATATGACGGATATAACGCTTAAAACAGGTGTGCACTTATTTCGAACAGTTCTCACCGTTTGTAGGTGAGGCACATCGTTTCGTAGCAATTAGACGATATCAGCTGCCCGGACCACTTCACTTATAACACGGATATTAAACTTAAAAGAGGTATGTAATTTATTTTGAACAGCACTCATCGGTCGTATGGCATAATACAACGAAAACTGGTTGGTTAGTTATTGTCTAACAACGCTGTGTCATAGCAAAGATGATTAACGTCGCCCTCATCCTTTATCCAGGCTTCAAAGGCACTACCACAGTATGAGATCGAATATTACATGTATGTTGATCAACTGCAGTTTAAATTGCCGACTACAATTAGTAGATTCCAGAGATTAACAACATCTTGTGGCTGCCAACTCCTTTGATGTCGACCTTACGGCATATTTGCCACTGTTCGAGTCCCAAACCTGGATAAAGGAGGAGGGCGACGCTAATCATCTTTGTTATGGCACAGCGTCGTTAAACTGAAACTACTACTACTCTCAAAGTTTAACGACATCTTATCGCTGTATGGCCGTTGATATGTCTTGAACAGAAATTAATTGTATATTAGTTCGTTTTCTTGATTGCAGATAATTCGTTAAAGGTCGTCAACTCGTCATTGGTTTGCATGCATATAATTTACAGGAGAGGCATTAAACTCTCGATCCTCCTCCTGTCCAAAGAGATGATCATTTTTTCTAGTTTTAATTACACATATTTACGATCAAATAAAATACAACTGCATTTGATATTGCTCTCCTTTCAAAATTCAGAACCTCACATATGTGAACGACCATACGACAGTGCATCAATGGCACCGAGCTATAGTACGTGAAGGACTTATTCAAGGTCCCTGCACAGTAACCACCTCATGCAGTGTAGGACCGAACCTGTACTCTGTGTTGCAGCTTCACCGCTCTATCAATGACAGGTGGTAAGTTCGGCGCCTTGTGACCGGAGGGTTGCAGGTTCGAATCCCACTCTAGCCGCTGCGTACGGACCTTGGGCAAGTCCTTCACTCGCAATTTCTCGTGGCGCTTCGGCGTGAAAATTCCGGCACAGTATCAAATGCTGTAGTCGGGAGCGCCTCTGAGTAGTAGTTGACTTCGAGAGGCGCTATAGAAATATCCGGAATAAAATAAAATAAATAATAATAATAATAATAATAATAATAATAATAATAATAATAATAATAATAATAATTCCGCCGCGGCGGAACAGGCTGCCATTCGTAAAGCCGAGAAATATTCAGGGCTACCACCGTCCCACCTATTTCTGCCCATTGCCTTCGAAACGTTGGGGCCAATCAACGCTGCCGGGGCCGATTTCATTCGCGAGGTCGGCCGGCGCCTTTCGGCCGCTTCAGGGGAGCCGAGAGAGGGCACCTTTCTTTTCCAGCGCCTTTCCGTTTGCATTCAACGGTATAATGCCATCGCATTCCGTGGCACATTCAGGGACTCAACGGAGGACGAGGCCTGATCTCCTGGAAATAACATAACAACAAATTAATATCTAAGTCCTCAAGGGATCATATGTACCTTGGGGCAACAAAAAAAATATAATAATAATAATAATAATAATAATAATAATAATAATAATAATGACAATAACAAAAACAGCAACACACCTTTAAAATATTTAAACATGATAATTGATTTTGTTATTAATATCACACCATTATGCATTTTATTCATCATAGTCCCGATCTCTGCTTAACATTAACTTTAATGTCAATTTTCAAACGGTAGCTTTTGCCACCATCAGCCGAGGGTTAGAGAGGGCGCAGTCCCGTCTCTTCAGATTTCGGGCACCCATGTATTTAACAGAGGGCGCTTCTCAGTAGTTTTTTGTGATGGCAAAAGCGAGAACTTCATCAGGCTTTAAGAGTTGGGCGATAATTGGTTAGCGTTCTGGACTGTCAGCCGAGAGGTCGGGGATTCAAATCCCGCCACGGACTAAGAAATTTGTTTCGAGATTTCCGTTTCACCTGCGCCCCTTAGCCAGCTCAGCTATCATGATTGCACTGACTTACACTGTCGGTGGGAAGATCAGACGGCGTGGGAGAGAACTGGCCATCCGCCTTTATAAACCGAGGCTAAGAAAATGAAATTGCTTTACACTTCATACTTATGTCTGCCTCTTTGGTTATTTTAATTAATAAATGGTTGGTTAGTTGCTGGTTAAAGCTCTTTTATAACACAGATGATTAGCGTCGCCCTCCTGCTTTTTCCAGGCTGCGGACTGGTCCTGCAAGAATACGACTAGTTGTGGAGTTGCTATTTTCATTATTATTATTTTTGTTTTGCAAAGCACCAAACAATTCTTCTGACGGAGGCTCAACATGGTTAATTGCGGTCGCCCTCGGTTAATTTCTACTTAAAGGACGAATGGAAGCATTAAAAAAGGTGTGTAATGGAATGTTCGCCATCAGGCCTAGAACTGGTCCGTTCTCCTCGGATTCTGACCGGAACCCTCTGCCGCATTCGGAGGCCCAACTGGCTCATTCAACTTACCAACGAAGTCATTTAAAATAGAAATTACTATGGTAAACAATTCAAAATTCAACACTGTGGCTAGACATGAAATATTAGCACCTCAGTTTTCTCGGCTTCAGCATATCATACAGTTGTCAGCATGTCACGAATTCTGTATTGTAATCGATCCTGTTACTTAAGGAGTAATTTAGTAATTAATCATAGCAAGTAGGCTACTTCTTAACTGCATTTAGAAAGGTAGAAAACCGTTGTTAACTTTCCTTGCCAAAACAATTTATTTGTACAGTACAATTTCAGCCTGAAATAAAAAGTCCGTGACGACACCGTGAGCTTTCTGTTGATGTAACCGTAGTCAAATTTTGATGACGTTAGCCATTGTGAAGACGCCACAGTGTATTAAGCAATTTCGATGACGTCATAGGTGGATGCGCTCCCTATGATGACGTCATTATCTTGCGTGATCTTACTCGTCCTGGTTTCCTCGCTCGATGATTCTGACGAACGTTATGTAGTCGAGGTTTCTGCCGTCCAGCGGTAGATCATGCCACAGTTGTTTAAGGAGTAATTAAGTAACAAAGCTTTGCAAGTAGGCTATTCCTTATCTGCAACAAAAATGAACAAAACCAGAGGGGTCCGTAGAGTAATGGATAACACACTGGCGTGAAGAGCTGAAGGTACTATGATGAAACCTCGTAGACCCCGTAAGGTTTTTACAGCCTTCCACTCGCTAGGTGCGGTGGTTAAATGAATAGTAGGCCGTGTTGGCGCCGTGTGGCTGCCGCTTAAATACAGTTATATTCGACTCCTGTAAAACTGTTATCATGTGCTTCTACTGTTTACATGCATGTAAGGCGCCCTGCGTGGCTGCCGTTTCTACTATATGTATGTTTACTGTACAGCGCAGTGCGTTGGCAGGCGCTTAATTAAAGAACATATTATTATTTAGTATTATTTTATGAACTTTCCTTGCCAAAGACAATTTATTTGTATAGCAAAATTTCAGCCTAAAATAAAAAGTCTCTAACGACAGAGTGAGCTTTCTGATGACGCGATTGTGATGGCGCCACAGTGTGATACGTAATTTTGATGACGTCATAGTTTCGTGTGGAGCCTTTTCCTTCGTATTCTCACTCGTCTTCGTGTCCAGGCTTCATGATTCTCACGAACTTATAGAGTCGAGGTATCCGCCTTCCAACGGTAGATCGCCCCACAGCTGTTTCATCTTCAAATGGCATAAACAAGAATTTAATGCACTTTATTTGGTTATTTACATATTTGTTTCTGATTTGCTGCTGTTTATAGTTTGACTTAAGATAGTAACGATCCCACGGAATTTTGCAGAAGTTCGACTTGGAAAATATGGAAATGACTTGAACATTGTAAGACACGATATTAGAATGTTTAGAGACAGTGTTTAATCTAGAAGTCTTTGGGGGTGAGGTGGAATGTCCCCCCAGGATTGATGTTTCCCCCAGGATTGATGTTTCCCCCCAGAGGCCAGCAATATTACAATGTAGAGACCTTTAGGAGAAGAAAAATCCCCCCAACGATACATGTGGATACATGGTTCCCCCCCAGAGAGAGTAATTCCTAAAAAGTCATCAACCCTTTTTGAGAGAGTAATTGCTGTAGAAAAAGGTAAAAATCGGATGAAGGACTAAAAAAAGTCATCAACTTGTTTGGAAGATGAAAGTAGGAAAAGTCTGAAACGTTTTCAAGATGCACGAAAAAATCTTGTGTAAATTCTTTGCTCCCCCCCAGAAACCTTGTTTCCCCTCCCAGAAGAGGGGGACTAGATTAAACACTGGTATAGAGAGAGCTCTTTAAAGACACCTTTAAAACTAAATTCATAGATATAGATATGAATATAGTGGCTTATTTGTTAGAGTGTTCTCCTTGGACACCATTAAAACGAAGGCCACCGACGCTATATAAGAATAAGGCACGCAGGACTTTTGGTTCTGGGGTGTTCGTCGACATAGTAATTTTATAGTTTCATCGCCGCAAGGAATGAAAGTTAAAATCTTAAATTCGGTGCGTTGAGGGATGGGCAATCAATGCAAGGTACGGTATCGCGCATGTCGGTTGATACATGTATATGGACAGATTTCCAATCAGGCGAGCAGTAGCAGGCTAGGGTAGGGTAAGCTAGGTCACGGTTGATTAGTTAGGATAAGGTGACATAAGTAGTCTTGGGATGAGTAGGGTAAGGGTACATGTAGGTAAGTTAGAGGTACTTTGGTTGTTTACCTCGTTTGCGTTGTATACGTCAGCGACGGTCGATAGAAGCTCTTTAAAGCTACGCACAAACAACAACAAAGATTACTAAAGAGCCCGAATGCATTGTAGAGTAATATAAGAAATAAGACTGATGGCGCCATCGTTTGTTTATAAACAGCATTATAACGCAGTGACTTCTATCGCGTCGCTATCATAATGCACAAGGCTAAAATGGCACGATGGATGGAATCCTGTGAAATGACATCTTGAAATTAGGCGTACTATTTTGGCGCCCCTAAAGCGGGACATATTCTCTGTGCTGTGTCATAATGAAAATGAGTAACGTCGTCCTCCTCCTTTCTCCAGGCTTGGGACTGGCACTGCAACCCTCAATGCTGGATTCCATCCTGAATAAGTTTGTAGGAAACGGAAACCAACTGAAATGTATTAAGTTTGATTTTGTCTCTAGATTAAACATCGAATAATCGTAAAGGCATTGTCACATACATTCCAGGGTTTAACGTGTAATGACATCCAAAGTCGTTGACGTCGATAGAATCCAATGGTTTTGAACCTTATTGTAGTGACGGAATCCTACAGAAAACACTCATTTGCTCAAGGAACCCAGCGCTTTTCATCCGTCCAATTTTTCAAGAAAAAAATGCGACTGTAACTGGTAATGTTGGGTTTATCACGCGGAAATGTTAATTATTTTAGCATAGCATCGTTTCAAACAAGAACGACTGACAGCTGTGAAGAATTCTGCTCTTTACTAATCCTAGGGTGAATTCGGTTAGATTTTTTTAAATTTTAGGTTCAATTGCGGCGGAACCTCTGGCTCACGAAAACTAAGGGATCCACAGAACTCAGGTAGGTAGGTGGTTTCTGTTTAACGACACTGTGTCATTACAAAGATGATTAGCGTTGCCCTCCTCCTTTATCCGTTCTTGGGACGGGCATTGCCAGAGTACGAGCAGTGGTATTCCGCTGACGTCGGTAAAAGGGTGTATAAACTTGGAATTGTAGTATTCTATTGTAAAGCGACATAATATGTCGCTTTGCAATAAATACTACATGTTATACTATCTTATAATGCCTGCGTTGCATTTAAATCAACTTTATGGCTGGTTACTGTTTAACAAAGTCGCATCATAACGAAGACAATTACCGTCGCCCTCCTTATTTATTTAGGCTTGGGACTAGCAATACAATAGGATGAGTTCGACGTTAGAATCAAGTAGTTAACTACAAAGGATAGGCATGAAAAAAAAACAAATTAATCTCGGTATTTCCCAGCTTTTATAGGTCTATTTATTCACTAGAAAAAGGTGTGTTACGTTTGAATCGCTATTGTCGTTTTGCATTCCGACGCTGAAATTTGTTCAGTCTCTTGTTCACGGCATGGAAGACGATAATTTTTATGCCTTTTTGAGAACTAAACTATATGTTACAGGGCCTCGTAAAAACGAATATGTAGCTTTCAAGAGATTTTATATACATTACTCACTAAAACTAACATTATTTACTGCGTTGGCCGGCCGCATGGGTTTAACCGCTTGCGTAGCCGGGTTAGCAGCTGGATATAGAGGGGACGTTCGTTGCAGAACACGCCACCCAGGCTTATCATTATTCAGCAGGTCATCTCATTGTAATTGTAATTGCAATTGAATATTTGTATAGCGCCACTCAAATCAGCGGCGCTCTCGACCCGCATCACTGTCAAAACCGGCAAAAAGAAAGGTTTTGAAGCGTCTACGGAACTGAAGAGGAGAAAGGACATTATCTTTATCTGGTCATTCCTAACTCAAGGACTGCCAAGCGACAGTCAAAATAGAATTAACGTTTCTATGGGTTTCTCACTGTGTTAATTTGACCAAGTTTTATCAATTTCTCTTCAAGGATTTAGCAGACGCAGCTGAAACTTAAAATTCATTCTCATTCGGTTGTTCGACCTGGTTTTTTAAACTCTCTCCCTGTGTCTGTGCGCTCTGCTCAGTCGCTTGTGTCATTTTGTTCTCAACTTAAAACTTACCTCTTTAAAATTGCTTATCCACCGTAGGCTGTCTCTCTGTCTTACGGACTTACCTTCTGGATATTAACCTGATCACGGCTTGACATTGGCGTGCCATCGGTTGATTCCTTGTGCATTAGATACTATCCCTGTTCTGGTCGATCATAGCAAATGCCTGAAAAAAGACACAGGCCAATAAAATATGGACGTTTTTCTACAGCGCCCTCATACGGGCCTCGACCGTTCTAATTTTTCAATGAACTGATCGGATGAGATCCTTCATCACCAACGCCCGTTTGGAATTGACGCGAAGCCTTTTAAAAGGACCCCGTGTATACGGACCACAAATAGACACCGTTTAAACGCTTCCCATCGCTATTATATTAAATCTCAATTCCGTTTAATCGGTCGTATAATAACCACGCCTTTCGAGCTTAGGCATTGACGTCAACAACATGGCAGCCAATATAGTTGCCAACAACAAGCAGTAGATTACAACCGATTGCTTGATGGTGCATTACAGCGACCGTTTGTGTATGCTTCAATGTAAAATGTCAACGCGCACGCTTTTATATAGCAACCGTATACGGGCCTCGACCACGCTCAGTTTTCAATGAATTCATCGGGTGTCGGGTGAGATCCATCAATACCGGTTTTCGATTGAGTGGATGTCACACCATTTAAGTTTGTTTAGGGCGATCTCTTTGTCATGTCATGTCATGTCGCCGTCGTCGCTTTGCGATGGTAGGCAACATGAATGGGTAAACTTTGTCCAGCATTTTCTATCACGTATTGCAGCCATTAGGCTGGTCCCAGATAGTCCAATCCATTTTATAATGTTGTAAGTCCAGGATATACTTGGTCTACCGCGGTTGCGAATCCCTTCTACACGAACAATCATCAGGCTGCCTTCGATGTTGTCCTTCGGCTGCCTCAGGATGTGTCCAAAGTACCTTAGCTTGCGGGTTCGGACGTGGTTCAGCAGTTCGATTTTGGTCCTCGCCAGCTAGTATATTTGTTCGGTGGTCATCCTTTTTGCCCAGGGAATTCTTAACAATTTCTGACGCGATCTCTTTAGACACCTTTAAAACGTTGTCAGCCGATGCTACATATAGAAACGACACAACCACTAAACAACTATGAACATCATAATAGTCGGATGTGACATTATTTACATAAGCATCTTTTGACAACGCTTTGAAGGTGTCTAAAGAAGGTGCTCTTAACGATCCATTACTGTGTCCAGCAATGGGGGCCTTGTTGTTGTTGCTGTCGTCATCGCCGTTGTTGTTCTTATTATCATTGTTTTAATCACTTCTTTATTATTATTATTATTATTATTATTATTATTATTATTATTATTATTATTATTATTATTATTATTATTATTATTATTATTATTATTATTATTATTATTATTATTATTATTATTATTATTATTATAACCAACAAACTCATATGCAGACGAATTGTTAAATGTAGCCTATCTAGGGATTCTTGGCTATAGACCGACATTCAGTCCTGGCTGCACGGTCTCCTTGTTGTTCGAGTCCGACGTGCCTAGAACAGATAGAGAGTTTCCAGTTTGCAGGGCAACTGATAGACGCTGCAGCAGATGGCTGGTCTCACGCTGATCTCCTGTAGCTGCTTTTATATTGGAACCAAGTTCTTGGATAAATTCCAGTGACTCGGCGTGCCAGCTTCCTGAGGTTTCGACTGCAACAGGTATGAAATGGTGCGATTGCGAGATGACAGCATATTTGTTTTCCTTATTGTGGGCTGCTTTTTCCGCTGCGGCACCTGCGTTTTGCGATGTTACATGCTGATACGATGCTGCGAATGTGTCTGGCACCGTGACATCCCACGCTAAGCATCGACCTCTGGCCCAAGGAATTATGGTGACTCCATCAGGCCTTTTGCCGTCAGCTCTGGAGAGGCCATTGGGCTCTTTGATGGCCGGTATTTTGGCTCTGATGAAGGCCCGCCAAATGACGTCGTTGATCATGGCATGTCGTTGTTGCCTCCCAGTTCCCTTGATGCAAGAGAATCCGTGATGGCCATTGGATTCTACTATCGCCCCACATTTACATGTGTGTTTTTCACATAACGCAGTGCCCAGCCGGATGCCGGCTGCTATTCTCAGAACTTCTCCTGGCATCCGTAATCCTGCGATTGTTATGGGTAGTGCTTGAAGCCAGTCTCCTGAGTGTGGTGATTGCGCAGCTAACAGTCTGGCTTTAGCAGTAGAATCAATGGCTCTTTCTGAAAGGCCTTCAAGTGCACACGATTTGATTAATAATAATAATATTATTATTATTATTATTATTATTATTATTATTATTATTATTATTATTATTATTATTATTATTATTATTATTATTATTATTATTATTATTATTATTATTATTATTATTATTATTTTATCTTTATTAAGGTTATGACTAATACTTTTACTGTAATCAATATTATTATCATCATAACTATTATCCTTATTATTATTACGCATTTATGAAGCGCCACTCTCTTTTGACGAAGCATCAATCGATGGCGCTAGCAATTGTGACTGAAAGCCTTAATAGGTAATCATGCTCTACAGAGTCGCCAAAACCAGTGTGTTACCTGGTGACCCGTCAATTACGCCCCCGACAATTGCGCCCCGACAATTGCGCCCCGACAATTGCGCCCCGACAATTGCGCCATAAAAATCCCGACAAAAGCGCCCCGACATTTGCGCCACATAATACGAATATATAAACCTCGTGTGTAATCCGGGACACAAATGACCGCGAAGAAGACAAGTGAGAAGCATACGTAAGTACCGCTGTAATCGCTATTTGTACGACGAATGATAAACAGAATTTATATATATATTATATGTTACTGTATTTATGTTACTGTTTTAATTTAAAAATACATTGTAATTAGAGTCGCAAGAGTAGACTCAAGGGCTACTGGGGAAGTAGCAAGACGGCAATGGAGACTGTGTATCATGACGATCGCTAAGGGCTCCTAGAGCCGACAGCACAAAGAGAGAGAGAGAGAGAGAGAGAGAGAGAGAGAGAGAGAGAGAGAGAGAGAGAGAGAGAGAGAGAGAGAGAGAGAGAGAGAGAGAGAGAGATAGAGTAGAGTAGAGATATTAGATATTAGATATTAGATATTAGATATTAGAGTAGAGATATTAAAGCTATTAAATCGAAACGAATTAACGAAATTAGAATTGTTAAGTGAATGAGCCTAAAGATCGACGTAAAGGACATCATAACGACCGCGACTAAAGATTTCGGCCTATATATGTTACTGTATTTATGTTACTGTTTTAATTTAAAATTACATTTTAATTAGAGTCGCCTAAAGACATTAAAGCTATCTTCTGTTTCTGCTAATTGCAGTAAATCATCGACGTCTGTACGACGAATTAAAAAAAGAAGGCGGTTAAAAAAGGGGGCGCAAATGTCGGGGCGCTTTTGTCGGGAATTTTATGGCTCAATTGTCGGGCGCAATTGTCGCGGCGCAATTGTCGGGGCGCAATTGTCGGGGCGCAATTGTCGGGGCGCAATTGTCGGGGCGCAATTGTCGGGGCGCAATTGTCGGGGCGCAATTGTCGGGGCGCAATTGTCGGGGCGCAATTGTCGGGGCGCAATTGTCGGGGCGCTTTTGTCGGGAATTTTATGGCGCAATTGTCGGGGCGCAATTGTCGCGGCGCAATTGTCGGGGCGCAATTGTCGGGGCGCAATTGTCGGGGCGCAATTGTCGGGGCGCAATTGTCGGGGCGCTTTTGTCGGGAATTTTATGGCGCAATTGTCGGGGCGCAATTGTCGGGGCGCAATTGTCGGGGGCGCAATTGTCGGGGGCGCAATTGTCGGGGCGCCGTGTTACCTTAATTCTGTCATACCTTACATGTTACCTTTACCTTTTCATTTTACCGTTAACCTTCGTATATTACCTTTAAAGAAGCAGCTGACGGACAAGCGACAAAAGATCCTAGAGCGGTTAAAGGAGGCGATAGAACTGAAATGGAACATTGACGAGCGCAGTCAACAGGTGTCCGCGTGGCTCAGCGATTGCCTGACATCAGAAGAGTTCAACGAGTACAGGGAGATGGTTCGCAGCCGGTGTCACGTGATACTGCAGTCACAGGCAATCGAAGACGAAACGGACCTGTTTCTGACGCAGAAGAATATCCTCTTCGTCAGGTGTTAGCCTCCACAGACCCCCGGCCACCTCCTCCGGAAATGACTCAAAACCAGACGGATATGACCAAAGTCCTGTAGAAAATGGCCATAGTCTAGCCGTAGATAGCCGAAGTCCAGCCGGAATTAACCCAATTCCACCTTTGCGATCCAAGTCCAGCCGGAAGTGACCATGCTCCAGCCAGAAATATTGTAACGACCCAAGTCCTGACCCAATTCCAAGCTCTTGTGGAAAAGTGTATTCCTATATACGCATCTGACACACTTAAAAAGACTTTAAACCCAAAAGTCCTATACCCCTCTCTGCCGAGGAAGTATTTGCGGATACGCTGTTTGTCTCCCATCGCTTAGTTTACGCTACAGCTTGAGAAATCTATGTTTATTTACATTCAATAACAGATTTACATCTCAACTTATGACTTACCTTTTTCGGGTTACTTATCCTCCACAGGCTTCAGATTAATTTAAGATTACGATAGGCTGCCTCTCTGTCTTATATTGCTCTGATTACGGCTCGGTTGATGCATTAGACACCGGCCCAATAGAAGTTACTAATTACAACTAAGAATACATTATGAATTACACAATTATATGACAGGAGAAGACTTTACCAAGAGGAAAGCTTGATAAGTCGAAAGTCCGGTCATTATGAACGCGTTGGCTATTATGGAGATGACGAACCATTTCATCATCAGGGACTCAACGCCACAACGAGTCCTGAGAGAAAGAACGACAAACCCTTGCAGAAATAAGAGCAGCTGTGTAGGTGTGGATCTATGTAGTGCCACTCCCTTAATTCCGATAGGAGAGACCAGAAAGGTCGCAGTCACGTCACTCCTGCATTCAACAGAGGGCGCTTCAGAGTAGTTTTTAGTGATGGTAAAAGCTGAACTTCATCAGGCATTGGGAGGTGGGAGATACCCTAGTGGTTATCGTTCTGAACTGTCAACCGAGAGGTCGGAAATTCAAATCCCCCCTAGGCAGCCAAATCATGATGAGTAAACGCACTGACTGTACACTGTTGGTGAGAAGATCAGACGGAGAGGGAGAGGACTGGCCATCCGCCATTATAGGCCGAGGCTAAGAAAATGAAGTCGTTAACACTTGGTACTCATGTCAGCGTCCTTGGTTATTTTAGTTGATGGATTGTTGGTTAGTTGCGGTTTAACGATCATGTTTCATAACATAGATGAGTAACGTAACCCTCCTTCCTCCAGGCTTGGGGCTGGCACCATCAGAGTACGAGTACGAGTATACGTAGTTATCAGTTTTATTAAGATTTTTTTTTGTTTCACCCCATTAGCCAACAATAATAATCGTAATTCATTACTTAAAGGACGACGGTAAGAATTAAAAAAAGGTGTGTAATATGACTCCTCTTTTTCATCAGGCCTTAACCTGGATGAAGTTGGAGGGCGAGGTAAATCATCTTTGTTATGACACAGAGTCGTAAAACAACAACATTTACAAATGAGAGAATAGATAAACGAATAACGTCACTGCCGAATTGCTTACTATATACCTTCACATGCATCTGTTATAAAGGTGTTTAGTTTCCAACATTACTCATGGCCTCTTTTATTCCTATACAGCGATTAAGATAGTAGTAAAGAAATCTGGAGCGAGACCATTATTTCATTTACCTACTTTGCATTGCTTCAGTTTACTTCCTTGCGGCAGCGGTGAACGCGCTCCTTTACCTAATGCCTGCTGAATTGAGATAGGCCTACTAGATAAATACTATAATACGAATAGAATACAAAGACACGTTGTACACAAAAGCCCCCGAGGTCTACCGCGCATCGCACGCCTACTCAATCGAGCGCGATCACACATATTTAATAAGCTATTGTAATTAGCGTTGCTGTACTGTCAACCCAGAGGTCGGTGGCTAAAACCCCCGCCATAGACACAGACATTTGTTCTAAGATTTCTACTTCACCTGCGCCCCCTAGCCAGCTTAGTTAGGATGAGTGCACTGACCGTACACTGTCGGTGGGGAGATCAGACGGCGAGGGAGAGGACTGGCCATCCGCCATTATAAACCGAAATAAGAAACTTAAGTCTTTTTTTCTGAGTCAAAGATAATATCAAGAAGGGAAAAAGATGGGCCAATGATGACGAAACTGCGCAGCGGCCTAAATAGGGCGCGCGATGCATTCTGGTCTATTCACAAGTATAATAACATTAATCTATTAGAGCGTAACTCCCAACTTTCTGAGCTTATGTTGCTAAAGTACCCAGCGAATCAACAGCGTTGACGAGTTGCTCTTTAAATAGCCTTGGTTGAATACCTTATAAAGGTGTTTTGCATCAAACATTACTCGTGACTTCTTTTATTACTATAATATATTAAATACTAAATCCGCCACGGGTCCTCCTCTGCTCGGGCCACTATGGAGAGTATTTTAATCATACTCTGCATTAGATCCTATGTTCTCGTTAATGTAAGCTGACAAACAGACTATCTGATAACAAATTCTTGCATTACAGTGATCCGCTTAGGATGTTTCTATGGTTTACTATCAATATGGGCGTAATATTATTGTGCGAGTCAGCCCAGATGCTTGTACCCTGCTAGGCCTATTGATATGATAAGGTACCGTAATCGGTTAGATGAGGTACAGCTATCGATAATTTGTGATTATGGCTATGCTTATATGGCAAAGTAAGCTATTGATGTGATAAAGTACAGTTGTTGATGCAACAAGGGAGTTATTTATGTGATAAAGTACCGGTCTAAGGCTAGCCAAACGTCCTAACTTAGTTTTATAAGCGTTGCTGTGAAGAGCAGGCTATTTCTTTCAAAATGTCACAAACATTGCCGATGAACTTTCTACTGAGTTCATAAAAGAGTAATCGATGTCAATAGCTTTTATGCCTTTATCAATAAAGATTCGTCAATAATGAGCATGTCCGGTACACACACATTAGTGCATCCGTACTAATGCCATAGCAGAAATAGTGATAGTTTGATTCGTATGTATGTATCCAAACACTTGCCTGAAGATCATTTTGTTGGATCGTGGTTTCATCGTATTAGGTCGGGAGCGCCTCTGACGAGTAGCCTTTGAAGTGGCGCTATGTAAATTTCCAAATGCCATTACTTAAACTAAAACCTTATAAGTACCTCAAAAGAGTAGTATTGTTGTAAAGAAGGTTTAACGAGATGTTGTGGCTGCCAGAACCGTCGACCGTACTTTACTTTTTTATCCAGTTCGGAGACCGATATCGCAATCGCCGTCAAAGGCCGTTGACATGATAGGGAAGATACGTGTGTGAATTAAATAACTCATTGGCCGAAGGTAAATATATAGGGCGGACATAACACTTTAAAGAGGTGTGCAATTATTTCGAACAGTTATCACCGTTCCTATGGCAACCACAACGTGATATAAAATGACAATTAAGGTCGACCAACCGTAGCGTCGGACAACTTATACTTATAGATGGAATATTACAGTTAAAAGAGGTGTGTAATTATTTTGTAAAGTTCTCAGCGTTCGTATACCATAACACAGTCTAGGTGGAATATTGATTGTTTAATTGCTGTTTAACGACGTCGTGTAATAACAAAGACGATTAGCGTCGCCCTCATCCTTTATCCAGGTTTGAGGGGCAGGTTAACGACATTTTATGGCATCTTATGACTTTGACGTTGGTAGAAATTTTTTTTACAGTCCTCACCG
The DNA here is from genome assembly GCA_963556255.1 of Allolobophora icterica. NCBI lineage: Eukaryota > Metazoa > Annelida > Clitellata > Crassiclitellata > Lumbricidae > Allolobophora > Allolobophora icterica. Next base: position 48,956,227 of record OY744611.1, read on the forward strand.
TTCGTTTGGCATAATGCGTTTCTGTTACATGAAGATTAGCTGTAGTTGGCAGTTCTGAACTTTGAAGGAGGACAATGTCAATTCAGTTGCATTGTATTGCATAGTATAGAGATGTCGCTAAAACTGGGAAACACGATCCTCTCGTTGAACACCTTAAAAGCGATTTCAGCCAATGCCATATAGTCATCAACTGCGGCATGTCCAATAAGAAACTCCGCCACAGCTTGTGTGATCTGGCACTGCCAGTCCCAACCCTGGATAAAGGAAGACGGCGATGCTGATAATTATTGCTGCTATTATTATTAAAGCAGTTTTATATAGCTCCTCTTCAAGATTGACTGCTCAGGAGCACTCCCAACCCAACCACGGTCGAACAACGCAGTTTTGAGGACAGTAAGAAACAGTCTAGTGATCACAGAGTTTCGTTAAACTGCTACTACTACTATTACTACTGTTCAACGAAATGATCATGCTATCCAGTTTTAATAGCTTTACGATGGAATACAATACAACTGTTTTTTGATATAGCCCTCCTTCCAAAGTTCACAACTGCACATTGGGGGGGGGGGGAGATAGAGTAGTGGTAACACTCATGGCCAGGAGAGAATAAGGTACGCGGATCGACTCCCGTAACCGCTCTAGGGCGGCGCCTTGCATGACTGCCAAAACCGCGTGATTAATTAAGATATTGATTGTACTTTCATGTTTCAATGTTATCTTACTGCGTCTGTCGGTTTGAAATAATAAAGAATATAATTATTTTACATACGACCATTATGGACGAACATCGATGGAACCGAACAATTATAGTACGTAAAGGCCTTGTTCAAGGTACCTAAACAGTGACCTCCTCAGTGAAGGATCGAACCTGTACTCTGTGTTACAGATTGCGCGCTTTATCAATTCGGCTCCCTTTAACATTTAGTCTGTCATTGACGTTGACTTCTCCTTGCTTTTGTGAATTAGTTCCAATTCGCAAATATCAAATATTAACGGCGATCGATATTTATGTACCTTTGATGGAAGCTGTTTCAGAGGTGTCCTCTGAGATCATCGTCTAATCTGGACTTGGCACTAATATAATATAAATCAATATAATATAGTATATAGTATATAGTTTTTAAGTGAGTAAACACTTATAACGTATCCCTCTGAGACTACATGACAAAGAAACGATCCAACAAAGTTTTTCGTGGCTTGCTAGTTATAGAACCTTAAATAAATACGTTATAAAGGCGTTTAAGTTTACTCTCTTAAAAACTTGTCTTTAGTCAGTTTTCTAGTGTTAGCGAGAGCTCATGGCTTCTGAACCGTTAACATCACCTATTTCAAGTGACATTGACTTCAAGTTTAATGACGCTGTGTGACAATGAAGATGCCCCTCTTCCTTTAGACCTTTACCCATACTTAAGACTGGCACCACCTGAATACAAGGCACTGGATGTGTTTAAAAGTTGTCATGAATTTCTGGATGGAGCCTAACACACTTGACAAAGGTGTCGAAACGTGGTAAACAATTCAAAATTTAATACTGTGGCTGGACATGAAATATAAGCACCTCAGTCTTCTCGGCTTCACCATATCATAAAGTCATCAGCACGTCACGAACTCTGTATTGTAATCTATCCAGTTGTTCAATGAGTAATTAAGTAATTAAGCTTAGCAAGTATATAGGCTATTCCTTATCTTCAATTATAAATGAAGAAACCTTTACGAACTCTCCTTGCCAAAAGATCATATATTTGTATAGTAAAATTTCAGCCTAAAATAAAAATGTCTGAGACGTAACCTTAGTCACATTTTGATGACGTAAGCGATTGTGATGACGCCACAGTGTGATACACAATTTCGATGACGTCATAGGTTGATGCTCTCCCTTTGATGACGTCATTCTCCTGCGTCATCTTACTCATCTTCGTTTCCTTATCCACTAGAAATAGGTGTGCCACCTTAGGATAGCTGTGGTCGCTTTTGTACTCTTAAGTTGGAAATTGTTCATTTCCTTATACCAAAAAAAAGAAAAGGACAATTTTTGTGCCTTGGAGAACTTTGCCGACTAAACAATATGTCACAGTGGCCTAGCACAAACTAAGATGTAGCTTTCAAGAGAATCTCTACACCTTTTTACTGAAAGCTGCATTATTGATTGCGCTGGCTGGCCGTATCGGGTTTACGGCTAGCGCAGGGATTAAAGAGACTTTGAGCCAGGTTAGCAGTTCGATAAGTGGCAGTTCGTGGAAGACCATGCCACCCAGATTATTATTCAACAAGACATCGGATTATCTTTGTCTGTTTGTAGCTAAATCAAGAACTGTTAAGTGATAGTCACAATAGAATTATCGTTACTAAGGGTTTCTCATTGTGTGACTTTGACCAAGTTTTATCGATTTCTCTTCAAGAGTTTAGCAGATGCAGCTGAAACTTAAAATAATTCGGTTGCTCGACTTGGTTTTTGAAACTCTCTTCCTATGTTTGTGCCATCTCCTCAGTCGCTTGTGTCATTTCGTTCTCGATTTAAAACTTGTCTTTTTCAAACTGCTTATCTAACATAGGTTGCCTATGCCTTACGATCTGATCTTCTGAATATTTGCCCGATTACGGCTTGGCTTGGCGTGCCATCGGTTGATGCCTTGTGCATTAGATGCCATCTCTGCGCTGATCGATCAAAGCAAGAACCTGAAAATACACAGTTAAATATTAACTTTTTGCTACGGACGTCGACCCTTTTCATATTTCAATGAATTCAGCTTGTGAGATCCTTCACCACCGCTGCCCGTTTGAATGGATGCCACTCCATTTAAGGTTGTTTATAGTGCTCTTTATACACCTTTAATACTTCGTCAACCGATGCAATATATGAAGGCACGCAATAAAATATGTCATCGACATAATCTTTTTCAGTGGACTTATTTACATAAAGCATCGGTTGAAACAATTTTAAAGGTGTCTAAAGATCGCTATGGACAACCTGGCCACTATAAAATTTAATAGAGTTAATAATTTTCAATAAATTTTAGTCGTTGCTTCTGATTTACTGGTGAAGCCCTCGGCTTCAAGAATATTTTTCCCGGCGGCCCACGGTGTCAAAAATGTTGGACAGCACTGATCTATATATAATCTCTAACACTTGGCATCTCTAAGACCTGTTTCACGTTTGCCTATAGTATCCAGCCATGCATTACACAGAACACGTCCTGTCCTGAGTCTAGTAATAAGAACCTCTTGTTTCCTTGATGTGTCCATATATTTAATGTCCGTGGAAACAAGAGGTTGAATTGATTTATAAAAATTTCCTTTAGTCTCATTGTCATATTGATTCTGCCATTTGTTAATTGTATGCTTTTTAATTATAGAACATATTTCATTTAATTCTAAATAGTTTGTGGATTATTCTCTGGTAATTCCTGACTTTGCTTTCCAAAGGAGTCTGCCATTTCATTTCTGCCAGACCAACATGACAAGGAATCCAGGCTATTTTAATTTTGCCATTCTGCAACTTGTTAGCATTATGCAAAAATTCTAACAAAAGGTTTGGCCGGGATTTAGATTTAGTTTCTGTGACAGATGTGGCTACACTTAACGAATCTGTAAGTATTATGAAGTTGTTTTTAATTGCGTTTTCATTTTCGTATTTAAATAATTGAAAGATTGAACGACTGTTGCTAATAAAGTCTTTGGTGATTTGCATTTTATATAGCCTCATAATTATGAAGACTTGAAAAAGGTGTTTTGCATCAGCATTACTCAAGACCTTGTTGATTCCATTAAACCCGCCACTGCTGCGAAAAGCAGATGGTCACAATAGTAAGTACCTTAGTCCTACACTACGTTACATTCCATGTCTCCCGCTTATACAATTCACCAAGCAAACTATCTGATAACGTTGTCCTCCCATTACAACGATTCGCTTAGGATGGTTGTATGGTTTGCTATCAATATCGGGGTAATATCATTGTGCGAGTCAACCCAGATGCTTGTGCACTGCTAGGCCTATTGATATGATAAGGTACGGCGACTGATATGACAAAGCACCGTATTGATGTGATAAAGTAGAACTGTTGATATGGCAGAGTAGAGTTGTTGAGGTGATAAAGTACGGATATCAATAGGATAAAGTAAATATAAAATGTTAATGTACACTTTTTCTAAAGCGACCGTATGGCCTCGATCCTGGTCATATTTCATTGAATTGATCCTTTACTTTATCACATCAATGACTGTAGTTTATCACACCAATCACTGTCCCGCTGCCCCATTCAATATGATGCCGCGCTGTTGAAGGTCACCGGGTACTGACCGAGTACATTTATTATCATGATAAATTACAGTTATCGCGTGCAGACCCGTGTTAAGGGGTCCTGGGGCCCTGGAGCACTCTGTCACGTTGGGGCCCCTTCCTTCCCTTCCCTCCTCGTCCCTTCCCTTTCTCCTCCCCTCCATACCTCTCTTTCCCTTCCCTCCCTTCCCCTTCCCTAACTTAGTAATATTCAAATCTGCTCAGACTCCAATCAATCAACAACAAATTGAACAATAATAGTAAGCACATTAATTTACTCACTCATATTCGCATTACATTACAGAGCAGTGCAAAAGTCTGTAAATGGATTGTCAAATTATTTTACGCTAGTCAGTGGTCACATTGGCTTTTTCATCATCAAACTGCAAACAAACGCGCAAATGGGTTTCAGGCTACAGCGACTTTCCAAAAGAGTCTGCCATCTCATTTGCTGCCAGACCGATATGGCTAGGAATCCAAGCGATTTTAATTTTGCTTTTCTGCAACTTGTTAGCATTATGCAAAAATTCTAACAAAAGATTTGCCTGGGATTAAGATTTAGTTTCTTTGATAGATGTGGCTACACTTGGCGAATCTGCAAGTATTAAGAAGTTGTTTTTAATTGCATTTTCATTTTCATATTTAATTATCCATTTGACATATTGGACTAAACTCAAGTTACTAATAAGGTCGCTGGTGATTTGCTCATTATATAGCCTTATATGAAAACTTTATGAAGGTGTTTTGTATCAGGATTACTCAAGGCCTCGTTTATTCCATTACACCCGCCACTGCTGCGAAAAGCATATTAAAGACGGTCACGATAGAAAGTACATTGATCCTACGCTACATTATATTCCGTGTCCACCGCTAATGCAATTTACAAGCAAACTCTCTAATAATGTTGTCTTCCCCATTTTTGATCCGCGCAGTATGTTTGTATGGTTTGCTTTCAATATCGGCGTAATGTTATTGTGCGAGTCAGCACAGATGCTTGTATCCTGCTAGGCCTATTGACATGATAAGTTACGGCTATTGATATAATAAAGTACCGCTATTGATATGATAAAGTAGAATTGTTTATATAGCAAAGTAGAGTTGTTGAGGCGATACAGTGCGGAAATAAATGGGATAAAGTAAACACAAAATGTAAATGTACACCTTTTTCTATAGTGACTATATGGCCTCGATCCTAGTCATTTTTCATTGAATTGAACAGGTGAGATGATTTACTTTATCACATCAATGACTGATCCGCTGCCCCTTTCAATAAGGTGTCACGTTATTGAAAGTCATGGAACAAGTACAGTTATTATTATAATTAAGTACAGTTATCACGTGATTCAGTAGTTATGATGTGATAAAGTACAGTTATTGCTGTGAAAACGTACAGTTATTGATGCGATACATAAGGTTACAGCTATTGATGTAACAAGGGAGTTATTGATTTGATAAAGTACCAGTCTAAGGCTAGCCAATCGTTCTAATTTACTTATACAAGAGTTGCTGTGAAGAGCAGACTATTTCTTCCAAAATGTTTCAAACATTGCCGATGTGCTATTGTTCGGATTACTCAACAGACTTCAGAATACGATTGTGAAAAGCTGCCTCTCTGCCTTACGGACTGATCTTCTGGATATTAACTTGATTTTGTCTTGGTATTGGTGCAAGTAATTCCGGTTGATGCCTTGCGTATCAGAGACCGGCGCCATAGAAGTTAGTAATTACAAATAATATTATTACGATTACATCTTGAATTACACGATTAATTGGGACCGTAAGACTTTACCAGGAGGTAATCTTCATAGGTCGAAAGTCACCTTTCGACATTGGGACTTCTGTGGCTCAATCTAGGTCTTTTGCCTCCATTGGCCCTGCTCTTTGGAATGAGCTTCCTCCGTTCGTTCTTCTATTCTCTCAGGTAACGTCTCTTCCTCTTTTACGTTTCTTAAAACTTGCTTTTTCTCTCGGGGTATCTCGCACTGGCAGCGCTTCTGAATGTCCCTCCCGCTAGAAGCGCCTTATAAATATCCAAATACAATACAAATAGGCGCTCAACCGCACAACGAATCCTGACCGTGGCCTCCATGTTACAAGCTTAGGTCTGGTGAGCGCGGATTCGGAGAGGAAGAACGACCAACCCTCGCAGAAATAAGAGCAGTTGTGCAGATGTGGATATACAGGTAGTGCAACTTCCATAATTCCATTAGGAGATACCAGATAGGACGCACTCACGTAACTTCGGAATTTGTGCAACAGAGGGCGCTTCTAAGTTTTCAGTGATTGCAAACGCTCAAACTCCATCCGTATTTAAGAGTTGGGCGAGTTGTACAATGGTTAGTGTGATGGACTGTCAAACGAAAGGCCTGGGGTTCAAATCCCCGCCATTGACTCAGAAATTTGTTTTGAGATTCCTGCTTCACCTGCGCCCCCTAACCAGCATTATTATTTTTGTTTCGGCAAATGCAAAGCAATTTCTAAAAAGAAGTGCAGTGTTAGTTAACTTTTCTCTCAATTTATTTATTCTTAAAGGAAGAATGGAACAATTAAAAAGGTGTGCAAAGGAATGCGCTTCTTCATCAGGCCTAGAGCGGGTCCATTCTTTTCAGGTTCTGGCCGGGACCCTCTGCCGCAGTCGCAGGTCCAGTTGGCTCAAACTCATCAACGAGGTAATTTAATATAGAAATTACTATGAAATTGTTACACTACTAGGTAGGCGTGGTCCTGACCGACCCAGAGGCATAGTTTAACCATAACCATAACCATAAATTTTATTACTTCGCAAAATATGCAGTAACATAAATGATATCATTCAGTGTAAAATTTTAACAGAAAACAGATCAATTAATTAGTTTAATTGATCTGTAAAGGGAGAGAAACCCTTAAGGGACCTGGGTCCCGCTATGTCCCCTTGTACATGAGAAATAGTGGCAATTTTACACTGAATGATATCATTTCTGTTACTGCATATTTTGCGAAGTAATAAAATTTGCAGCTCCCTCAACCCTGCACACCAACTCTTGTAATTCCTCTGGTGACGTAGTCAATAAGACAATGTCGTCGGCATAATTATCTTAGATTGTTGATGGTTTTCCCCCCGATCCTAAATCCACCAGTAAATCCTTGCAGTGCTTAACGCATCACTTGTTCTCCTAGGATATTGAACAAACATGGAGAGAGGTTGCATTTTAAATATGGAGCTGCAAACGAGTATAACTTGAAGATTAATGCCACAAAGACAAAAGTAATGACGAATACTGATAAAGTACTTGAGATTAGGGTGGTCGATGGTAGGCTGGAGCAGGTAGACTCTTTTGTCTATTTGGGAAGCAGAGTAAAGAAGTATGCAGACTGTAATGGCGAGGTGAAGTCAAGGTTAGCCATGGGTACATCAGTTATGATTAAGCTAGCAAAGTTGTGGAAAAACAAAGCAATCAGCACTTAGACCAAGCTACGTTTGATGAGAGCCTTGGTGTGGCCGGTGGCAACATACGGTTGCGAGGCCTGGACACTAAAGAAGAAAGAAGAAAGATACATCCAGGCTATTGAAAACAAATGTATCAGGAAATTACTTCGAATTTCATGGACAGAAATGGTGACCAACGAACAAGTTTACAAACGGGCGAGGATAAAGAGCGAGTTACTAGGTCATATCAAATCTCGAAAATTACGGTACTTTGGACATGTTATGCGACAACCACAGGATAGCATCGAGAGTAGTGTGATGACGGGTCTGGTGGAGGGAGTTCGTGGACGCGGAAGGCCAAGAATCTGTTGGTTCGACAACATCATAACTTGGACTGGCCTTTCAGGAGTTGGTTTATTAAAAGTCGCAAAAGACAGACAACACTGGGCAGCGATACTCCATTCATGCAGCCAACCGTCGCGAAGCGACGACGGCGTATTGACATGACATGACAACTTGTCATTAATATCACATCATTATGCATTTATTCATAGTAGTCTCGATCGCTGTTTAACATTAGATTTGGTGTTCAATTTTTAATTGTTAGGTTCTTCCATCATCTGGAATGCGTCTCCTCAGCCGAGGCCGCCTTGGTTCTCTGCGTTGGTAAAATTAAATAACGTCGTTGGTGAATTGCTTCGGATATATCTCTAGATGATCATGTTATAAAGGTGTTCAAAATCAACCAGTTAACCTCATTGCCTCGTTTGTTCTTAAACAAGGATTGAACATTTTTTTGAGCCAGAGTGAAAGATTTTAACAAGGGAACAAGATGAGTCACTGAAGACGAAACTGTGTAGGGCCTAACTAGACCGCGCGATGCATTCTGGTCTTTCGACGAGTATAGCATTAATTTAAAACAATGAAAACGCATCTTTCTGAGCCCATATTGTCACAATTAAGAGTTGCATTAAAGTTTGTCATGGTATCCAATTCTCAGGTTGACGAAAACTTTAAACATTTCTAATGGGACTCGACTAATATACCGGTACTTTAAGACAAGAATGGATTTGTATCGTTTCGACTTTGAAGTAGGCGGAGTTTACTGGCCATGCCAATCACATGGGCTACTTGGTTCTCGTAGTAGTAGTAGTAGTAGTAGTAGTAGTAATAATAATAATCTTCGTTTATATCTTAAAACTGACAATTGCACAGTATGATTACTAATCAGTATGAACGGATGATCACACGTTATTACAGGAGTCGATTTTTAACTGTATACGGCAGCCTTGCAAAGCGCCCATCACGTCCTACATCTCATTTTCACAAACGCGCCATCTCGCGAATTGATAGGCCGAGTGGACCTTGAGAGGGCTACGGGAGGCGATCCCGCTACCTACTGCACTTCACGCCAGTGATGTTACCACTTTTCTATGGGCCCCCATTGTAGTAATAGTTTCAGTTTAACGACACTGCGTGATGGCAAATATCATCAAAGTAAAATTGGTTTTCATAAAGAATGAGATATTTATATGGCCTTGGATGAATATTTTATTAAGGTGTTTATATCAATATTACTTGTGGTTTCGTTTATTCCGATATATTGTAAAATGCACCACTGGCCCGATCAGCCGAGGGCTACGATAGAAAGTACTTTAATTTACACTAGAGATAAAGAAAAGACCGAGAGACAATCGAAGACTTACTGATCCCTTTACTTGTCTATTTACTTTGGAAATCCATTTACTCTGCTGCAGCAACTGACATGAAACCGTCTGCGGATGAATCTCCAGTCAGTCATCATGTTACATTAGATTCTATGTCCCGTAATTGCAATTTTACCAAGAAAACTATCTGATAATGTTGTTTTCCTATTAGAGTGATCCGCTTATGATGTTTGTATGATTTGCTATCAATATGGGCGGAATATTGCTTTGCCTTTCAGCCCAGACGCTGTTAGTCCTATTAATTGTATAAAGTTAGGCTATTGATATCATAAGATACTGCAACTGATCAGATAAAGAACCTTTATCGATTTGACAAAGTACAGCTGTTGATATGGCTCTGTTGAAGCAGAGTTGTTGAGGTGATTTTATAAAGTACGGATATTAATAGGATAAAATAAATATAAAATGTAAATGTACACTTTTTTCTGTGGCAACTGTATGACCTCGACCCTGGTCATTTTTCAATGAATTGTTTGGATGAGATCTAACACCGCTGACCGTTTGAATATGGTGCCACGCCATTGAAGGTTCCCGTATAAGGCCTACGGACCTTACAGTTATTCCTATGATAAAGTACAGTTATTGATGTGATAAAGTACAGTCATTAAATTAGTTTTAGAAGCGTTCCTGTGAAGAGTATTCTTCCCAGATATATCAAACATTTCGGATGTGATCTGCTACTTTTCGAGCATTCTATTGAGTTCATCAAAGAGTTCATCAACGTCAAAAGCTCTTATGCCTTAGTCAATAAAGATTCGTCTATAACGAGCATATCATTGGCACACGCACACATGCATCAGTGCTTCCGTACCAATGCCATCGCAGATATAGTGATAGTGTTAGTTGTGTGTATGTATCCAAATAATTGCTTGTACACAATTTATTTGATTGTAGTTCCATTGTGTTAGGTCTGGTGCGCTTCTGATGATTCTCTCTTGAAGTGGCGCTGTATAAATTTGTAATTACCGTCACGTAAAATAGCATCTTGTAGCTACCTCAAAATAGTAGCATTGTTGTAAACAATATTTAACGACATATTGTGGCTATTAGACCCATCGACCTTAAATTACTTGTTTGTCCAATTCGAAGCTAATCTCACAACCGCCACATAAGAGACTCGTTCGTTCAATTGTCGTTATTAATGAATTGAATACTAGATAGGTACGCTTAAACCTTAAAAGAGGTGTGTAATTAGTTTGAACAGTTTCCATCGTTCGTATGGCCTAATGATGGATCCAGCGTTGAACGACATCTTATAGTAACAAAGACTTTTGACGTCGTCAGAAATTAGTTTGGGATATTACAGCTCCTACCTAATTTGAATCATAAGAAAACGAGAAACTTATAGGGTTTGAAAGACACAAAGAAAAGATGTCAAAAGAGAGCCGTAAACTACAGGGCATATTTTAACTGTATAACTAGTGGGACAAATGTCCCAGTAGTTTTAGGATTTGTCCCAGTAGTCAGAGCGATTTGTCCCAGGCAATGTATGTATAAAGTACAACTAGTGGGACAAATGTTGCAAGAATTTAAAGATTTGTCCCAGTAGTATAATGAGAAAGGTATGACATTATTGTTGAATGACCCCTTGTTATTGGTTTGGAGACCCGAGAAAAGTTGTAAAAGAAGCGGAGATGAATTTTGAATTTTTTTTAGAAAAAGTCTAAAAGTTGTAAGTTTGTGAAGATTAATTCCTTAAAAAAAGTTCTTCGACCAGATCATGGCCGACTTTCTCCGACCCACCTCTGAGAGACGAGTTCTAAAGAAAGATCATGAACTAGACCCATGGCTGATTTTGTCCCAGTAGTCAAAATTCCTTAAAATGTGCACAGGTAAACTGTCATTAAGATCACGAAGATTAACCGCAGTTGATGGAAATGGCATTGCTTGAAATTATTTTCAAGGTGTCCAACGAGACGATCGTATTCTCGAGTTATAATTACATATTTTTACGAAACAAGGCAATAGAATTGTATTTGATATTGGCGTCCTTTCGAAATTCAGAACTGCTCACATGTGCACGACCATACGACAGAACATCGATGGCTCTGAGGTAATAGATATAATTTTAGGAGCCCGAGGCGGACGGTGCAGGCCGAGTTGCAATGATGATGGAGGAACCGAGAATCTGTGGAATTCGGGGGTCGGGGAGAGATCGTTCCAGAGTCGCGGTGCAGTGTTGGATATGGCTCGGTTTTAGAACTTTGGATGAGTAGGGACCGCCGGTCGAGAAAGACTTAGATAGGAGGAGGATCGGTTGGAGAAGGCTGCCTGGATGGTGAGGAGATCACGGAGGTACTTGGGCTGGAAGTATTGTAGGGAGTTATTATATCTTCGTTTATTCAAACAAGTTCCCACTGACAGAACACAATGAGGTACCGTTTTCTTGGGCAGTGATTATATAGCTAAAAACTGTTTCTTAAACGTCAAGCGAGCCAGAATGTTGTTTGAGGGGTAATAACTGATCGAAGTTTCCTTGCCAAAGATTTATTTGTATTGTAAAATTACAGCGTTTACAGTAGCCAGCTCAACATATCTATCTAAAAATTTAGACCTTTAGTAATTAGTTTAACTACCCTATTATACGCTTTGTTTTGTAATATATTTACTGTTGAAAGGTTTGTAATAGAAATTTCATTTTTATACAATTGAGATTTATCTCGCAACATCTTAGATATATCTTCTGTTTTACATTCAAGTAGGAGGTGGTGAATAGTCTCCATGACCTGACAGGTATCACATACCGTTATTAAAATGGTGTATAAACTTGGACTTGTAGTTATCTATTATAAAGCGATGGCCTGCGTTGCCACTAAGATCGACTTTATCGTTAGTTACTGTTAAACAACGCTGCATCATAACAAAGATAATTAGCGTAGCCCTCCTTCTTTATTCAGGCTTGGGACTGGTACTATAATAGGATGGTCTTTACGTTATAGGATCAAGTAGTTTAACTATTTCTTATGGCATCAAAGGAAATAAATTAATCTACAGTTTTTATTGTAAAATTCGATTAGTTATACTCTATTGCCAAGATATTTGCTTCACCTTACGTCGATATTTATATCTTGGCTTTATAAACCTGATTAGTAACCAGAAAAAGGTATGCTGCTATTGAATCACAATTGTCGTTTTTGTACTCCTACGCTAAAAATTATTCAGTTTCTTATACACTACAAAGAAGAGAACAATTTTTGTGCCTTTAAAAACTTTGAAGACTAAACCATATTATGTTACAGTGCCTGGTAAAAACGAAGATGTACCTTTCAAGAGATTTTATATCGCTTACTTACTAAACCTCGCATTATTGACTGGGTTGGCTGGCCGTACTAGTTTACTGGCTTGCGCAGGGATTAAAGTTACTTTGAGCCGGGTTAGCCAGGGAAGTCATTCCAATTTTTCGAAAAAAGGAAAAAAATGATGTTAAAAAGACAAAGAGTAAGAAGAAAGGGATTAAGAAAAGAAAAGACACGAGGTCTATTTGCCGCACTGGCTTACAGTTTTGCACATGTTGACTAAATACAAACATGGGCGGCGATCCCGGGGGTCGAGGGAAACAATATCCCATCTTAAACGGTGGGGACACAGCATACAGTTGCTTCCCACATTTCGAAGAAACACCAAAAACGCTTTTTCGCGCATTTTCACCTCTTTTTGCTCCGCCTGCATGGAAAAAAGCTGAAATGTCGTCCCTAGGGTTAACACCTCGATACGCTTACGTTCGCGGGAGACCACGTCACCCAGACTTAGGCTCCTGTCATTATTCAACAAGGCCATCTGATTATCGTTCTCTAGTCATACCTAAATCAGGACTGTTTTGTGACATATCAAAAGAATTAACGTTACTAAGGGTTTCTCACTGTCTGACTTTGACAAAGTTTAATCGATTTCTCTTCAAGGGTTTGGCAGACGCAGCTGAAACTTAAAATCATTCGGTTGCTCGACCTGGTTTTTGAAACTCTCTCCCTGTGGCTGTGTACTCTGCTTAGTCGCTTGTGTCATTTCGTTTTCAACTTAAAACTTACATCTTTCAAATTGCATATTCACCATAGACTGCCTCTCTGTCTTACAGGCTTATCTCCTGGATATTGACCTCATTACGACTCGGTTTTGGTGCGCCATCGGTTGATGTCTCGTGCATTGGACACTGGCACAATAGAAGCTTACTACTTCCTTACTTACTTACTTACTAATCTGGCGCCATTGTTCTCTATTGAAAATTCTTCGGCTAAAAGTACTGACGCATATTGGAGGTTTTAAAAAGGTGTCCTTGCATGTTAAGTAACTTAAGTCTGTGGTCGTCAACCACAGCAAATCCACGATAATGAAATCGGCGCTAAAACAATATATTTTCATCGTTGTTCCAACTTCTAGTTTGAGTTTTATTATATTATACGTTCGTCGATCATCCAGCTTCTAGTTTCAGTAACATTTTCATCAATCATCCAACTTCTAGATTGAGTTTTACTAAGAAATTTTTCATCGCTCAAGCAATGTAAATAATTTCAGACGCTAAAGGCCAAGAGTACCTACGTTTTAACCCACATTTTTTATTTAGCAACCTTATACTGGCCTTGACCCTGCTCAGTTTCAAGTGAATTGATCGCGTATGATCCTTCAAAACCGATATCCTATTGAATGGATGCCACGCCATTTAAGGTTGTTAAGGGCGATCTCTTTAGACACCTTTTAAACGTTGTCAATCGATGCTATATATTAATAGTACACAGTATATGAGCAGTTCGGTTTGCGTCGGAACATTTTATAGCTATGTGTATTATAAATAACATTAGATATGTTGCTTTGGGTGATGTGACATTACTGACATTGTAAGCTTATGTTTGACACCTTTACATGGTGTTATACGGACACTATAAGTTTATCGTTTTCTAGAAATTGTATTTGTGAATTGTCGTCAACGGCCATTGTTGCCAAAGGACGACGTTAAACTTTGGAATAAATAAATATGAGCAGTCTTGCACATAACCGGTGATAGTAGTAGTTTCAGTTGAACAACACTGTCTGGTGACAACCGACATTAGCGTCATCGTTCTCCTCCTCCAGCTTAGGACTGGCGCTGCCACAGTACCATTAGTGGCAGAGTTACACCGAGGGTCGTTTTTTTACTGTATTAAATTTTTATAAAGTATCGCTTGACAACGTTTAAGAGGTGTCTAAAGAGAGCGTTCTAAACGATCCACTATAGTGTCTCACAATAGGGGGATTATCCGCGTTAGAGACCTTTCGCTGAACTAGCGCGCAATTGCTCTACCAGTAAAGTATATTTCTAATCCTAGTATTTCTGTGCAGATGACTGGGAATACGAACTCAAAGCAATTCGAGAAGTTTCTTTCCTATCTGGAACAGCTGGAGAAAGTCATCCAGCTTCTTCTCAACCTTTCCGTCCGTCTGTCGAACGTTGAAAAAGATCTCTGCCAGATTTTGGAAGACAAGAACGATAAACAGAAGGTCAGAAGAGATTGGAAACCAACCACAGACCTGGTCTATCTTCGGTGGATATTATCATTGTTGTTGTTGTTGTTGTTGTTGTTGATAAACTGAATCTGCAGACGCACATCCGTAATATTTAAACTCCGCCAAAACGAAACAGCGTCTCAGTTTTTTCCTGAGCCAGGTCAAAGACATCAAGAAGGGAGGAAGATTGGCCACTGCTGACGAAACTGCGTAGGTCCCTTTTAAAAAGCGGGCGATGAATTCTGGTCTATCCAGAGGTATAAAACATTAATCTAAACAGCGACAACTTAACTTTCTGATCTTGTACTTTTGTCCCGAATGAATAACTGTATTGGTGAGTTACCATTTATATAACCTCAGTTGAATACTTTATAAAGGTGTTTTGCATTAATATTAATCGCGGCTTTGTTTATTCCTATATATTATTACTAAATCTGCCACTGACCCAAACTGCTGAGGACCACGATAGAAAGTACTTTAATCCCACTGTACTCTAAATCCTGTATCCTCATTCACACAATTTACCAAGCAAACTATCTGATGATGTTGTCTTTCCAATACAATGATCCGCTTCTATAGGATGTTTCAATGGTTTGCTATCAATATCGGAGGAATTTTACTGTGCGCGTCACACCAGACACTTTCAAACTGCTAGGCCTATTGACATGATAAGATGCGGCTATAGATATAATAAAGTACCGTTATTGGTGAGATAAAGTACAGCTGTCGATAAGGCAAAGTACAGTTGTTGATGTGATAAGGTACAGATATTGATGTGATAAAGTGTAGTTATTGATGTGATAAAGTACAGTTATTGATGTATGAATGGAGTTATTGATGTGATAAAGTACTAAAACTAGCACCTTATAAGTACATCACAATAGTAGCATTGTTGTAAAGAATGCTTAACGACATATTGTGGCTGCCAGGGCCGTTGACCTAACTTAATTGGTTTATTCAGTTCAGAGACCAAATCACAAACGCCATCAAAGGTCGTTGACACGATAGGAGAAAACTCAGCGATGTTATCAAACTTGGTTAATGGAGCAACATTTCACTGAAAAATAGAAATGGAAACACGAACCAACCGATTATATGTACATGTATGGCGGATATCACGCTTAAAAGAGGTGTTGAATTATTTTTGAATGATTCTCACCATTCGCATGGCATTTCGCAGGACCACTTTCACTTATAATTCGAAAATCATGACCAAAAAGGTGCGTAATTATTTTGAACTGTTCTCACCGTTCGTATGGCATAGACAGCCGTGTAAGGACGTCTCTGGCTCAATCTAGGTCTTTTGCTTCCATTGGCCCTGCTCTTTGGAATGAGCTTCCTCCGTTCGTTCGTGCTTCTATTCTCTCAGGTAACGTCTCTTCCTCTTCTACCTTTCTTAAAACTTGTTTTTTTCTCTCTCGGGGTATCTCGGACTGGGAGCGCTTCTGAATGGCCCTCCCGCTAGAAGCGCCTTATAAATATCTGAATACAATACAATACAATACAGGTTGAATATAGGTTGGATGGAATAGTTGAATTAAACGAATATTGATTGATTGATCATTTGCTGGTAAACGACGTTGTGTCATAGCAAATATTATGATTATGTCGCCCTCATCCTATATCCAGGCTTGGAGAATGGCACTGGCAGATTGTAAGATCGATGATTACATGTATATTCATCAACTGCGGTTTAAATTGGAAACTTGTAGTATAGTTTCCAGTGTTTAACGACATATTATGGCCGCCAGGACTGTTACCGTATACCTAGTGGGTTACGCAGAAATTGAATTTTTTAGTTCATAAAGTATAGCGAAAGCTTGATAATATTAATAAATAATAATAATCTGGCATTTTGCACCGCACCTAAATGTAAACAAGATAAGAAATTGCACGAAAACGTGTAACAGTAGAAAGTCTAATCATAATATATTTAAAAAATGTAAGTTTTAAGGTTAGTTTTGAAACCAAGTGTGCTGAGGATTTGCGAATATAATCCGGCAGTTTGTTCCATTCAGCCTGGCCGGCTAGTGCAAATGATCGGGTCCCAAATTTCCTGAATGAACGAGTGACGGCAAAATCACCTTTAATTTAAAATAAAGAAAATGCTATTTGCTTTACTCACTTACCTAATTAGTCTTTAAACAACTGGATCGTATTAAAATACGTGATTCGTGGCAAGTTGACGACTTCATGATATGCTGAGGTCGAGAAACGGTGTCGTTAGCATTTCAATTCTTGTCACAATTTTTAAATCTAGAACTGTTTACCGCTTTTCGACACTTTCAACTTTGTGGAGCTTCCTTCAGATATTCATAACAACTTATTGACTCATCACATGCCTTATAATCGGATGGTGCCAGCCTTAAGCCTAGATACAGAAGAAGTGCGAAGCTAATCGTCTTCGTTATCACACAGGATTGTTATAAAGAAAATCTTTATATAGAAAATACACACGTTTGAAATCAATGTTATTTGATATATTGCACGGTTTCTACAGCCATAAGCTGTCGCGGAATGCTGGACGATTTCTTTTGGACACCTTTAAAACGATTCTCAATATAGCTATATACATTTCAACTGCCAATAAATTTCAGTGCATTCTAGATTAATTAACAAAGGCAAGGTACAAACAGATCGTCAATGGCCCTGAATGTATTGTATTGTATTGTATTGTATTTGGATATTTATAAAGCGCTTCTAGCGGGAGGGCCATTCAGAAGCGCTCCCAGTGCGAGAGACCCCGAGAGAAAAAGCAAGTTTTAAGAAAGGTAAAAGAGGAAGAGACGTTACCTGAGAGAATAGAAGAACGAACGTACGGAGGAAGCTCATTCCAAAGAGCAGGGCCAATGGAGGCAAAAGACCTAGATTGAGCCAGAGAAGTCCTGACATAGCATTATATCCTGAATGGATATAATGCTATGCCTGGAACGCGGAGAGTAGGCTACGGGTTCGATCTTCCACTGTGGCGGTCACTGTGTAGTGGCCTAGTGGCCTTGAGTAAGACCTTCAGTCTCAAATGTTTAGCGCTATCCATGTTCTGTCGGATAGTCGTGTGTGCACTACTGAACTTTGTAAGGAGGCAATATCAAATGAAGTTGTATTGTATTGTATCGTATGCAGATGTAATTAAAACTGGACAACGCGAGCCGCTCGTTGGACACCTTAAAAACGGTAATATACAATGGCATATACTTATCAACTGCGGCGTGTCCAAAGAGATCATTGATTCATCATGCCGTCCAGTTTTAACACAATATCTTCACGATACGATACAAGTGGATTCGATATTCCCATCCTTTCAAAGATCGTAACTGCACACACGTGCACAACCATACGACAGATCATAGATGGCACTGAGCAATAGTGCATGAAGGACTTATTCAAGGTGTCTACCTAGTATCCTCTTCAGTGTAGGATCGAACCTATACTCTGTGTAACAGCCTGAGCGCTTTATCAGTTCAGCGCCCTTTCCCATTTATAGTCTCACCTTACTTTTGTTAATTAGCTACAAGTCTCAATTACGAAAATTAACGGCGATCGAATTTATATATGCTTAGTGGAAACTGTTTTAAAGATGTCTATACCGAGATAATCCTCTAATTTGGACTTGGCACTACCCGAGCACAAGCAATGGCGAAGCATTCCATCCATGACGAGGCCTACTTTCTGTTTTAAATAAGATTAATCGCAACTGTAATCGAAATATCTAACCTTCTAAAGCAACACTCGAAAGCCAAACGCATGAGCACCAGTTTATTCACGAGCGCTGAGTCATGTCAAAGAGTAGCCCACAGGATGTCCGAACCCAGTTTCCATGGGGTCCATTTCAAGAGAGGAGGCAGAGCAGTTGTTAAGGCGGGTGTCGTTTAGGTCGAGAAAAATTGGAGGCCGGAGGATCAGGTGAGTCAGGGTAGGAAATCTTGAAAGGGTGGGACTAGTTTTGGGTGGAAAGCCTGTGGTTGATAGATACATAGAGACGGGACGGACGATTGCAGTGGAGTAACCGAGATTCTGCGGAATTCTGGGAGTGGGAGAGATCGTTCCAGAGTCGTGATGCAGTGTTGGACATGGCCTGGTTTTAGAACTCTAGAAGAGTTGTGCCCGGGGATCGAGAAAGACTGAGATAGAGGATGACCAGGTGGAGCCGGCTGCCTGGATGGTGAAGAGATCACGGCGATACCTGGACTGGAAATATTGTAGGGCATTGTAGGTCAGTGATAGTTGTTACTATTCCAAAAGCTGAACGACATTATATGACTGAGTTTATTGCTGATATGACCGTTGATGTCTTTTCAATAATTTTTTTGCTGAATTATATTTAATATAATTCAATATAATATGGTATAAATAGTTTTTAAGTGAGTGAACACTTATAATGTATTGATCTGAGACTATTACCCTATAATATGAAACCGAGAAGACTGAACAAAGGGGTTTATTACTTACTCATTATATAGGATTACATGAATACGTTATAATGGTGTTTAAGTTTACTCACTTTAAAAATTTGTCATTGGTCACTTTTCTAGTGTTGGCGAGGGTTTATGGCTGTCTGAACCATTAACATCACATTACCTCGCAATATTTCAAATCACATTGACTTCGAACGCGTATATTTCCTGTTTAACGACGCTATGTGATAATGAAAATGTCCCTCTTCCTTTTACCCATATTTACGACTGGCACCAACGTAATTTAAGGTACCAGAGGTGCTTACAAGTTGTTATAAATTTCTGGAGGGAGCCTAACAAACTTGAAAAAGGTGTCAAAACGTGGTAAACAATTCAAAAGTTTACACTGTGGCTAGACATGAAATATTAGCACCTCAGTTTCCTTGGCTTCAGCATAATATAAAGTCATCAGCATGTCACGAATTCTGTATTGTAATCGATCCAGTCGTTGATGGAGCAATTAAGTAATTAATCATGGCAAGTAGGCTGTTCCTTATCGACAATTAAAAATTAAGAAAGTGGTTACGAACTTTCCTTGCCTAAGACAATTTATTTCCATAATAAAATTTCAGCCTAAAATAGACATGTCTCTAACGACAGCGTGAGCCTTCTGATGTCGTAACCGTAGTCAAATTTTGAGGACGTCAGAGGTTGTGATGACGCCACAGAGTAATACGCAATTTCGATTAGGTCATAGTTTGGTGCGCTCCCATTGATGACGTCATGCTCCTTCGTTATCTTACTCGTCTTCGTTTCCTCTCTTCATGATTCTCACGAACTTTATGTAGTCGAGGTATCCGCCTTCCAACGGTAGATCGCGCCACAGCTGTTTCATCTTCACATGGATTAAATAAGAATTAAATCCACTGTAATTTACGTATTTGTTTCTTATTTGCTGCTGTTTGTAGTTTTACTTAAGATAACAACGATCCCACAGGATTTTACAGACGTTAGACTTGAAAGATAAGGATATTAGAATGTTTAGAGAGGTTTGTAAAGACACCTTTAAAACTAAATCCACCGATGATATATAGATATTAGTACAGTCATTTTGGTTATATAGGCTAGAATTTCTCCATAGACACCTTTAAAACAAAGGCCATCGACCCCATATAAGAATAGGACACGGAAGCAGTACCAGTAGAAGTTCAGCTGTATTATGCCAAACAAATTTATGTCGACGTCAACAGCCTCTGTTGCTATAAAATGTCGTTAAACCCTGGATCCATCCATCCAGTACCAGTAGTACAAAGCATTGACGTTTTATGCATAGATTAAAGTAAACGTGGACCCAACACGTTCCTCTACAGCGACCGTATGACCTCGACCCTGCTCAGATTTAAACGAATTAATCGAATGAGACCCTTCACCACCATTATAAACCGTTTGAATAGATGTCACGACATCTAAGGTCTCTGTGTAGGATCTACAGACAGAACGACACCTTTTAAACACTTGCCAACGGTCCCATATTAACTCCCAACTGCGTTTAATTGCTAGGCTTAGGCGACAGTTACGTGTTTAGTACATTAACCAA
This sequence comes from Allolobophora icterica, assembly GCA_963556255.1. Classification (NCBI taxonomy): domain Eukaryota; kingdom Metazoa; phylum Annelida; class Clitellata; order Crassiclitellata; family Lumbricidae; genus Allolobophora; species Allolobophora icterica. The sequence continues at coordinate 48,977,102 of OY744611.1, forward strand.
AACAACGAAGTCAGCAGCAGAGGCAGTGACCATAGTTGCCAACATACTCTGGGACCTACAGTACATCACCTTTACATGGCGTTACACTAACACTGACATATTCTGCACGTTTTTCTATAGCGACCGTACGACCTCCACCCTGGCCATGCTTCAATTAATTGATAGGTTGAGATACTTTACCAACGGCGCCCTTTTGAATAGGTGCCACGCCACTCAAGGTCACAGTGTATGGACCAAGTAGACCTACAGTTATTACCACGATAAAGTCCGGTCATCGCGTGATTAAGTGCAGCTATTGATGTGACAAAGTAGGCCTACTGCTTTTGATGTGATTGAGTACCGGTCTAAGGCTATCCAAACGTCCTTACTTAGTTATACAAGCGTTGCTGTGAAGAGTGGGCTATTCCTTTCAAAATGTCTCAAACATTGCGGTTGTGATCTGTTACTGTTCGAACTTTCTACTGAGTCCATAAACGATTTATCGATGACAAAAGATCGTTTGCCTTAGTCAATAAATATTCGTCAAAGATTCGTCTTCGGTACACATACACCAGTGCATCCGTACTAACGCCATAGCAGAAATAGTGATACATGTAGTTGTATGTGTGTATACAAATACTTGCTTGAAGACCATTTAGTTCGATGGTACTTTCATGTGTAAGGTCGGGAGCGCCTCTGATGAGTCTCTTTGAAATGGCTGTATATAAATTTGCAAATATCATTACTTAAAACAGCACCTTGTAAGTACCTCAAAATAGTTTAGCTACATATTGTGGCCTCAAGGACCTTGGGCCTTACTCTGCCTGTTTATCGAATTCGCAGACTAATATCACAAGCACCATCGAAGGCCGTTGACGCGATAGAAAGACTCTTATCTGTTAACGGAAAATGAACCAGTGGCCGAAAATATATATGACGGAAATCAATTTAAAAGAGGTGTGCAATTATTTTGAACAGTTCTCCCGTTTCTACGGCAGCCACTTTGTGTCACAGCAATTAGAATGATGTCGACATGCCGGACCACTTGTACTTTTAGTGTGGATATTCAACTTAAAAGAGGGGTGTAATTATTTTAAGCAGCTCTCATCGATCTTATGACATAATACAGCCTATTTATATATAGGTCGTCATTGGATTTCATGCATATATTTTTCGACGAGAGGCATTAAACTGAGCCTTGTCCAACACTGCACCACGACTCTAGAATTATTTCTCCAACCCCATGAATTCCGCAGATTCTCGGTTCCTCCATTATCATTGCAACTGGCCCACCATCGTCCGCATCGGGCTCCTATATATCTATCACCCCGTGGCGTTCCACCCAAACTAGTCTCACCTTTTCAACAATTCCTATCCTGATTCATCTGATTCTCCATTCTCCATTTCTTCTCGCCCTAAACGACACCCGCCTTAGCAGCTGCTCTGCCTCCTGTCTGGAACTGGAGCCCATGGGAACTGGACTCGGACATTCTTTGGACTACTCTTTGTCTGGACGCTGTGTCTGAACGGTTAACATCACCCTGTCTTACCTCGCAATATTTCAAATGACATTAAATTCGAAAGTGTGTATTTTCTGTTTAACGAAGCTCATGACGTCCCTCCTCCTTTGCCACCTAAAACAATGCAGTGGAGGTAATTACAAATTGTTATGAATTTCTGGACGGAGCCTAACAAACTTGAAAAAGGTGTCAAAACGTGGTAAACTATTCAAAATTTAACACTGTGACTAGACATGAAATATTAGCACCTCAGATTTCTCGGCCTCAGCATATCATAAAGTCGTCAACACGTCACGAATTCGGTATTGCAATCGACCAGTTGCTTAAGGAGTAACTAATTAATTAGGCTTAGCAAGTTGGCTATTCCTTATCTGCAATTAAAAACGAAGAAAACCTCTACGAATCTTCCTTGCCAAAGACCTTTTATTTGTATAGTAAAATATCAGCCTAAAAATAAAAGGTTTCAAACAACAGCGTGAGCTTTCTGGTGACGTAACCGTAGCCAAATTTCGATGACGTTAGCGATTCTGATGACGCCACAGTTTATTATGCCAATTCGATGTCGTCATAGTTTGGTGCGTTCCCTTTGATGACGTCATTTTCCTTCGCATTCTTACCAGCCTTGGTTTCCTCGCTTCATGATTCTCACAAACTTCATGCAGTCGAGGTTTCCGCCTTCCAACGGTAGATCGCGCCACAGCTGTGTCATCTTCACAAGGATTAAACAAGAATTTAATGCACTTTATTTGCTTATTTACGTATTTGTTTCTTATTTGCTGCTGTTTATAGTTTTACATAAGATAGCAACGACCCCACGGGATTTTGCAGAAATTAGACAAGCAAATGTCTTGAAATTTTTGGACACGATATCAGAAGGTTTAAAGCGCTCTTTACAGACATCTTTAAAACTTAATCTACTGATACTTTACAGGCATTGATGCAGTAGGCGCTTTATGAAAGTGTTTTATTTAGACACCACTAAATTGAAAGCCAGCGACCATATATAAGCAGAGGACGCGGAGCGTTATTGGTTCAACACTTTTCTTGTTCGCAGTACTTCTATCTCAATCGCCAGTATTTCTGAATTTAAGAAAAGATCAGTTGGATTGTGTTTAAAATCCTACCAAGCAATCACGCATGAAAGTCAAAATCTCAAATTCGATGCGCTGAGAGATGGGCAACCAGTGCAAGGTATCACGGAAGTAGGTAGATAGCCTATAATGGTCAAATTTCCGGATGCCACCAATCAGGTGAGCAGAAGCAGAGTAGGATAAGGTATGCTAATATAGGACACGGTTGTTCATGTTAGGATAATGTGGCATAGGCAGTGTTGGGTTGTGAGTAAGGTAATGTTAGGTAAAGTTAGAGGTACTGTTTTGGTTGTTTACCTCGTTTGCATCGTACATGTCACCGACGGGTCGATAGAAGCTCTTTAAAGCTACGCACAAACAGCAACAAAGATTACTAAACGCCGGAATACATCGTAGAGTAATGCAAGAAATAAGACTGGTGGCGCCCTCGTGTGTTTATAAGCAGCAATATAATCTAATGACTTCAATAACACCGCTCTCATAATGCACAAAGTAAAGACGGCTGGAATCATATGAATGACTTACTGAATAAGGTCTACTATTTTAAAAGTTTGTTCGAAACGGAAACCAACTGGTGTTTTATTAGTACTTGATAAAGTTTAAGTTTGTCTTTAGATTAAACATCGAATAATCGCAAAGGCCTTGTTACCTATTCATTCCAGTGTTTAACGTGTAATGACATCCAAGGTCGTTGATGTCGATAGAATCCAATGGTTTTGAACCTTTTTGTAGTGACGGAATACTATAGAAACCATCCATTTGCTCACGGAACACAGCGCGTTTCACCCGTACAATGTTTCAATAAATAAACGCGATTGAACTTGTAATGTTGAGATAATCACGCGAAAATTCAAATTTTTTTAAAAACAGAGAATCGTGTCAAGCAGTTACGACCTGAGGCTGTTCTGCTCATTGTTCATCCTTTTTTCCATTCAGTAGGTGTGTTTTTAAAGTTTCTGTTGAAGTGAGCCGGAACCTATGGCTGATGCCAACGGAAATCTTAGGGTTCGCTGAACCCAGGTTGAAACCACTGATCTAACCTAAAACTCTCAATTAACGAAGCTTAGTCAACGTGATTTTGAGGATTGGACCTAATTGTTTAACATCTTATCGCATCAGAGGCCGTTAAATTCGATAGGAACATTAAAAAAAATTACTAACGAAACTGATTAATTTCTCTTATAGCATTGGATGAACCATTTTTCAAGGTGTCTACGTAGAGCGTTACATTTAATGTCGTCGTTTCCCATGTTTAACGATATCTGAAGGACTTTCCGCAAGGAAAAGTTAGGTTGTCGTGAGGCGCAATTAACGAAGCTTGGCCAACGTGATATTGAGGAATAGAACCAAGTGAAGGGCTTGCAGCAATAACCAATTGTCAGATTTTTTTAGTTTTGGGAAAATGGCTTTAAAGATTTGACACTTCAAACTGTTGTATCTAAGCCATTTTACGAGGTATCGACAAACTGTTTGAACCATGATGTACCAATTCATATCATGTCGATGTGAAGACATTTGATGCCGTAAGGTATCGCCAAACGCAAAGTAGTCTCTCTTTCACCTTGTCACCTTGTGCTGTCAACTCCTGGAGCTCTAGCGATCGTCATGATAAACGTTCTCCATTGCTCTCTTTAGACACCTTAAAAGTCAGTTTCACCATCACTATATAAGCTCTAACGGCTGCGAGAACTGTAAGTTGTTCTTTGTTTGATAGAACGAGCTATTGACTTTGGTCGAAAAGAGACTGCAAAGGCATCTGGAAAGAAATCAACAACTCTCCGAAAGACAACCTGAAACTCGTCTCCTGAAAAACAGGCAGGCACTGCGAAATTAGCCTAGTACTCTCTTTATGACGATTTATAGACTAGGGTCGATGATAATTTGTTATTATGTATTTATTAAGCACCATTATCCAATAAGCAAGCATCAGCCGATGACTTTGAGCAATTGTGCGTCAAGGACTTGCTCAAGGTCCCTGCACTCAAACAGTTCTAACCGTTCCTAGAGCTTAATGCAGCTCAAAATAATGACAGTTCTAAACAATTTCCTCCTGTGTTCGTTGCATAGGTCAAGCATCAGTCGACAGCGTCTTAAGAGAGTCAAAGATGTAGCGGATTTATTAATACAGGTTGCGATGTCCAGCTTTTATATAGCATTGGTTTATAACATTTTACAGGTGTCTAAAGACAGCGCTCAAAACAGTCGGTTAACTACTGCTTAACGACAATATGATGATAATAATAATAATATTTCTTATAATTTCAAACTTACAGACGCAGTAAGATTACATTGAAACATGAAAGTACGATCAAGATCTTAATTAAAGACACGGTTTGGCAGCCATGCAAGGCGCCGCCCTCTAGGGGCATGGGGGGTCACGTGAATCGATCCGCGAACCTAATGCTCTCCTGGCCACTAGTGTTACCATTACTCTATCCTCTCCCCAACAACAAAGATGATTAGCGTCGCCGTCATCTTTTCTCCAGGCGTGAGACTGGCACTACAACAGTAAGGATAGTAGCGGAGTTATAAACAATCGGTTACACCACCGTATTGTGGGACACAATAGTTGAAAGTTTAGTGCGCTTTCTTTAGACACCTTTAACATGTTTTCCACAGATGCTTTATATACATTGAACCCGGCTGCTAGACAATCGGATGTGGCCTAATACCTATATAAAGTGATGGATCCGGTGTTTATCGACATCTTACGGCAACAGAGGCCGCTGACGGCGGCAGAAATTAGAACAGTTCTGCTCGTATGGCATAATACAGCCTTAAATATAAGGGGCGTGCGGGAGAAGAAGTTATCCTGGGAGTAACCAGAGTCGTTCTAAGGTTTGCGTCATATCTGGAGATACCCACAACCAAGCGTGCAGCCGTCCGAAAACCCTATCCAGACAAGAAAGACTGACCTGAGAGAGTCCAACAAAGAGAGAAGAGCAGTAATCCAAGCGATTTACAACAAATGCGCTAACCAAGGTGGAGGCTGCAGAAAAAGGAAGAGAGCGGGAAACGACTCGGAGCTGACGCAGTTGGTAATAGCAAGCACGCGTCAGCCCATGGACATGCTCAGTAAAAGAAAGTTGCTGGTCCAAAATAACACCAAGGTCACGAACGGAAGAAGAAAAAGTGAGGGAGGGGAATTCAGTGGCAAGGGAGACGAGGTCTGTTGGCGAGTGCCAAACTAAATATATTGCGTCTTCGAGGGTTGAGACGCAACAGATTTGAAGACATCCAATCATTGCGCCTCTGAGTAGTAGTTGACTTCGAGAGGCGCTATAGAAATATCCGGAATAAATAAATAAATAAATAAATTAAGCGCTAGACATCGTCTCACAATAGTAAGTAAGTGAGTAAGTAATCTTTTAACAATGCAAGTCAATAGCTCACATTTAACAAAATAAAATGTTGATGTAAAGTGACATTGCTTTTTGGACCAGGAAATGCCCCAAACATTTAGCAGCTACTATGAGCGCTTCTGACGCTCGCTTCAAAACTGTTCGAGCGACGGATTCATTGGTAGCCGATGCTTCAAAGTTTACAGAATATATAATTAGGGGGATGTAGCAGATTGTTCAGAACTACGCCGTTACCCTAACTGTGGTAGTGCCAGTCCCATCCATGAAGAAAGGAGGTAAGCGACGTTAATAGACTATGCTATGACACCGTGTCGTTAAACAGCAACTAATGAACCAACCGATTGCTTAGAATTCAGTTCTTTCTTGAGACACCTTTTAAGCGCTGTCACCCGATGCTATATAGAACTAGGACACAGTTTTTGATCAGCTATACCATTTGTCAGAAACTGTGTCCTTTGTAAATATACCATCGTTTTACAACGTTTTAAAGGTGTCTAAACAGAGCGCTTCAAATACTCCACTCCATTGCGTGGCTTTGACCACTTTTTACCGATTTCTCTTCAAAGATTAAGCAGACGCAGTTAAAACTTAAAATCATTAGGTTGCTGGATCTGGTCTTTGAAACTCTGTTCCTGTATCTGTCCGCTTAGACTTAGACGCTTACGTCATTTCGTTCTGAGCTTAAAACTTACCTCTTTAAAATTGCTTATCCACCATAGGCTGCCTCTCTCTGTCTAACAGACTGACTTTCTGGATATTGACCTGAATATGGCTTGACTTTGGCGAGCCATCGATTGATGCCTTGTGCAATAGCTACAATCCCTGATCCCAGTTCTGGTCGATAATAGGAAAAGCCTGATAAAGACATAGGTAAATAAAATATACACGTTTTTCTCTACAGCCACCGTGTATGGGCCTCGACCCTTTTCATTTTTCAATGAATTAATTGGGTGAGATCCTTCATCACCAGTGTCTGTTTGATTGGATGTCACGCCCTTTAAGGACACCGTGTATACGGACCACAAACAGACACCTTTTAAACGCTTGCCATCGCTCTTATATTAGATCTCAACCGCGTTTAAACGTTAAGAAGAAAATGGAATCTTTCGACCTTAGGCATCGACGTCAACAAAATAGCAGCCAAGATAGTTGCCAACAACAAGGAGTAGATTACAATCGATTGCTTGACGGTGGACTACTAGTGACAGTTTGTGCATGTTTCAATGTAAAATGTCAATGTACACATTTTTATGTAGCAAACGTATACGGGCGTTGACCCTGCTGACTTTAGACACCTTTAAAACGTGGTCAACCGATGGTATATATAAGTACCACACAATGGCTAGACACCTTTGAACTAAACTGCGAAAGTGCACGCTTATTTACATAAAGCTACGCTTGACAATGTTTTAACGGTGCCTAAGTCGAGCGCTCTTAACAATCAACTCCTGTGTCCCACAGACGGTAGATTATCCGCGGAAGGGACTTTTTGCTGAACTAGCGCGCTGTTGTTCTGCTAGTAGAGTATATTTACAATCCTGGTTGTTCTGTGCAGGTGACTGGGATCGTTCGTGAGAAAACGAACTCAAAGCAATTCGAGAAGTTTCTTTCGTATCTGGAACAGCTGGAGAAAGTCATCCAGCTTCTTCTCAACCTTTCCGTCCGTCTATCGAACGTCGAGAAAGATCTCTGTCAGATTTCGAGAGACACGAACGAGAAACAGAAGGTGAGAAGAGATAAAAAAAGGGACGCAATTCAGACCCGATTTAAATACAATTACGCTATAAACGCCTTCGTTGGATATTTTTATTGCTATTGTTGTTGTTGTCGTTGTCGTCGTCGTTGTTGCTATTACCACCGTTATTATCACTTGTTTTTGTTATTGTTATTATTGTTATTTTCACTTTTATTATTTTTCTTTATTAATACTGTTATTATAATCACTATTATGCTTAGTTGATCGACTGCAGTACGACATGCTAATCCTGTGTGTACAACTGTGCATGTTAGTTAACTAGTTAAGGTTTGTTATAGATTTAAAAAATATAATGCAATAATATTTCGGCTCCCTTTCACATCAATTACGGTCTATCCTTGACGTTTACGTCACCTTACTTATGGAATATTAACGGCGATCGACGTTTATATATCCTTTATGAAGCTGTTTTAAAGGTGTCTACCGAGATCATCTTCTGATTTAGATTTCGCATTAACAGAGTACAGGAAGTGGCGAAGTTTTCCATACATTAGCAAGCATGCGTTCTGTTTCAAATAACAACAATCGTAATTGTAATCTATATACTTAACCTTCTAGAGCACCAGCTTATTCGTGAGGGCTGCGTCAAGTCAAAGAGTAGTCCACAGGATGGCCGATCCAAGTTTTCGTGGGCCCAGTTCAAGAGAGGAGGCTGAGCAGCTGTTAAAGCGGTTGTCGTTTAGGTCGAGAAAACTTGGAGGCCGGAGGATCAGGTGAGTCAGGTAGGAATTCTTGAAAAGGTCAGGATATTTTTCAGTGGAAAGCCTATGGTGATGGCGGAACCGGAAAAATCTGCGGAATTCAGGGTGTGGGAGTGATCGTTCCAGAGTCGTGGTGCAGTGTTGAATATGGCTCGGTTTTAGAACTTAAGATGAGTAGTGCCCGAGATCGAGAAAGACTGAGATAGGGAGGATGATCGGGTGGAGAGGGCTGCCTGGATGGTGAGGAGATCACGAAGATACTTGGGCTGGCAGGTTAGTGATCGTTGTTTTTCAACAGCTTATGAACGGTATGACCGTTACTGTCTATAAAAATAATATTTTCGGTGAATTATATTTAATATAATTCAATATAAATTAGTATAAAATATATTTATAACTAATGCCGGCAAAGGCGCTGCACGGAGAAGTGGAGGGAACGAGGAGCGGGGACGACCGAAGAAGAAGTGGATAGATAATGTACTGGAGGACATAGAAGACAGAGGATGGGAGTTAAAAAAGGCAATAGAACTCGCAAGAGACCGGCCGAAATGGAGAAGTTTTGTTGGAGCCTCATCGTCGGTGAACACTTGACGGAGGAGAAAAAGAAAAAGAATATTTCTAACTTATTCATCCGAGACAATGATGTGGAAGGAATTACCCAAAGAAGTGTTGTGATTTGCTATTTATATTGCTTTAGGTGAAAACGTTATAAAGGTGTTTACGCACTTTAAAACTTGTCGCTAGTCACTTTTACATAGCTGTCTGAACGGTTAATATCATCCTACCTGACCTCATACTTTATACAGATTATATACTAATGATATGTTAATATTAGCTACTAATATTTGTCTCAATTACAAGGAATTAGCGTTGCCCTCCTTTTTTATTCAGGCTTGGGACTGGCACTAAAATATGACGAGCTCGACGGTAGGACCAGTAGTGAGCAGTTTAGCTACTGATGGCATCGAAGGTCGTTGACGTCGACTGGAAATAAATTAATTTACAGTTTTCACTGTGATCTTAGAATCAGTTGCAGTTACCATTCAGGATTTATTCACTTTTCGTTATTGCTTCATGTTATTTATAATCCTATTTGTCACCAAGAAAAAGGTGTGCTACTTTTGTCATTCATTTACTCATTGATTAATTCTGAATTTTTATCGCTGTTGTGGTATTCATACTCTTAAGCTCTTTCATCCATTGGAAAACTTTGGGGACTAAACCATTTGTTACAGGAGCTTGGTAAAAATGAAGATATAATAGCTTCCAAGAAATTGTTATGCCTTATTTGCTAAACCCCGCATTATTGACTCATCTGATTATTTTTCATTGGTTCAACCTACATCAAGAACTGCTAAGCCACATACCATATAGAATTAGCGTTACTAAGAGTGTTTCACTGTGTGACTTTGACCATAATTATTTTGTCGACATTTCTTCAAAGGTTTGGCAGACGCAGCAGAGTCTTAAAATTGTTCGGTGGCTCGACCTGGTTTTCTGGAACACTCTCCCTGTATCTGTGCGTTCTGCATTTAGTTCTCAACTCTTTCCAATTGCTTATCCACCATAGGCTGCCTCTCTGTCTTAAGGATTGATCTTCTGCATAATCACTTGATCATGGTTTGGCTTTGGTTTGCCATCGCTTAATGCCTTGTGCAGTAGACACCGGCGAAATAGAAGTTACTACTTACCTACTTATCTAGCGCCGTGAGTAATTAATATTTTCTGTTAAAAAAAGACGCGAATTGGAGAATTAAAAAAGGTGTCCAAGTATTATGTGGTCTGTGGTCGTGTTTGGTGCCCCACCGAATGACCTTTCACCCCAGAGCCTCGTCGTTGAGGTATTTCTGTCGGGGCGTATAAATAACTTACCCTTACCTTTAATTCTACACTAGAAACGTCATGTAGCGCATTAATTTATTTAATGTTAGTACGTACTACTCTTCGTGCAGTTTGCCCTTGTTCTCCTCCTCAAACATGTGTCTCTCAGCATCGATTCCGTATCGGTTCCTATGGCAACACAAAAGTAAGTAAGTCGGTTACTAAGTAGATCAGTATGTTTGAATTAGTAAGTAGCATGTGATTGCTGTGATTTGATTAGTGAATGATTGCTAAGATACAGTTTCTCTCCGTAAAGCGTGAGAAAGTGGGTGAAGTTGAGTTTTTCTGGGCATTCCTTGACCCTTTCCTAGAGAATCTTTGGGTCAGCCTCCCTTCCTATAAACGGTAGAAGAAGATCAGGTCAATGCTTACATTGAAATTCACATAAAGACAGACATACAGACAGACAGAATGACAGACCCACAGACAGATTGACCGACCGACAGAGAGACAGAAAGACAGACAGACAGACAGACAGATCACATACTTAAACAGCGCTTGCAAATTAGTTTCTGGTTAGAACACTTT